>CP137685.1:15241086-15393586 GCA_037976565.1 Mesocentrotus franciscanus
TATTATTTTTGTTGTGTGTGTGTGTACTGTTGTTGTTGTTGATTGTTGTTTTGTTTCTTTTATTAGCGAGGCAGATTCAAGGGGCCGATGGGATTTCCGCCGGCCACTTATGTTCAAATTACGTAACCACTACAGTAAATTCGTTTATGCAATAAGGATTGTTTGGCTACGTTGAAAGAAAAGAAGAAAAAAAATCATCGTCATCATTTGAAAAAAATAATCTATGTATATTACATTCATCATGTGAAAATAACTTATATGGAAACAGATAACGAAGTAAACTGAATGAATAACAACAACAACAATAATTGAAATCATCTTACGGATCCGTCTGACAGAAGACGCGATGGCTCAGTGGTAGAGCAGTGGTCTCGTAACCGGGAGGTCCCGGGTTCGAAACCAAGTCAATGCACTAGTGCCCTTTGGTAAGGCATTAATCCTCATTACCGAGTCCCTCGAAAAGGACTTAAAGCCGTTGGTCCTCTGGTTGCTTACTTACAAGCATTGACATACTTTATTAGCAGTCAGGTAAAAACAAACCATCGAATGGAACAAAAACGGATGAGGCCAGAAAATATGTGTGTTTTAGTGACAGTGTTAAAGGTACTATGTCCCATTTGCAGGCCAAAAAATGAAAAGGTTAAATTCCAACGGCATTTGAAAAACAATGCTAATTTAGAACTTCCCTAAAAAAAGAGGGCTTGAAAATGTCTTTAAGTGGGAAAATAACGACTATTAGTTGTCGAATCGACTTAGGAGCTATAGAGCCAGTAAGTAATAGTCTGATTTTCAGACCATTGTACCGAATGGTCGTACGTTTTATGCTGCACAAAGATTCAATCAGTTTAATTTTGGCCATTACAAGAAGTGGGTTATTGATGTAGACAAATGCTCATGTACCCTTTACAGCTCATTTTATGTATGTTATTACCAAAGATGAAAAATCCAGTCAGTTACTCAATAGTGTCTGACAGTGAAGTCTAGCAAGTAAATGGGTTTCCTTGCATAATTTGAATATTAGGACACTGCTAACGTTTAAATTTCACAGATAGGACATACATGACATATTCATAATTCCTGCAAAGTTCTACATAATTTGATGTTGGCTGCAAAAGGGACGTAGTATCTTTAAGAGGTGATCATATATAGCTAGGTAAAATATACAGAATGGCTCTGTTTTTAATGATAAAAATAGATAAAAAGACGAATATAGACAGATAGAAGTGCGATAGATGCTTCGGAAGATATAAATAGCAGGATTATAAAACAACAATAGGTAGATAAATGATAGAGATAGGGATGAAATTAATTATGAGATGACAGGGGTATGCGAAAACGAATGATGACGAGCCTGTTATAAAATGTGAAGAAAAACAAATTAAAAATTGGGGTGATCGAAATAAGAAAAATAAACAAATACCAGGTTTTACAGCTCAGGGAAATGAACTATTTGTATTGTGTTCTCGATGATCTCTGTGAAAATATCTAAATTTCTTTCTCTGCGAATTGAAAGTGGATTTCAATCAATAACGTAATTGAATTTTGAGTTTGGAATGTCGTTTTGTCTATATTATATAGGCCTAACGAATGGAAATTGTATGATAATCGTATGCCCGAGTGCATTTTTTAAGAATTAATGAAATTCCGCGCACTTTGGTCATTATGTTCCTAATGATGAGAGTGATAATGATACGGCCAACGATGTAAGGCATACAACTACCAAGGTTACAATCAAATTAGGATGAGTGGCGGATTTTGGTTCATTATGCTGGAGGGGGCACAAAGTGCACGTGATCGGAGTCAGAAGGGGACTGGGGAAGGGGGTAATTTTTGCTTCTATATACATGTAATTATATATGTGTGTTGGAGGGGGGAGGGGAGGATATGGCTTCGTTACCCCCAGAACACATCGATGGCGTAGGTGAACTAATCAAGGTCCAGTTATACCTTTAAATCTCTCACGTTTAAAATACCCCGCTCAATTTTTCTTAGTTTCACTTTAAGGGGGACGGCTCAGGCATCACCTGGAAAAAATGTTCAGAGGGGTGGCTCCCCCCCCCAAAAAAATTCGGAATATCGCCAAAATTGTTCAAACGGAAATTTCAAAGCTGCCTCTCCAGAGACGGGAAGAGAGGAAAGGAGTTTGCCTGTGACCTCAAAAGTACCTTACAACATTGGCAAAGCTCCAAACTTCAAAACGAATATATATATACACTTTTTTTTTTGGGGGGGGGGTGTTACTGGCTCAGTATCCCATACATTTGTTGGCTCATTACGCCACTGATGAACTTATCAAAATCGTATTATGCCTTTAATCATCTCACATGTTATCTTCATTCGTCAGAATTTGAAATTTTGTCGGCACATTTTACTTCTTTCCCACGGTTAGGCTGCCCTTCCCTGTGATATAAGAAAGCGGGCTATGCCATTCGTATTGCCCAGATGAAACGCACGGCAATCCTTTTACGTCTTTAAACATCTCACATTTTCTCTTCATTCGTCCGATTTCCGTCATTAACTAGGAGATCGAGGGCAGAGACGTGAACCCATCGGAAATGACAAATTAAGGACTAAAATGGAATTCGAGTGCGAGGCCGGTGAGAGAATAGTCTAATGGGGATTTTATAGAAGAAGAAAAAGGAAAAAAAAACACCCGATGATTGTATAAACAAGAGAGAGAGAGAGGGGGCGGGAGAGGGAGAGAGAGAGAGAGAGAAAGAGAGAGAGAGAGAGAGAGAGAGGACAAAAACCTTCCACGCATCATGATACATAATTAGCCTACCATGGCGTAGCCAGTATTGTGAAATAATTATGGGGCAATCGGTTGGGCGTAGTGGGGTGCAACTGCCAAATGTCCTTAATTAAAGCAGGGAGATGAAAGTTCGCCTAATCTTTCTCTCAGAATGTCAGGATGGTTTGGGTCTTTTCGACATTCGATAGGAGGGGGTATGTACCCAATGCATTCCAACCTCAAATTGTATAGAATTCTGTGTCAAAATATGATCTTTGTTTGCAAGCTACTCAGCACAGACGTGACAACAAACGCCGACGGGGTGGATACATGTCACGTATTTCCATTGTTTACCAATTTTGTACGGCACTGCATAAAGAGCAGCGGCGAAGCCATGGGGGCACGGGGCACATGCCCCAATCGATTTCGTGAAAAAGAAGATTGAGAGAAGGGACATGGGGAGAGGAAAGGAACTTCAAAAAATGACAATTAGACTTCCTCCTACACCCTCCTCTCACTCGATGATCTTGTTTGTATCATGTTATCCACCAAAACAGACCGGTTACCCCCCATTGTCCCCTCAACAATGGCTGAACCCATGCTACGCTACTGTCCTCCAGAACCCTATTTGCACAATATGTTCAACTTATCTTCCGTTCAAACAATTCTCAATACTCTATTCTGAATAATGAATCGACTTCATTCTGTTCACATTTTACACATTTTTTGTCTTGCATTAGCTCATTTAGTAGCTACCTTTAGCATAAGTGTCGGGGGGGGGGGTGCCTTAGCGGATGTGCTGACAAAATATCTCATTTTCCGACAGACAACTCTAGATATCCAAATGGAATGTGGGGGGGGGGGGCAATTTCCACCCCTGTGCCCCTTGGCCAATGTTGGCTAAATCCTACATAATTATAAATGCATGTCCATGCTATAGTCGATGAATGTTTTTTTTTGCAACCTGAAATTAACGTCCCATTTTTCAGGATTGCGAACAATTTTGTCTGACATCTCAAAATCTGGACTAAGAGTGCGATTACTTATGTTCAAGTTAAAATTGACATGTGTATTATAAACTTCTCTGGCAAAACAAATATTAATTATTGAAGGAGGAATGTGTATCGTTTGACCTCTATTACCTCAATTTTTAATCTGTTTTAAGGGGTGTCGAGGATGTTATTTCGTACCTTATAACAAACGAATTATTTACCTACTTCACTTTTTTTCTTCAATATGATATGTTCTTTAAAAAACACTCAAATATTGCATTTCTTTGGTAAAAATGCGTTGAAGATATTCCTATAGGATATTGAACTTCACATGCATACACAATTCCTTTTTTTACCAGAGAGTTTTTCATTAGACATACCGCAGAAAAGGAAAACCCTCTTTCTGATCATCTCGTGGACTAAATGATCGAAATTCACCACCTGATCCACGACAGTTGAGAAGAGAGGAAGCAAGGGTGGTTCTAGGGGGTTTGAGAAGGCTCAAGCCCCCCTCCAAATTTCTTCAAGCCCCCACAAAAAACAAAAAATATAAAAATAAAATCGGGAGCCACGTGTAAATTATGAATGCGAAAACCCCAAGCCCCTCAAAGACACCCCACAATTATCCACAAAAGACAACCCCCAAAACAACCCTGCTCCTCCCCCCCCCAATATAATATTCTAGTTCCATTCCCGAGAGCAAAACAAATTATTTATGCACGATCATTTGGGATTGACCGACTTTTTTTTTTCTATCACCGGCCGACGGCGTGGGACTGGAATCCCTCGTAATTGCATTGTTTCCGAAAACGAGCGTAGCAAGTAAAATCGGAGTCATTTTTATTTGAGAACGTGAGATCGAGAAAGGAGTGTTCCCCGGGCATCGGAAAAGGTCGACATCCTTGCGTTTTTTTTCTAATCTGTTATGTAGATAGTCACCGCAAACGTTTTATCGCATTATGCAAAGGGCGGAACAGTGTGAGCCCCCGCCCCATTTCTGTCCATTCACAGGCAAAAATGTGAAATTGTTCTAAAGTCAGTATGGATATAAGATTGCCGGGAATGGAGCAGTAGCCCCCAAGCGCTGGTGTACTATAAGTGGGCTAACCTTCAGCAGCAGCCCCAGTTACATTCGCTCCTTCCATCATGCCCATGTTTATATCCCACCCCCCCCCCCGAGAATCGTTGGCATCGCTGGATGAAAAATAAAACAAAAGCATACAATTTATTATGAGGAGAAAATGAACACAGGGTCAGAAAATTGTGATACCGGCATCGGACGAGAGAAAGAGGAAAAGAGACAGGGGAGAAAAAAACGTAGAGAAACTTAGAGAGAGAGAGAGAGAGAGAGAGAAGATAGAGAGAGAGAAAGAGAGAGAGAGAGAGAGAAGAGAGAGAGAGAGAGAGAGAGAAAGAGAGAGGAGAGAAACTGACTCGGGAGAAACTCCTCATAAACCCCCTTAGGGCCTGCTACCGAAGACAGTCTAACAAAGGGATAAAAATCAATTCAAGTGCCTTCGAGGCAGGCTATCTTAGGGAAAATTTGTATCCCGTCTGCGTCGCTAGATTCATGGGCATAACTGGATCATAAAGTGCGGGGGAGTAGAGCCTTCTTCATTCCCTCTCCGCTCACCCCCATACCCCGACAATCCTCATGATAAAAACACCGCCTTCAGATTTTAGAAACATCCTCGTCGGGTCGATCAAATCGGTATACGTTATTTTGATCACGTCGCTGAGATTGAAAAAGCGGAGAAATATGTGAGTGCGCTCCTCATCAACCCATCCCCTCTTCACCCCTTCGCCTACGCCTGCCTATTTTCGAGTCTTATGGACGACGCTTGGTGATCTAATTCCCTTCCTTCGGAACGTGATCGTACTGCGGCGATGTGAGAGCGACTCGCAAATCAATAGCTCGCTTCTGGTTTCACCTGGACGCTGCTCGGTCGAAAGGAAAGGAGAAGAATCGTCCACCGACGGAACGATTGACAGATTATAATGATGGAGAGATGGGAAGGTACATGTAGAGGAAGAGGGTGGGGATGGAAGGAGAGAGAGGGGGTGGGAGAGAGAGAGAGAGAGAGAGAGGGGGGAGAAAAAGGGAGGAAGAGGATGGGAGACATCGTCCACCGACCAAACAACAGACCACCCGCAGGAAGGAGAGATAAAAATATTGTATATATATATAAAAGAGAGAGAGAGAGAGAGAGAGAGAGAGCGGGAGTGCATGAGTGAGAGAGAGAGAGAGAGAGATGGAGACAGAGAGAGAGAGATGGGAGGGGTGGGAGGAAGAATAAGGGATAGAGAAAGGGGAGGGAGTCAGAGAGTTAAAGAGACAGACAAATGGAAACGAGTAATCACCATAGTTACAAAAGAAATTGCATGGGTTCGTATTGGGAACACGTACCTACATTCTTGATCACCACCAGGGACCCGTTTCACAAAGCCTTTTTTCATTGACAAATGACAAAAATCAGTGACAAATCTGCTGATAACCAATCAGAAGCAAGGATTTCACTAGCTTATAACAAAAACTGTCATTTGTCACTGATAACAAGTTTTGTGAAATGGGGCCCAGAAGCGGTTCTAGAAGAATATCATTGATGCATGCGAATGAATTCATTATAGTACGATCTATCCGCACTCGAGTTGAGGCTGTATGCATCTATCGTACGAAGCCACCA
Organism: Mesocentrotus franciscanus; assembly: GCA_037976565.1. Classification (NCBI taxonomy): domain Eukaryota; kingdom Metazoa; phylum Echinodermata; class Echinoidea; order Camarodonta; family Strongylocentrotidae; genus Mesocentrotus; species Mesocentrotus franciscanus. The sequence goes on from CP137685.1 coordinate 15,247,494, forward strand.
GGTTGAGTACAATAGAGTGGTGAAGTGTGATGTCTTTTAAAAAAATCTATTTTTGGAATTTCTCAATTTTTTCTTCATTTTCCGAAAGACCACCAAAAATAATGTCCAAATGCTGAAAACCAATTGAATAGGTTAAGTATTGGGTGAGATATGACCATCTAAATAAATAGATTTCCTATAGGAACTCAGTGTTATATTGCTCTGGTTCATATCATTAGGTGCACAAACAGCCTCAACACGAGCGGATAGATCCTGTAATGAACGAATGAAAACATGCATCATTTGTTTTACACAACGAAACTCCTATATCCTTGTTATTGGATGTAAAAAGAATTCATTTCAAGATTCGCTGACAAATAAATTCAAAGTTTGATAGGCGTACTTTAGCGCGCATACAGAGATATTAAAGTACACTATACCTCTATACGCGTCTACGTGCAGCGCTTGGCAAGTATAGGCCTACACTGTAAAAACCAGGGTGTAGAAATTCTTACACCAGTATGGTATTGAATTGTTTTGACACCATTGGTGTTGATTATAAAGGTGTGTTGTCTTAGTGGTGTTATTTTTAACACCGGTCAGATTTAAGCATGCATTAATAATTACTGAGTGTTAAAGATACTATGTCCCTTTTGCAGCCAACATCAAATTCTGTAGAACTTTGCAGGAATTATGAATATGTCATGTATGTCCTATCTGTGAAATTTAAACGTTAGCAGTGTCCTAATATTCAAATTATGCAAGGAAACCCGTTTACTTGCTAGACTTCACTGTCAGACACTATTGAGTGACTGACTGGCTTTTTTCATCTTTGGTAATAACATACATAAAATGAGCTGTAAAGGGTACATGAGCATTTGTCTACATCAATAACCCACTTCTTGTAATGGCCAAAATTAAACTGATTGAATCTTTGCGCAGCATAAAACGTACGACCATTCGGTACAATGGTCTGAAAAATCAGACTATTACTTACTGGCTCTATATAAGTCGATTCGACAACTAATAGTCATTATTTCCCATTTAAAGACATTTTCAAGCCCCCCTTTTTTTAGGGAAGTTCTAAATTAGTATTGTCTTTCAAATGCCGCTGGAATTTAAACTTTTCATTTTTTGGGCCTGCAAATGGGACATAGTACCTTTAAGTAACATGGTGTACTTTTATGCTCGGTGTTGAAAGTATCATCACGTGATTTCGTTTAAGGCGGTTGATTGGTCGAATAAGTTTTCACAAAGTAATTACTTTACACGTGTTCACAGAAAAATACATTTATCATGATTTGTTAAGCAAATTATGACAATGCACATCAATTTTGTGATTTGTATTTCCCTTTGGCAATTATTGACCAATAGATTATTTGTCTTATGTTGTTACAATTACATTAACGTTTTAGCAATAGATATATTGATTATATGATTACTAACCAAGAAACAACATGCATGTTTATTATATATTCGTGTACCAGAATGTAACACTTTCTTTCTAGTACTGAGAGAGGCGGGAAGATTCGCCGGCAATTCGCTCGAAGATGTCGTTGACGAAGCTGTTCATAAAAGTTTGTTGAGTTCTTCGTCATTACGCACAGCGAGTTGAAGGTGACGAGGGATGATCCTGGCGTTGTGGCGTGCGCCTGTAATCCAGCTAACAGTGGAAGTTACAAACTGATTCAGCCGAGGACGCAGGTTCGAAACTGAATCGCGTCTTTCGGATGGTGACGTTAAAGGTCGGTCCCCAGACGTAAATAATCATATCTGATTGGTACACGTCTGTAAAAACCCAATACACACACACACACTTAAATGTTAATCTTGAATTTACTTCAAATGATATATGTGCTGGAGTTAATGCAATGGAGATTAGAATATACCTATTGCTGGACAGTTGCCAACATCGATTATGAATTATCAGTTTACCACTGGTTCTTCTACCCTGGTCAATAATGGTCGATAATAGGGAATATGGAATGTGGGACCATTAGAAACCCATAGAAAAATCTCTAATGGATCAACAAGAATATAAACACCAAAAGTGGAATTGAATTTGTTATGATTCCAGATATTGGTGTTAATCTATACACCAGTAGGAGTTGTCAAATATTAACACCAAGAGTGGAAATGAATTGTTTAATCCAAACCCTGGTGTTAAATAACACCAGCTGGTGTTTTCCGATATAGATACCGGGAAAGTGTTAAAATTTACACCCATAGTGTTGAATTTAACACCATTGTTTTTGCAGTGTACACACTTTATATTTTTCGCTCTATTCTGCCCAGCAGTCAGTAGCGAATTTCAGGCCTACACTTTTGACCAATCAGAGGCCTAGAATCTTTGTATGCGTTATATAATATAGATATAACGACTGCTATGAGAGGGATAGTTGTTTTTATAGGCTCAATGGGATGTAACGTCCGCGAGAGCCTATAAAAACAAATATGCCTCGAATATTAAAGCAGTCATTATATCTTTTATATACCGAATTGACACAAAAATCTACCAAGAATTCTTACCTTATCCTTTTCTTGAGTAAAGATTGGTTAAAACATCACAGAAAATCTGAGACACTGTCTGTTAATCTTCGCTGGAAAGATGACTAAATCTTACAATCATTTGGGAATCGCAGACAAAAAGCGCTGTATGGTATCCGCGCTCGCACAAAGAAAATTTGAACACGTAAACCAATGGGGATCGCAGCATGAGGGCATTTAAAAAAGACTATTGACCGGTAGGCGGGTATGAGGGCACTTTTTAAAAGACTATTGACTGGTAGGCGGGTATGAGGGCATTTTAAAAGACTATTGACTGGTAGGCGGGTATGAGGGCACTTTTAAAAGACTATTGACTGGTAGGCGGGCATGGCTAAAATCACGACTCCAATTTCTACCAATCAGATGGCTAGATTTCTGAAGTGAGGTATATAATGGAAACTATGGCATACTTTTTGAAAAAAAATCGAAAAAAACAAACAAACAAACGTGGGATAGTCTCAGTAAATGAATCACACGTGACCGTGTTTGACCAATGATTTGATTACATGATTATGTAAGCCTATATTTTTTTCGGGGAGAAGGTGAAGAGATTGGGGTGGCATGGGCTTGATCCCCCAAACCCTTTTGGAACCAATACTGATCACCATGGCTATGTGAAGAAACCATATAGTTTCGTAATGGGAACAAGTCAATATTATATTTTATCACCATGGTTATAGAAAGAAATGCTTAGATACGTATTGGGAACGAGTAACTAAATTTTTGATCGCCTTGGTTATAGAAAGAAATGCGTTGATACGTATTGGGAACGAGTAACTAAATTTTTGATCGCCATGGTTATAGAAAGAAACCGCGTAGCGACGTGATGGGCTATTTTCCCTCCGGATGATTGTCGTCGTGACGGGAATAGAGAGAGCCAGCTCTTTCCGTTTCATTAGAATAAATACGCAATAAATCTAGAGAGCGGTGCGTGATAGGAGCGAAGGAACGACGAGCAATCTGCCATCTCCCTCTCCCTCTGCCCTCTCTCTCTCTCTTTCTCTCCTCTATGTTCATCCCCGTCTCTCCAGTTAACTCTATGGAGCGGTGCGTGATGCCTTTAGACGAGGGGATCGAAGGAAAAGCAAGTAATCAACCATCCCCACCCTCTCTCTCTCTCTCTCACACACACACACACACACACACTCTCTCTCTCTCTCATGCTCACTCCCGTCTCTCCTTTTCTTCCCCTCGAGCTAAATTTAGAGAGCGATGTGTGAGGACGAGGGGAAGAAAGGAAATAAACCCAAGTAATCCACCATCTCTCCATGTATCTTTCTCTCTCTCTCTCTCTCTCTCTCTCATTATCTCTCTCTATCACTCTATCTCTCCACCTCCCCCCCCTCTCTCTCTCTCTCTCTCATTCTCTGCTCTCTTTTACTCTCCCACTCCACCACGCGCTCTCCCTTCTCTCTCTCTCTCCTTCCTCCCTTTCTCTACCCTCTCTCATTCTATCTGTCTTTCTAACCCATCTCGCGTCGTGTGTCTCTTTATCACCCCCTCTCTCTGACCTCTACCTTTTCTCTGCCCTCATCTACGCTATCTCCCTGTCTCTATCCCTCTCCGTTCTTATCATATCTCTCTGTCTGCCGTCTCTCTTACCTTGAATCTCTCTATAATACCCCCTCTCTTCTTCTTCTATCTACCTTCTCCCACCACACCCTCTCCCCCACCCCCTCTCCCCCTCTCTCTCTCTCTTTCTTTCTCGCTATGTATCTGTCCCCTTCTTTCTATTCCCCATCTGCCTGTTCCATATGACTAACATGTAATTTTCTTATTATCATATTAAATCCCGGGTTTTTAAGTTGTTTTTTTGATGAATAAAAACGAAGCGAGAAATATTAGAGCGGGGGGTCGATACCAGGTGATATTATTTATTTGAACTTATACTATACCCAATTTAAAAGACGCATAAGGAGTGAGGGGGGCGGGGGGAGAAATGTCATCGTTATTATGTCACAAGATGGCGCAATTTCAGAAAGCGACGCTTACTTTAGAGTACATGCTCTAACTGAGCTTGAAATATACAACTGTTGACTACAGTATTAATTTTAATTTATTCCTATTTTTGTGCTTCCTGATTGTTTCAGTAATACAACAGAAATGTCTTGTATTTCTTTGTTTTTTATTCAATAAAAAAAAATTGACACTCTACATCATATTTACAACAGAAAGAAATGTAAACAAAAAAACGAAATTATTGTAATTATTTGTGACATATTGCAGAAAATCAAATGTGAAAAAACCTTACCCGCAACATTCATCATGTAAGTCTAGAGTTTGGATGACCAGACCACACCCAACACTGGGTATGGATCTAGTCTGCACGAACAGACTTGATGTAACAGTTACCAAAACTTCATAAAAGTACCTTGCCTTGAGCCCATCCTAACTTTGGCTAATTCCCAGGAGTAAAGTAAAGGGCCTCTGGAATATACGTAGTCTCCATATCTCACCAACCAGACTTTCTGGCAAAGGCCATACGACTTGCAGTGATTTGTATCCAACTCACCTGTACTGGGAACCATGCAGTGCGGATCCGAATCTAATAAGTACTGGACAACCTGACCAGTAACCACTCATGCGTCCAGTGTGTCTTTTGACATGTACCTGGCTGTATAGAGCTTTATACTTTGTATGACGTACATGTATAATCGTGCTGAGGCTCAGTACAAACAACCACATAACAGTTTTTTTAGATCCATTCGTACACATTGCACTGCGGAGTGGAACAGAAACGGAGTAGGCAAGGAAGACACGTTTGGCTGGAGCTAAGAATTTTGTAGTACAAAAACTACAAGTGCTATACAACATGGATACGCTACAGAAATATATCTTTATCGTACTACTTCATGGTGTTATCATTTGTGGATTTTTGCCTGTCGAGTGTAGAGCAGTTAGGAAAGGTATGTATATTGCAGACCATTTTTATACTTCAACTTAGCACAAAGTTAATTTACGGAAGTAAACTCCAGTGGAACTATCGCACAGAGAATAAAACGGATGAAGAGGAGGAGATACATTGTACATGCACGTCATAGAATCATGATTGAGATCTCCGTTCGTTCAGGCGAATTTTAGCGACCGTGATTCTGCAGAATCATGATACAAAACGCATCCTTTTCAGCGTTTCATGTTTGTGTTTTTAAACACGTTTATTTTTACGACCAACGAAAAATCGCTTGAACGCAACCGTGCATGTTTTTAACTAAACGTCTTTATAAACCGTGATTCTAGGGTGAAAAAGTGTCGATTGAACGCACCCTATAGTCTAGATAGTCAGAGAGAGAGAGAGAGAGAAGGGGTTGAGAGATGAGAGGAAAAACATGGAATCGGGTGAAGAAGAATAATTATACCAAAGACTCGTGTTCCTACAAATCGCCACTTCGAATATATATTCACTTGCGACATCCATAATATAGGCCTTCATCAAACAAACTAAAACAAACATACTTAACAAACACATAAACAAGCAAACAAGTACAAAACAAAATTCTTGTGTTCAACTTTCCCACCAGGTACGGAGAATTACTTCTTGAAGATCCAAGAGTTGTTCGAGAAATATTCATTTAACTTGACGGAGGAGATGCTTACACCCCAAAATGTCAGCAAGGTATGACTCATTTTCATTTGTACTAGATAAAGAATATCGTTTTGTGTTCAGAAGTTTGTAATATTACGTATCCAACATTGAATGAGAAGTTATAGTCTAAACACTAACCATATAAGTTCAATGATGCAACACGCTAAATTTCTACCTTTGTTTTGTCTCAAAACCATTCGGATATGGTCGGAGGATAATTAGCTAGCGAGTTTTCCTCTTTACTGATTAAATGAGGCCTAGATACTCTCCAAAGTTATGAACTCTTATTCCCAAACTATCCTGGAAATCATTTTTGAAAGAGAATTTATGATTTTGTTCTAACGTTGTCGAAAATGTTTTATATTTGACTGATGAATACAATGTGTAAAAATAATATGAATCCTTTTTTTCCTTGAATGGTAACGAGAAAAAATTCATCTGTCAACCACGAACAAATAACTAACCCTGACTGAACCTCAAGCTTTGCATAAAACCCAATCACAATCCAAGCCCCAGCTATAGTGGCACAGTTACATGGGGCACCGGGGACGTGCCCCATTCGAGTAGTGAAAACAAAATAAAGAGAGAAAGGAAAAAGGGAAAAGGATAAGAAGAGAAGATGCGTGGACCACTTCCCGCACCCTCCCCTAATCAGTAACTTTGTAAATACCGATGCCCCCTCCCCATTCATCCAGTGCCCCTCAATGGGTCACGCTATGCCACCGCTATGAATTCTAACTGGCCCCCAAATTATGTTTCTCTTTGCCTTTTCTAACAGATTGGAGCTCAATTTAATTGCCCGTCATCGGTTTCACCAACAGTACCCAAATCAGGTAAACTTAAACTTGATGAATAAAATGAATTGTATTTAATTATTCAAAATAGTTCACCAGCAAAACAAGTAAAAAGACCAAGCGATTCACAAATATAATTAGGATTTATTATTATTTTTCACGATCGCGGGGCGGGGGCGGTGGGAGGTTAGCGCTTTTCGGCAAATGATTCCAAGCGGAGCATTCTCTTAAACCCCTCCCTCTTTCAATGGCAGGTCCGCCCTATTTAAAAAGCTGAGATTTGTCGCTAAAATTATTCACCAACGCTTACTAATAAAAGAATATTTTATGGCATGAACACAATGTTATATCTGAGTGATTTAAGTTGTCGAGATATTTATTCGAAGTTTTGATGTTTTCTGAGCGAGATTATCAACCTTTGCCAGTATAATACTAAAAGAGCATTAAAAAACAATTTTAAAACGAGGCCTCAGAAGTGCTAAAGAAGATTGGAGGAATCAGAAGGCTTTACTTTTAAAGGCAAAAAAGCAAGACAAACGCATAAAACTTCGAGAAATCTCCGAGAAAAGGAGATTAAATCTCTCCGCTAATCTAAGGTTTTATCTCAATTTTCTTTTAACAAAACACAAGTAAATGTTCTTCCTTTTTACAAGCATTACGTATTATGTCACGTGATTGCTCTATCTTGAATGAATTATTTCAAAAGGCTTGGAGAAATCAGAAAGAAAAAAAAAAACAGGCGGGAGAAAGTTTTAAAAAATCTGACAAAATGAAACAAAAAAGAGGAATAATTCAACATTGCGTCATGCAAATTACCATGCGCGTCATTTGGAAAACATGCCAACTCAGAGGTCGGCGAATTTACAGTAAATAACTCTCGTTACATTTTTGTGTTATGCCTTCCTCTAGTCTAGACAGAAAAATCCTTCTGCTTGGAGAAGTTTTTTAGAACAAATGTTGTCTTTTGACGCCCTCCTCCAATTCGATGGAGCCTGAAGCAATCTCAGCGGAACATAATTATTCCCGAACGTAATAGAGTAAATAGACAATTTTTCGGTCTAGCCTTTCTCTTAACTATTCAAGCTATCGATTTGTCATGTGTAATAAATTTTGCCATCATCTCTTCTTTGCTTGTACAGTGCATTTACTGCGACCTGGGGATATCAAAGTTATAGGGGCTGTCGGAGACTCATTGACGGTGAGGAAATACAAAAATGAACAACAACAACAACATGATAATAATAATTATAACGATAATATCAATAATAATCATAATAAAAATAATGACGATGATAATAATAATAATAATAATAAAAATTAAAATAATGATATCAAATGATAATGATAATAATAATATTAATGATAATAATTATAGTAATGATAATAATAGTAGTGATAAATGACATTAATTATGATAATAAAATATAGGTGGATTCCAATATAGCTCATTATGTCCGTCGTGTCGTGAAGCTCTTGGCGCTCCAGGCTCTAACATCATTACCCCGGTCATACATGTAGCTGGCGGCTGCGGCTAAATAATGCTAAAGATATGCTCTGGCATTTCGGGTACCCATTTACATCTGGGTGGAGACTGGAAAGTGGCAAAAGTGGATGAATGTATATTGCCAAAGGACGTTAGTGCCGGGCTGGGATTCGAACCCTCAACCCTTGGATTGATATTCAAGTGAATGAACCACTATACACGACACCTCCGAAATGATCTATATTTTGTATATGAGATTTTGATTCTATGTACTTTCCAACATCGGATAAGGTCGTGAAGGGTTAGTGTCAGGAATGGCGGAGGGGGAGGGCTCTAATCGCCTCCTTCCCGAATTAATTTCTAGTTCTGAAATGTAGCAAGCGAGCATTTTTTTATTTACCTCATTTGTAACACAATTATTGTCTTTATTAAAGAGGATCTTTGTACAAGTAGCGACATGTAATGGGATTTTTTTTGAAATACGATAAATCTGTAAGTATGTTAGGGGCGAATTCAGGAGTATGTGAAAATGGGCAAGACCTTGAAAAAAAAGTACTGTGACAAGCAACAATTTTGTCTATTTATTCATTCATATATTAATTTATATTTATTTATTACTTATTCATTTATTTATTTATTTATTTATGTATTCCTTTGTTTATTTATTTATCTATTTGTTCTATTTCAGGCAGCATATGGAGCCGGTGCCTCAACGTATACTCCTGTGATGTTTGAATATCCCGGCCTGTCAGCTAGGTAGGTGACGTCACAGGGACGGGCACGGTCTGAACGAGGTACACCCTAGTATTTAGTTGGTTTTAATGGAAGCAGAAAAATGACATGAACAGGTCGATCCGTGAAAGTTTGACAAAATTCTGATAAAAAATATTCAGGTCATGAATTTCTGAAGTTGTAATCAATGAAGCACAAATTGGCAACGTTGCGATATATTTTACGAGCTTGTCTCTCATATGCTCTGTACATAAAATGTCGTCATTAATTTTTTCATTTTCTTGCTCTTTGTTGAAGTAATAGATTTGTTTCATAAAAGGGTTGTAAAGGAACATATTTGCAATAATTATATGATTAAACATTTTAAAAAGGGAAAATAGACATTTCTGAAGTTTTTTAGTACAGAGCAAATGGGAGGGAACCTCGTAAGATACGTCACAGAGTTGCCAATTTGTGTTTGATTGATCGCAACCTCAACAATTCATAACTTTCTTATTTTTAATCGTTTCTTGCTCTGTTCCTCTCATTTTTTCTGGCGCTATTAAAACCAACTTAATATCAGGGTGGACTTCTCAGTTAACACAACTCGATCAAAAAACAAATTTAAATACTGTAGGCCTATGAGGAGACTGTTGCAGGTGTCATGGAAGGATAAAAAGACAAATGTATGGGTCCTGGAAAAGATTGGAACAGACTTGACCATCAGAAGGAGAATCATGGAAAGAAAACTAAACTATTTTGGGCACATTGTTAGGAGATCGGAAGGTGTTGAGAAGCAAATACTGCAAGGAGCAGTCGAAGGAAAACGGGGTAGAGGTCGTCCACCAATATCTTGGACTGATGATATCAAGAAAGTGTCTGGACAAGGAATGAAAGGTGCAACACAAATGGCAGGTGAAAGAGTTGCATGACGTGCTCTCGTGAACACCACAGCAGCGCTTTACAGCGCCACCTGAAGTTGATGATGATGATGATGAGATTCGTACTGGTATTCTATAACCAGAATTCCAACTTTGAAATTCTAAAAGGAGATATATTCAAAGTTTGAGTACATAAACTGCACTCTAAATAGTGATAGAAGAAGATGACAGTGAAGTGATTGAGGTATTCGCGTGGAATTCGGCGCACGCACAGAAGTTAATTGCGGGTATTAAAGCTTTAGAGTGGGTTTTAAAATTAATGTTCTTTTCCTTTCTTGTTATATTTAATGCAATGTAATATAATATGATGTGAACAATAATATGATATGATACAATATTATTTGACACAGCATTATGTATAAAGTAATAAGACTCACACAAAGGGCGGCATTCTTTTTTTTAATTACATCTGAATTTTTAGGCAGGACAAAGTTTCTTGATTATATTCAAAACCTTGTATTTCACTTTGAGTTTTGTTGCAGAGGGCGCTACACAAAATAATTTTTTGTGAGTGTCAAATTTGAAATATACAATTTAAATGACAAAATCATCTTTTTTTGGATCTAAATCAGTTCAGAGGCGGCTGAAATATCCATAAATATAACCATAACCATTTCTAATATTTGTGGTGCCCCACAAATATTCGGAAAATTTGAACCAGCCGTTGAAAAACGAGATAGCGCCTTATACGTTTCGTTCCAGCCAATGCCAATATTGGCCTTTGGTTGGCTTTTTCGTGTTGGTTATAATAAGCACAACCAGCCGGCCCGTGTATTGTTATTATTAATTAATTAATTAACGGTCACCGTATTTTTTTGCAAGTGGAGCTGAATTGGTATGATCTAAATTCACAAATTTTGGGGTCTTCATAGTAATTTCTAAAAAGGCACTAGAAATGTCATAAATAAGAATAAGAGCAATAACCATGCACTTTGAAGGCATTTGCGGTCTTAAACAAGAACTCAGCTATCCCTTTAACACATACATTTTTCTTCTTTTTTTCCACTCCCATACCTTCCCCCATTCTCTCTTTCTCATCTCTCCGCTTATGCCCTTCTCCCTACCCGTCTCTTCCTCCTCTTCTCTCTCTCTCTCTCTGTCACGCTCTTTCTCTCTTTCTCCCTCTCTCTCTCTCTCTCTCTCTCTCTCTCTCTCTCTCTCTCTCTCTCTCTCTCTCTCTCTCTCTCTCTCTCTCTCTCTTATGCAGTATGGGCGGAGATAAGACATTGGAGGAGATCATTACGATTCCAAGTAAGTTTCCATCGTATTCATAGTCATTCACGGAGTCCTTTGGTGTTGATACCCAACACAAAAACATTGCTACTTGAATTCATGATCGAGGGGCATACTGGAGGACCTTGGGCCGGCAAGGGGGATCTTGGGGTTTCTTGTATTCCTTTTCTAGATTATGCCCCAGCCGCCCTCTAGAATCAATTCTACCTATATAGCTCTATTATTCCACACTATATATAGACACAGTGTACAGAATGTGATAGTTATCATTTTCACAAAGCGTTCGGACAAAACATTACAACTCAAAGGATTTCTTTTTGGTATATAACTTTACCCCAAGCAGGTCTAAAATTTCAAAATTTAAGTTTGCCACTCTGCACCCATGTGAAGTAAATGGGTACCCGGTAGGAAGACATTCCTCCAATCCTGTAGCGTCTTATCATGAAAGCTCTGCTACACTGCATGTGTAATATTCAGCGTTAAAAAGAAAAACGCTTTAAAATCCAACTACTTATTATTATTATTTTTTAAATGCCGTTGTTATTCACATCGCGCAATATAAATTTGTTTTGAAAGCATTATGAAGAATTCCTTCACAGAAGTTACATTTTCAATATGTGGATATAACTCATGACCGTTTATTTATGTATAGATATCTTTCGAAAATACAACTCTCATCTGTATGGCTATTCGACGGGTCTCTCTATCATCTATACCCAACCAATCACTAAAAGACTCAATCTAGCTATAAGTGGGTCGGTAGCGGAGTAAGTACATTAGTTCGTTTGTTATTTCATTTTTAATTTTAAGTTTATTAAAAAACAACAAATATACTGTGCAATACATAAAAATAGAGACATCATGGTCCTACACAAACATAATGGAACTAGTTAATATGAAAATGAGAGAGAAAAAAAAAAGAAACTTACAAACATAATTATATTGAGTAAGCATTTCTATTTGCAAATTGATTGTTCTAACAATTTCTCTAGTCTTTGATATACCCAATCGTATATTCTTGATATTAATCGATTCCATCATATTTCAGGTCAAGAAGAATATATGATAATGGTTGTGATAACAAAATTGATACAACCCTAAACTTTAATACTATACCACTTACACTGTGGCAGATTCAGGATTTTTTGCCAGGGGTGGGGGCGGGGGAAACATGTATGACAAGCAACAATCCCGAAAGATCATGAACAACAACAACAACCAAAACAACAAGAAAGCAAATAAAGACTAGAGATAAGAAGAAGAAGAAGAAGAAGAAGAAGAAGAAGAAAAAGAAAAAGTCATATTCTATTCATCCTACCATTGCATTTCATTTAACTTGTCATAATTACAGAGAAATGCCCGAACAAGTACGAGAGCTGATTCGAAAAATGAAGAACGACCCGATCGTAGATTTTGAAAACGATTGGAAATTCATCACGATATTGATAGGCGGGAACGACCTCTGCGGTGGGTGTCTGTTTTCCGAGAGTTCGCCTGAACATTACATAATGTACTTGGAAAAGGCCATTCAAATATTACATGACGAGGTGAGTATTTATTTTTAGAAGTCCCTCCCTCTAGACACCCCCTCCCCTGCCAAAAGAAAGAAATAGAGAGAGAGACAGAGAGAGACAGACAGAGAGACAGACACAGACACAGACAGACATACAGACAGAGAGAGAGAGAGAGAGAGAGGGGGCTCTAGAGATTTAGAAAAGGCCATTCAAAATAATGAGAGTCTCATTCTCCGGACCCCCTCCACCCACTTCGACAAGGGGGATTATGGGCATGTCAGTATGGAAAGCTTCAACATTATATTAATATTAATTTTAATATAAAAGTACAATTTTGTTCTTTATAGTAATATTAGGACTAAATATGACAAAAGAAAATCAGTTCTTTAACTTTTTCGATGTCATATAGAATGGCGTTAATTTTTTTCTTCAAAACACTATAACTATTTCTTATTTGGTCGATACAAAAACTATTACATTTGACATAATGTATTTTAAACAGCAGTTCTTATAATTTGAAAGAATAAAAGCAAAAGTGAAAAGATTTATAATGATTCCCCCGTCTCATTCGTAAAAAAAATACGTATAGCTACTTCAATTCTTTTCTCTGCTTTTTTCTCTTCAAAGTGCCCCAGGACTTTTGTGAATGTTTTTAGCATGTTAACTGCTAATCAAGTCGTCAAGCTGCGTGGACCACTTCTTTGTAACATCATGCTCGAGTAAGCTTGGTCACATGATAAAGTCTGCGTCTCTGTCAAAAAGGAAGATGTAGAAAAATTAGTCGATGATAAAATGCCATACATTGGTAATTTTGGAAGGAGTAAGGGTCTAGTTGAGTGAAGGATATTATCAATGCATGCCCTTTCTTGATTATGTTCCTGTTTGTGATTAAATTCCTGAACATTTTAATGACCAATGGCGTAGTGAAAGTCTATCAGACAGGGGGAGGAGAGGGGGGGGGGGGTGTAATAATGATTAATAAAACGGAAGAGAACAAGGTCATTGATTGAGGGGTATGAGGGGTAGTTTTGGGAGGGGCCTATCATACTATGACATTGCTTTCCCCACTCCTCTTACATTTTCTGTCTCCCTCTTGCTCTTCCACCCTCAAAAAGAAAAAGGAAAAAGAAAAGAAAAGGTGGATGGGTCGGGGCCCTGCATCCGTATGTACCCCCACGTGTATGCATTGAATTCGGATGAGCGTGACACGGATACGACACATGTTTTATTGATTGTCTGAATAAATTGCTTCACCCGTATGAGACCTTTTTTTACTGTTATTTAAAACAGTTGGAAAAATGTGTTTTATCCATGACGTGAATACTCCCATTCTGGGGGGTGTTTCACAAAGACTAAGATCGACTTTAAGTTGGACTTAAGTATAACAGGCCGTTCATGCCACTGTTTGCTCTCACCATTTACTGGCATTTTTGTCTTTCAAGGGACGTACAAATCGTCGTCTCAAATCTACAGAGTTTACATTTTTTGATAGTTCATTATTGAAGGAAAAAATATTATCTAAAGATTATAATTTAGAGACCAATGGGGATAGCAACCAATGGCTTGAATGGCCAACTTAAAGTCGATCTTAGTCTTTGTGAAACACCCCCTGGCTGGTTAACCATTTCCCCGATCAATACAAATAACAATTCTCATTGATTATCACTATTATTAGCAAGAAATGTTTCAGAACTTTCTTACACTTTTTTCATTTGCCTAGACTTGGTTTACATATTCACCTTTATTCCAAAAAAATTATTGTGTAAGAATACAAATGAAAGTATAGTTTCTGTTTTCCTATTTTGATATCTCAACTTTTTGTGGGTCTCCATTTTGAACAGACTGCTTAACACTGTTTTGTTCGTATGGGCATATTGTATTCTGACTTACTCCTTCTTATTATATAGCATCTTCTTGTTTGTAGCTTTTTTGTCTATCTCTCTTTCTCTCCCCCCTCTCTCTCTTTCTCTCCCTATCTCTCTCTCTCTCTCTCCCTTCTCTCTCTCTCCCTATCTCTCTCTCTCTCTCTCTCCCTCTCTCTCTCTTTCTCTCTCTCTCTCTCTCTCTCTCCCTCTCTCTCTCTCTCTCTCTCTCTCTCTCTCTTCCCCCTCTCTCTTCCTCCGTCTGTCTGTCTGTCTCTTCCCCATCTCTCTCGAGTCTCTCCCTCTCCCCCTCTCTCTCTCTCATCTATCATCGTCACTGCTATGACAGCTGGCATCTCTGTTCTAATTAATAGGTCCCTATGTAATTTTGTGTACATTTTTTTTTTTTCTCTCTCTCTCCTTATCATCTAGTTATTTCTGCCCTTGTGTGCTTGGTGGATCCGTGCCACAAAACCTCGTGTATCTCAGGTCCAGAGAATTTCAGGTAAATCATCGAATGGATTTGTTGAACTTTTTATTCTAAGGCCAGTGATGTTAATTACACAATATGACATGATGATCTAATATACACCACACCATGGTCATCATAAGCAAGGACTGGAGGGCGTATCATCAACATTAATTGTCTGCCAACAACTGTCAGCGCTGACTAAATTTGATGAATCAGAGGCCTGGAAAATAGTCGGTGTCGGTGAAAATGATATTAGTCGGTGAAAACCACTGACTAATTGTTTCATGAAACGCCCCCCCCCCAGAAAATCTAGAATGTTAAATTCTGTATAAAAAATGGGAAGGGAAATATATCATTTATGTGTACTTGCCTACTTGGCATTTGGGGCACAGGGCCGCTTTGCCCCGCCCCTCCCCCACCCACCCCTTAAATCTGGCCCGGATCCAGAGTTCTGTATACAAAATAGGAAGGGAAAATATATTACGTGTGTGTACTTGACAACGTGGGCACAGGCCCCTTCAATCCGCTAGTGAAAAATAAATGGGGACGTCTCAGTTGAATAAACGTTGACTTTGGTCTTGTCGGCCAGCTGACAACTATACAGTCAAACCTGTCTTAGTGGCCACCTGTCTGTAAAGGCCACCTGTCTAAGTGGTCACCCATAATTAGTGCCTCCCTCTGGAAGGAAATGTGTGTTGAATAACTCGTCTAAATAAGGGCACCTATAGCCACTCCTGGTGCCCCATTATTATTACCCTGGCTTTAGCAGGGCTGCCATTACAGGTACCCATTTAACTCGCCTTGGTCATGCGGGTGTCTTGCCAAACATTAGTGCTGCGACAGGGATTCGAACCCCGTACCTTATGTGGTTCCCAGTTCCGGGGACTTATCAACTGGACTACAACACCTCTACTACTGGTATAGGGGGAGGGATCGGAACGAACTGTCAATTTTGTCTGAAAATTGCTGAAAGGTCATTATAGTTTCGCGGAGTTTGCCGACACAGCTCTGCATGGGAGGGGAGGCCTATGCTTACAATTAGCTTTTACAATAATCATAATTTCCTTCTCCTTATATACAGCGACTTCTACGCGTGTCGATTGAAAGTGGAAAGTACGACGATAAAGATGACTTTGCAGCCGTTTATCAACCTTTCTTTGACGATACACTTTTACCTGAATTACCGGTATGTTTTAGTACTCTCTTTTCGTAATAACGATTATCAGGAGAGTGTGGTTTTGCTATGCCATGTTATTATCTTCTCTATATTATTTTGTAAGAAATCTGTTATTGTATTCTTTGACTTTTCATGTTTTTATTAACGTTTGATAAATTAATTAATACAAATTATGTTCAATTCATTTGTTTCGCCTTCATAGAATGGGAAGATTGATCGTTCATTCTTTGCACCAGACTGTTTTCATCCAAGCCAGAAAGGTCAGGCAGCTCAGGCCACAGCCAATTGGAACAACTTGGTAAACGATTAATTATTTCAAACGATTATTGAAACAATTTAATAAAGTGATGGTCGATAATGCTCTTTTTAAATAATCGGAACACCAGATGCACTTTTATGTGATTGATATTTAAATGCAACGAATGCATGTTACCCTTATTAGTATAGTCTACTTTTACCATGTTTGTTTATAAGTAGATATTGATTTGAATATTACCAACATATCACAAACTGTTTGTCTTACCGCTCAAAATATGCAAAATGTTATACAGAGTTGAAATTTCATCTGATGTATTTCATTTCTATTTCATGTCATGTACTTTTAATTCCATATTGTTATATTTAGATGTCAATTGATGTACAATATCATTTATATTGTAATTTTGTATTGTGAACAACTCAGGTCCTGTCTGTCAATTATAATTCGTTATTAAAAAACAGAAAAATACATAATCTATAGAGTTGTTAGGCCCGTATTATCATTTTAATGAAGTTGTTCAGTATAGTTGTTAGGTTTCATCCTACTTGCTAAGATGAAGACATTATCGTTATTAATGTTATATTTATTTTGAACCCCCCTACGTTGATATAGTTTGAACCCGTAGGATCAAAGGACACATCATATGACACAGGGGAGACCATCAACTGTCCATCGACGGTAAGACCCATATGTTTATTTTAATTATCTATCATTATACTATAATCACAATTCTAATCACGGTCATCATCCT
Organism: Mesocentrotus franciscanus; assembly: GCA_037976565.1. Taxonomy (NCBI): domain Eukaryota; kingdom Metazoa; phylum Echinodermata; class Echinoidea; order Camarodonta; family Strongylocentrotidae; genus Mesocentrotus; species Mesocentrotus franciscanus. Next base: position 15,264,800 of record CP137685.1, read on the forward strand.
TAACATTTTCACATATACTCATCATCAGCCTCGTCATCAACATCGTCATCAGTTTTTCATCTCCGACAACATCATCATCATCACCATCCTCTTTTTCATCTTCATCATTATTTTCGTCTTCGACAACATTATTATTATCATCATCATCATCATCATATTCATAATTGTTATCATCATTATCATTATAATCATCATCATTATTATCATCATAATCATCATCAACATCATCATCGTCATCATGATAATAATTGATATTCATCATCATCATCAGCAACAACAGCAACATCATCATCGTCATCATCATCATCATCGTCATCATCATCATCATCATCATCGTCATCGTCATCATCATCGTCATCATAATCATCATCGTCATCATTATCTTCAACATTTTGTCATCATCCCCTTCTCTGTCCTCCTCTTCCGCCTCCATCTCCTCCTCCTCCTCCTCCTCCTCCTCCTCCTCATCATCATCATCAATCTTGCGAATGTCCACTCATGATCTTCTGCGTCCTTTACTTTTCATACAGGACTTCCCGTACCTGTACACTAATGTCAACAGCAAACCGGGATTCCTCGCTCAGTCTCAAAGACCGTCGTTGAACGATAACCAAATACCAAGGACCAACTCAGCCTCATCTTCCAGACTCAGGAGTCACGACGAAGATAACATTATACTTCAGAAAATACCATGATTGCACCTTGGACGTCTACATCAACAATACTCATATCTTGTATTGAATATTTATAATTTAATGTGTCAATAAAATTGTTTATTATTAAAAGTGTGTGTTTTCGGTCGTAGTGGACAAAAAGATAATTATTCAAGGTTCGCCGGACCCTGTCATCTCCTATCCGAGAATAACAACTTCCCATCGAATGATTACGTACGGGGGTTAGGCACCCAGTCCCCACGATATTACGACCCTTGTACTGAGTATCACCAAATGTTTTTAGCCGTGAGATTTTATCATAAATAGATTTATACATTAAATAGTTTTATCCAATACCATGCATTATACGATATCAAAACTCACTTAATGTTTTTTTTTATGCGGACATCTATTTATATACAAATTTTAATATAATGAACTCAACATCATTTCTTTTCTCGCATATTATCTATTCATAATCATAGGCGTGGCATAATTGTGTATTATTCTTTTAATAAAAAAACTATCCTGAACTTTATGTTCCACTCTGTAGGTCTTTGAACAGCAATTATTCCACTGAATTCTAAAGAGTTGGGGGAAATATATGAAAAAATATAACTTAACATCAGGGGCTTACAAATAATTATCATACTAACTTTTTGAGATTTCAAGTTTTATCTTGTTATCATCATTCGTAGAACGATGTCGTATTCTATCAATCTTCCACTAATATAAGATTATTATTCAAACAAAAACAGTTTTTAACCATTTTTAAAAGAGCCGACATTGAACTTATAAATTAACTCGCAGTATAGTTGTAGTTATATATTTCCTTGTATTTCTACGTCTTTTAATGAATATGACTATATTGCTTTACCCTGAGTGAGGCAGGTTTATTTTCACCCCAAATTGATGATGCCGGAGCGTATCACAAGTAAAGTATAGGGCACAGATTCAAACCTCAACTGAGGTGCAAATTTGCACCCCGGGCGAGAAGTTGCAACACTGAACCCGATATAGTATGTGCTGGGTTTGAGAGTTGAACCCTAAAGCTTTGAACCCAAAGGGGTGCCGTTTATTGTTTCAGTCTAAGGTGCAGAATTTGAACCTTACATTTTATTGTGTAAGATATTCATTTTTTAAAGTATATTTTAAGATCTGAACATTTCATTTGAAAACTTCTGATTTTTATCATTGTGATAGGGTCATCTGTCAAAGAGTTTTAACTGCAAAAATATCGAAATTTACAATTGTATATCCAGATATTATAAACTTTAAACCTGTGCCTTCGGTTGCAACATTTGCAGAATTTTTAAAGAAAATTTATGAAGAAAATATTCCAAGGCGTTCTCACCCAATTTTTAAGGCGTTGTTCTGAAACTTGTTCAAATTTATGAATTTGTCTTGCATGCAATATTATACAACTATTATGACAGATTTCGAACACTATTGGCCAGAGTAGATTTTATAGGGTCAAAATGAATATTTAGTTTTATAACACGTATAAAAACAAACAACAACAACATACTGATATAGAATGAGCTATACTCAGCAATAGGAATAGCTAAAGAAATATTGTAATTAAAAGTACATATCTTTTGTATTATGAAACAATCGCTGTATTCTTATAATGTCTTGTGTTCACATTTTGTACTTTTGATACTGAATAAAATTCTTTTATTCACTTGGCCTATACGTTTTTCATATTGCTTTGTGACGTCTCGTCTCCATATCGGTAGCTCTACTTAGCGTTCTAATTATTTACCTGTTTTTCAGCACCTGTTGCCTTTAGAGCGCGCTCTCTCTCTCTCTCTCTCTCTGTCACTCTCTCCCTCTCTCTCCCTCCTCCTTGCCCTTTCCCCTCTTTCCCTCTCTCTATTTGTCTGTATCTGTCTCTGCCTGTCTTTGTCTCTCCCTTTCTGGCTACCCTTCTCTCTCTCTCTCTCTCTCTCTCTCTCAACACGGACAATATTGACCTACCGCCAATGGATGTATGTTGGGGAGCTGCTCATTATGAATAGTGGTGATGGTCGGGGGGACTTGAATCTTCAATAGCATGAAAGGTTACATGAAAGTATAAACTGGCATTTGAGTGGTACAACATTCGATTTGGTGTCAATTTCCAGCTTTCTGAGATTTATTTTTTCGTGGGGGTCGTTTATAACCCCAGGATGGACAGACAGTTGAAAAGATATAGGCTGTTAAATTTTTTTTTTTAAATTGGTAAAAATATTCTCAAGTGACCAGAGGGTTTGCGACCACATTCGGGCAATCGGCCCAACTCGGTGATTGTTTGCTCTAAATTTTTAAGTAAAGTGGAATCGTGGGTATTGCCTAAAGTAACCCTCACGGGTAAATAGAATAAAAATGTTATTGAACTGGTGAACATTATGCAGAAATCGATAGATTAACTTTAAGAAAGGAATAACCATGGACTTTTTATAAACTTAGTTTATTAGTCAATGTTATAACACATGCAAACGCACACACAAGTACACGCACCTACACACGGACACACGCGAATGGGGACGCTTTTCTTTTATAGAATAAGAATGAAAGATTTGACTATTTGGTCAATAATTTATGAGCAATCAATGAAGAACTATATTCTGAAAGCCCGGGTGGGGGTGCGGCAACCGACAGGGCTCTCAGCGGTCACATTATTTGTGCCCCCCTGTTGTGAGATACGGTCCCTGTTATGTTATTAGAAGAAAAGATCTACTGATTGTTTTGTTAGGTCTACTGATCACTGACAAACCGGTGAGAGACTATCAAAACAAACTTGAGTGACCGGGTCGCCTCAGTTAGCAGGCCCGTAGGCCATCATTCACCAGGTTTAAATAATAGGAAAACATTTAATTCTGTCAATTTTCGTTTTATTTTGGTGGGGGAAGGGGCGAAGAACTGTCAACATTTTTTTTAATTTCACTTAACATGGTGTAACCTTGAAAGCTTTACCTTCAGTTTTCATTTTTATTTGTGAACAAGATGTGATATTTGCAGGGCACCGTCGTGTAATTTTAAGTCCTGCACAGGGGTAGTCATTATTTTACGGATTGTTTCATCGCCCAACATGGTCTAAGACAGTAAAGATTCTTCAAGAATTTAGCTTGCTTATTTCATGACATCAAGTTGCATTGCATAAATCTTAGTGTACTTCATCATTATTTTTGTTTTCTTTTTCTTCATCATATACATGTAGTCTAGGCCTAATTTGTTCTGAGATTTTGCCCCGAGAAGGGAAGCACTTTCATAGTTGCAAAGTTAGATTGCTTTTTCAGACACTTTTATTTTAATAAATGAAATTGTTATTAAATCTTTGAGAAAGAAAATCATCTTTTCTTGGACTTTATACGCTATATAATAATTTAAAATATATAAAATATAAAAACCTCTTTTGAGGTGAAAAAATTGAAATATTCTTCTTAATGGAAAACAAGGAAGTATTGCGCTTTAATATTAAGACTACGAACAAATTGAATGACGTCATACGGAACGGCGGGTCACCCTAGCCGCCATGTTTGTTTGAAATGCCGTTATCGCAGGTAGCTTTTAGCCCGAGCAACACATTCCCCGTGTAAAGTACGAAGAACTCGCAGAAATTACATGTTTGCGTTCTGAAATCGAACTTGTTTCTGCAGAATAGAACATAGAAGATACCAAAATGACGGACGTGTCAACGAGTAAAGATTTGAAGGATTTAGACATTGAAATTGAGCAGCTAAATGACTGCAAACAGCTCCAGGAAAATCAAGTGAAACATCTTTGCGAGATGGTAAGGCGAATTTACCGTACCGTACGGTACCGGCGTTTTAGCCCTGTGCTAATTGCATGTGTGTCTTTGACTGTGTGTTAGTGTCTGTAGTGATGAATGAATGAACATGAATGCGCTAAATATGTGCTGAAAATTTGTACTGTTTAGAGAGTAACATAACCAGTGAAATTAGTTGATTTAGATATTATGAAGTTACTTGAATAGATGCACTAACTTGACTAAGTCAGTGAGCATGCACTTCTGAAGTTCTGTGTTGAATTGAATGGTAAATGTAGGGAGTCAAATGTAGACCTATGAATATGAATTAGGCCTATAAGTATGAATATGATGAATGATTTGGGAGGAGGGGGTGAAATTGTGCCTAGATGCTTAACAAAATAAGGCCTAAGGGTCATCCTGTTTTTTCTGACGCTATCATTGCATCAACTCCTAGAGCCTCAAACAATAATAGTCTAGGGTGTCTGAACGATTTTTCAATTTTCCCTTTTGGATCGTTTTTCACCATTTTGGTTGGATAATTGAAAAAATTATTCACTCAGAATAATACATTTCAAATTTCAAGACTCACCGATGTTTCTATCAAAAGTTACAGCCCCTTCAATTCCCTACAATATTCATCCATTTTTGTAAGAATCGAAGAAAAGACGTACACGCAGAGTTATGTTGTTTTGCTAAATTTAGCACAACAGCTGAATTGCGCAATATGCAAGCGTACATATACGCTGCAAGCGTCGCGTGTTGCTTAAATGATGCGCGATCGGCAATCCATTGTCTTCAATGGGCACCCACTTCGGGTTTGTAGACACGCGGCCCGATGCATATTCATGTGCAGATTTTACGCGCTATCACCATGGGTTCGGCCGCGCGGAGCTCACGCCTCCCTACTTAGCTGATCCGAAAAATGTGGGAAGGGTATTTTCAAACTGTAATTGTTTGTGATCCCTGGGGCTAGCGAAAAAATAAACGTAGGGATATTTTCCTTACGACTGGGACTACTTATCGCCAGGGGCGTCATATCTCATAAGTGGCAAATTTCTGAGTTAGCCACGAAACAATGTTTAAATAGCTGTTTTGACCAAGATATTTTTAGAATTTAGAGATGACGCCCCTCTGGAAATATTGGAATTAATCTGCTCTTTCATATGACACCTCATTTATTGAGTATCACCTTCAGGATCACAAAGAATAAAGGTTTGAACTTCAAAAAAAAAAAAACTTTGACCAATTTTGCATGATCGCGTAATGCACATAGACTGCATAGGGCTGCGTGCAATCTCTATGGGAAGGATTTTAGCACACAACATCGGGTGCGCGATCAGACACCCTAACAATAATTCTGATGCTATCGACTATCGTTGCATCAACTCCTAGAGGTAGAGCCTCAAACAATAATAATTCATCACACTTACTACTTATTGACTCGACATTAAATTAACATGCATGTCATTACGAGCAATAAAATCAGAAATTAAAATCTTACTTTGCATTTTTTTAGGCATTTGAGCATTAACTTAATGAGCTGAATAGTTTTGTGTTGGCTCTTCTAACGTCATATGCCTGCGCGGTGTGGGCAGCCAACGATCGATACAGGTACAGTAGTCAGTACAACGTACATATCAGAATCGGAAGTAACGCGTGCCTCATATATATACATGTAGATATAGATCTACGTACATGTTTATAATGCGGCATAATCTACATGTACATGTATAAAAACTTAGGGACAGCTGTTGTGGATGTTTCAAGCTTGATAAATGCCAAAGATTTTGCCAAGTAAATTTGAATTACTGATTTTATTGCTCGTAGCAGGCTACGATGATCTGGTATTCCCTGATTTGATTGTTTAAAATTTTCATTCTGCGTTCTGACTGGTGTTATGACAATAAATGGACCCAAATTATCAAACTTTTTTGTGGCAAATATGAATGAAGTTTGTGTTTCTCAGTCACCTCTAAAGCGTAGGACATGTGACATGTCGATTTTCCATCTTTCAAGTCAATTTTTTTTTCCTATTACGGTACGCTGTACTTGCAGGCTGCATGCCTAATTGCCCACTTCTCTCAGGACTGAAAGTTCTATTGTGAGCAGCATGCTCAGAGCCTCAGATTTCTGGGACTTGCCTCCCTGTGGGTATAGGCAGTTTGCACACTGTTTGAATTGTCCAACCGGTGTGTTGGCTCAGTCAGTAGAGCGTCCGCCTCACAACCGGGAGGTCGTGGGTTCGAACCCAGGCAGCGTTACACCAAAAGACGTTAAAAGATGGGAGTCGCTGCCTTGTTTGGCGTTCAACAATAAGGGGATAGAGCAATGTCGATCTGGCGCTGCTCAGTGGCTGCCGGGCTCACGATCAATTGGGCACAAAGAATTTCCATTTTCGGTTTAATAAAATTTGGAGTGGACTATAATAGATTATTATTATTAAAATAGATTAGCATCAATGCATGATTTAGTTTTTGAATAAGAATAACCCAATTAATTCAACTACATTTACAAATTTTACATGTACATGTTCATGTAAATATATGCTGAAAATCTCAGTTAATGCAGGGAGGTGAAAGAAAGGAGGTGAAACTCCTGTAATTTATTCAAACTCATTCGTGAGTTCTAAAGCGTAACAATGGGATGTGTAACATTCCACTTGGCTTTGAAGTTCCATGCTCCGAACCACGCTTCCACTGCGGGGACTTTCGAAGCCAGGCACCAGTTTTACATTTATTACAAAATATTAAATTACCGGCAAAATTTCAGTGTAAATCAAAAATTTTATTTGGGGATTGTATTGGGAAAAGTGCATCAAACAAATTTTCAAATTTAGTACTCCGTCCTTCCTATAATTTGTGTGCCAGAGTTGGTAAAAGAAAAATTACATCCTGACAAAAACTCAATATTTTAGGATAATGCGCTAATTTGTGCATGTTTTAATGTCCCGTTATTTAATCCATGATTTACAATCTTTAACAACATTAAGTTTGCTAATGCGTGTTTTCGTGTTTTTATATTTTGAAGTTAAAAAAGGATGAAATTACACAAGTTTGTGTTCGCTTGTTCTACTCTTTACACATTCAACAATGGATGAGAAATCATTGAAAGGGACAGCGAACAGTTGCTGCGATACCATTTTCTGATGTAGGAATTCAAAATCCTGAAATTTCATGCGCTCTTTTATCTTACCACCTGGTCAACAGTTGCAGATAAGCGCATAACTTTTCGGCGGCGTGAAGCATGGGGTCAAAGGAGAGCAGCTTGATTCCAGTCCTTCTCTATCACGTCCCTGGTTAATGTATTAATTGATTAAAATATTGCACACAAAATCTTACAATGTGTATGTACTTCTAATTTATATCTTATGGTGCATTGCTCTACTATTTGTAATTAAAGAATTTTGAAAGTGATTATGTTGACTGTGGGGAATTTATAAAATTGCTGTGAATTTGATGCTCCATGTGTATAGATAGATAGAGATAGACCCCTAACACACTGAAAATTAAATATGAATTTAATACATGTACATGCAGGAAGGAATGTTATGATATAAAGATTCTACCTCTACCTGACCTTAAGATCTACATGTATTTTGCAGATCAATCAATCAATATTTTTTTATTGCTAATTTTGCTATACATACAAATGAAAACTGTCTTCAAATGCATTAAAATTCCAAGTTCTTCATAAGAAACTGCCTTTTCAAATTTGAGATTTCTACTGCTATAAGAATTAAAATATAAGAAATACATGTACATGAAGTGAGGATGAACTTTTATGTATGAACTGCAAAGTGTAGTAACAAAGTAGCCCCCTTGATTGGATGGAAAAAAGGCAGTTTGCACTTTTCATACTAAAAGGTTAAGGCTTATATGCTGCAGTAAACCGTTATATAGTACGGTACCATAATGTTTTAATTATTTTTTAAAAGTGTACTGCGCTTCACATTTGTGTATCTTGTAACACTTGGATTAATGAGTAGGCGTACATGTAGGAAGTTTGTTGCGTGCAGCTACTTTTTTTTTCTTCTTCATCCCCACTTGCTAATTTGTTTACATGTACTGGGGGGTGTTTCACAAAGATTCTAAGTTGGACTTAACAATTATGGAAAGCCATTAGCATCTATGAAAATATTATTTACAAGTTATTTTAAAAGGCATAAAATGTTGATTCAAATCATTCATATTTTCTATTTATCAAGGAGATTTCATGTTCTTGATGTGGAATTAATAAAAAGTCTAAAATACTTGAATTTTCGCTTTTGAATATATATTTTTTTAAAGGCTACAACTGGCTTTCCATAGTTTTTAAGTCCAACTTAGAGTTAAGTTCGACTTAGGATCTTTGTGAAACACCCCCCTGTACTTGGTAGTCAACAGCGGGTGTGAGTGGCAGTGTGAACAAGCCTTAAAGCCATCGTTTAACAATGTTAAATCTGAGATGCACGGCCCTACGTGTAATCAGTGTCTGTGATATGGTGTAATATTGAAGCCATAACAAAAATTGCGCTTTAAAATGATCAAGAAGTGCCTCAAAAAAGTAAAAATCTTTGAGTGACCGGTTTTACCATACTTGTTTCCCCAATAGACTGTAGTGTTATGAAAACCGTTAGGAAAATGCAAAATTTGATTTCCATTTCCAACCATAAATATCTTGATAATTAGACAGGCGATCGGGTTGTAAAAATCATGGGGTTCCTGACTGACCTAAAGGTTTATTTATATCTTTTTTGTTTGTTTGTTCTTTCATTTACAGGCCAAAGAAATCCTCACCAGGGAATCCAATGTACAAGAGGTCAAATGCCCGGTCACAGTATGCGGTGATGTCCACGGCCAGTTTCACGATCTCATGGAACTCTTCCGTATAGGAGGACGCTCGCCAAACACAAATTACCTTTTCATGGGCGACTACGTAGACAGAGGTTACTATTCAGTGGAAACTGTAACACTTTTGGTTTGTTTGAAGGTACGTACATGTAATGTCTGCAGAGGGGCAAGTTTTCATTTCCCCCATTTCAAGCTCTTTCAAGTTTCATATTGTTCAGCACGTACATGCACATGTGTGGGACTCCCAACATGTCACAGTCTCTTTTCATGCTCAGTACATGTACATGTACTGTACATGTAGGTGAATCCAACTGGTATCCCTGTGTCTGTACTTGTCTGATTTACACTATTTTAAGAAGGATTTTTTTTTTGGGGGCAGTTGGGGGAGTTGAATAATGATCAGGCATCGTGTGCCAAGATTTATTTTATACTGTTGGCCAGCTTACAACACTGGTCCAATGTCTTTTCAACTCACAGTGACCTAGTGTTCTGTGCAAGAAGATTAGTGCCATATTTCTCCAGTTTTACATTGGTTACATAATACCCCAGAGTGTACATGTAGGTTGTATTAAAGGCTGTGGAAAACTGTCATTGCATTACATGTCTCTATAGAATTTTAACAAAAGCTAGTCGAGACTGATCTCAGACAGACACGTGTATCCATTGTACGTGATCTTGGTTTCCAAACATGTTCTTGATTTGAATCCCTCAGATTTGATTTGTGCGTGACTAATATCAAACTTCCTGTACAATTGTACTGGGGTCTCTAGATTCTCTACATGTACATGTATATAAAGCATGTGTTTGTTTTTGTTTAAAGTTTAGGGGGGGTGGAATAGGGACAAACTACGATATAGCTGATAGTATGCACGCAAATTAGTTTTCTTTCTTTTGTCATTTTTAAAGAGATTTTGTCCCCGAAAAAGCGAATTACAAGTGTTCCCCACCTCCCTGAAAATGAGGGGGAGAGAAAAAGAAGACAGCTGTGCTTAAGGGATATTCAGGGCCATTTCACCCATAGGTTTGTGTTTGTCATACTTTTCAAAAGGGACAGGAAACTATATTTTTTTTTTTTGGGGAGAGGGTGGTTGGTTAGAAGCAAAAAGTCATTATACATGTAACATACCCTGTGCTAAAGGTTTACAGTAATCTAAATTGCAATATTAAAAGTAAAATTTTATCCTACATGTACACGCCCTTTATACTTCTCAAGTCAAGTTCTGAGCTGACATGGAAATAGAAACATGTAATTAATGTACATTTTTAGTTAAAGCCTTTCCACCGTTCACCCCATCTTAACAGGTTAGGTACCGGGAACGAATAACCATCCTGAGAGGAAACCATGAAAGCCGGCAAATCACACAAGTCTACGGCTTCTATGATGAATGTCTACGAAAGTATGGTAATGCTAATGTTTGGAAGTACTTCACAGATCTGTTTGACTATCTACCATTAACAGCACTGGTAGATGGACAGGTGAGCTATAATATATAGGATTTTTAGACCCTTGTGATTTAAGCTGTAAAATGTGTGCATATTTATAATGATATTATGGAATATCTCTTTGCGAGTTCTTCATGTACATGTATGTACAGTACATGTAAATGTGATATTTTTTTTCATCATTATTTCCATGATTTCACATTTATGCATTTGCCCCAGCAGCACTTTCTGTAATTGAGTGTGATTTTTTTTATCGTATTTATCCTCAAATTTGCAGTTTATTGTAAGAATAACTGAATAACCAATCAGATCTTCTTACAACTTGCTATAGCAGGGCTCGTACTAACAGTTTTGGAAGGGGGTCAAAATTGTATATTTTTATAGTCTTTTTGCATTTGCCCTATGTAAATTTTTTGAAACGTTGGGGGTCCAGACTTAGATTTTGGGTGCCCACCTAGTGCCCATGTGTCCAGGGTGCCTGTTAGTCTCAAGCCCTGGCTATAGTATTTATTTACTCAATTGCGTAGTTCATTCATTGTATGATAATTCAATTTGTGTCATTGTTTACCTTGCACAATAGCCTTTACAGTACTTCATCTTATACAGTCGTCATACTCTATTTTTAGACTCTTTATGGCGACTGGTCTTCTAAAGTCCAAAGTGCCTATTCCAGTAACTGATATACTGATGACTCAAAGATTAAAAAGTACGGACTGTTATCTTTGTTGCAAATTGCTTTGAGTAATGCCCTCTTAATAGATCACATGACATTGAAATTCAATTGTATGAACTCCTGGCTTCCAAGTGCCATTGTTATGTGTTATATTTAGAGTTCATTTACTACATACTGTACATTTAGGAAAACCACGAACTTTTGTGAATCATCAGTCTTGATGGCCATTCTCATGCATGGAATCTTTTCAAAACTTCATATAAATTATATACATGTATATAATTGGCCAACTCGCGAAATTTGCGACAGTTTGTTGGAAAATTAAAAGAGGAAGAAAGGAAAACAATTAAACAAATTATGGTTTTGTGGTATATTTAATGATCTTGTCAGTGTACAATGTAAATTTACCAATGGCTATTGGCTAATGCACTTTGATAGTCAATCTACATGTACAGTTAACTTGTACCATTGTATGGTCATGTCAAACTCCAACATTGCCTTTACTTTTCAGCTCTTTTTTAAAAGAAAATTTTGACACTGATAATTTCTTATCAAGAAAAGAAAAATTGTATATTTGGTTATTTTTTCTCCAATGCTTAAAGTAACTCGGTAGCATTGCCTCAGATTTAGCTCATGCTGCAATCATAATTATAAACCTTTAGGTCAGTCAGGAATCCCATGACTTTTACAAGCCGATCGCCTGTCTGATTATTAAGATATTTATGATTGGAAATCGAAATTTCATTTTTCGTTTTCCTAACAGTTTTTATAACACTACAGTCTATTGGGGAAAATGAGTATGGTAAAACCGGTCACTCAAAGATTTTTACTTTATTGAGGCACTTCATGATCATTTTGAAGCGCAGTTTGTTTAGGGCTTCAATATTACACCATATCACAGACACTGATAACACGTAGGGCCATGCATCTCAGATTTAACATTGTTAAACGATGCCTTTAATATTCAATTTCCTTATTGCCTTTCTCTTCCCTGTTTTTTTATTCCTTTGAAAGGGGGTTTATATGCAGGTGCATTATTGCAAACACAAGACAACAACCCATTTTAATCTCCCTCCCCCTCTCCCAATAAAGATAACATATTTTTCTATTTTTCTGCTATCCAGATTTTCTGTCTCCATGGTGGACTATCACCTTCCATCGACACACTAGATCACATTCGTGCTCTGGACCGTATCCAAGAAGTACCACATGAAGTAAGTACCGGTAGTGATAATCTCTAATTAGTCATTTGACTTATCCTGGCCCTTGAATGTCTAATTTATTTTGTTCTGTACCTACAAAATTGATGATTTTTTAGAACTTTGTTTCAGAGACAGTTGGATGTTGTCTTTTGGTTCCAACCTTTTTTAATTTGATTAAAGAGTGATGTATGTAGAGAAATAAAAAAAAATGGAAAAGGGAAAAGAAAGAGGATAATGTTTATAAAACATAAACGACTTGAAAGAATTATAAAGAATGATTGATGAGCTTACTAGACAGGTATTAGTTGGATATTTTCAGTTTCTGTTCAAATACCTGTGTGCTTAGTAACAATCTTCAGTATAACCTCATTGTGATTCCCAACAGAGTTTGCACATGTCACAACATGACCCCAAATATCAACAGAATTTATAAACATGGATAGGTTTTCTTCCGAGCATTTTAGAATTATTACTCCCGAACGATATAGTTGCTTCATGGATAGTCTTTGTCTCGACTTTTGAAAAGACTGTACATAATGGAATACACTGTGCATTGGTGAATAATGATTACAGAGTGCATTTATTACTTCATGAGCATACATCCAGTATGCTTGTCTTGTCATAACCATGAATTGGTTTTATGAACCTAATCGCATCTATCTTCCTCCTCCTCCTCCTCCTCCTCCTCCTTCCTCCATCAGGGACCTATGTGTGACCTCCTGTGGTCTGATCCCGATGACAGGGGCGGCTGGGGCATCTCCCCCCGTGGTGCTGGCTACACCTTCGGTCAGGACATCTCCGAGACTTTCAACCACAGCAACGGACTCACTCTCATCTCTCGGGCTCATCAGCTTGTCATGGAAGTAAGTTCTCAAAGAATCCATCTGGGGGGCGTTTCACAAAACTTGTCATTAGTGACAAATGCCAGTTTTGTTATAAGCTACTGAAATCCTTGCTTCTGATTGGTTATCAGCAGATTTGTCACTGAATTTTGTTATTTGTCATTGAAAAAAGGCTTTGTGAAACACCCCCAGGTCTCTAGACCTTTTGTTCTAAAGGCTTTATTTGCACTTGACGTGGTTGACCGTGTACAAAAAAGAAATCCCTGTTATGGCAATAGTAAAAAAAAAAATGTTTGCATGAGAAGGCCCTTCTATATCTGTACGTCTTTTTTTGCTGCTGCGATTAATAATAAATAAATACATATAGAGACAAGTTTTTTGAAATTTGTGTATGTTGTATAACATGTATGTGATATTATTATTTTATTCCTAAAGCTGTGAATGTGTCGTGAAGCATATACTGTATTAAGTTTTGTTTGTGAAACTAATTATTGTAGCGCCTTGAGTAACTTATTTAGTCACAAAAAACCTATAATCTTATTTTTCTTTAAAAAGAGCAACAACAACAACAACAAATCTTCCTTTAAACTAGATTAAAGCATCTGATGAATTATTTTTTTGGTATGTGAAGATGCTCAACCAGAACATTAGCATTTGCTTTTACCTTTTTTTTCTCACAGGGCTACAACTGGTGTCATGATAGGAACGTAGTGACCATTTTCAGTGCCCCTAACTACTGCTACCGATGTGGTAATCAAGCAGCTATTATGGAATTGGACGATGCTTTGAAGTATTCCTTGTGAGTATTTGTACCTTATACGACACTGTTGCAACAGGGTTCTTCCCTGTTTGTAACACCCTTTGTGCCATAACCATGCATGGGTGGGGGGGGGGGTATTTTTTTTTACTGAGGCCGTATTAGCCCAACCAAGCAACAACACAAAGGAACCCTCTAGTCATCATGTATCTTGATCTATTTATGACAAATGAATCAAGAGATTTATTAATAGATAGAGCTAGATACCAACAGGGGCCTGCAAACGATGTTATAGATTCATGAAACTCTACAAATTAGCACTTTTTTCAAAGGAGATTTAGAAGGACCTCCTTTATGTATTGTATGCTTAAAACAATACCCTGAAGTACATGTAAGTGCGTGTCAACTTCAGTACCAGCAGTAATGCTGTGCCATGGAAAGATGAAGTATAAGTAACAAGTAAATTACAGGATTGATGTATTTCTTTCTTTCTTTTCCTTTTCAGCTTGCAATTTGATCCTGCCCCGAGAAGGGGAGAGCCCCACGTCACGCGGCGCACTCCAGACTACTTCTTGTAAGAGACTTCAGAATCCCCCATGGGCCCCAATCACCTCATCCCAAACACCATATCTCCATTGTGCTGGGAATGGCAGTGGAAACAGTCCGCTTACAGTGTGATGACCAATGTATCCGGTGTAAGAATGTACCCTAGTTAGGAGTTCTGCCTTTTCTCATGGCCTCCTTTTTTGTAGGTTTAAATCTTTCTGGGTGTTTTGTTCGGAAATTGTTTGAAAAGTGTTAATTTCTAGCCAAGATAGCCAAAGATGCAGACAGTGGATCTCTATACGTTCAGATCAATAAATCTGACTTTTTTTAATGTATTGTTTTCAAATATGCTACTTATTCGTATACCAGTTTTTCCACCACATGCTGCTCAAAATCTTGCTGTTTGGCTGTTAATCGAGCCATTTCAAGATAAGGATTCCCGGTGGAATTTTTGTAAATCTTCTCAAGGCTTTGTTTAATGTGGTATCCCTATAAGTAGCATAATATGCTTTTCCAAATGAAATTCTAATGGATGTTGTATGTTTTACTTCCATGTTTGCTTCTAAGAAGGGGAAGAAGCCATGAGAAAATTATAGAAACTAACTGGCACGTACGTACTCCCAATAGTGGTAACGCCTTGTACCGGGCACGAACCTCATGGCTGGTGCCGAGAGAGGCATTACAGGTCTGTATTGAAAATACAATGGTCTCCCTGCCATGCTGTTGTGAATCTGTCCAATACAGGCCTGCTTATAACCAAACGTGTGGTCGCCAAACCTCGACTCGAATTTAAAAAATGATAACATGTAACGTTAATGATGTGGAATTAGTATTATGATGGCATACCATTTGCAGGGCTCAACACAAAGAGGGATGCGACGCACGTGGGCCCCATAAGTTTACCTCTAGACCCGTCAAAGATATAGAAATGTATGTGCTCACTTCCAATAAGGCAGTGAGATAATCGGCACGTGGAACACATAGCTTCGATAGAGGAATTAAAGTTGTATCCATGAAGTGGTTATCCACTGATGTTCATGTATTTGTAGATATGGGATGTAGACGAGAGTGGAGATGCATTATAGTCACATGCACGTCATCGCCCACAGAGAGCCAGAAGGGCGTGAACTCATATCCTTCAATACAGTGTTAATGCCGTTCTGGCTCTTAACGGATGGAATCTCCATTCATACTTTTCTTTTGTGATAGATAGACTTTCAAGATGGGCAGCTTTTGGTTTAGTTTAACTTCTTTTTTCTTTCAATGAAATAGGTACAGATGATATGGGATATAGAGTACCGAAGCTGTGACGTCATAAAAATCTATTTTTGGAATTTCTCCATTTTTTCTTGATTTTTCGAAAGAGCATCAAAAATTATGTCCAAATGTCGAAAACTAATTGAATAATCAATTGGTTTTCGACATTTGGACATTATTTTTGGTGGTCTTTCGGAAAATGAAGAAAAAATTGAGAAATTCCAAAAATAGATTTTTGATAACGTCACACTTCACCACTCTATTCCCAACTCCATGTAATGTACAGAATGCCACTACCAAAAGGTCATTTTCAAGACATGAAGTCTTGGTCTCAATGTTATAAATGACCTACGATACTAATTTCCAAAGTCCAAACCTTTGTTTCACTCAAAGATCATTCCTGTGTTTTACCTTTTTTCAAATTTCCTTTTATTCTTCATTTCTTTCAAAAATATTTTCACCAGGAAATCCTTCCTCTGTTATGCTACCCTGTAAGCTACTTAAAAATACCAGAACATAATTTGATTTTTGATTTTGAAATGAATTAATATTCTGTAATCTATCATTTCATTTTCTTTTGATTTAAAGAAAATGGATCATTGTTTCCGAGGTGAAATTTTGAAAAAAAAGACAGGGAACTCCAGTTGTTTCAAAACTATCATAATGCAATTTGTATTATTTTATTATAATTAAAAATAGGAGGTGGATATGAATACTCATATTGTTATGTATTTGCAATTTTCTAATACACTAAACTTGTTTTTGGTTGTATGTCAGGTTATCAATTGAGGTAAGATTTTTTCTTCCCCCATATAAGACATTATACATGAAATGAAAACAGTGACAATACTAGCATATGTTATCTTATTGGCGAACGGTTTAATTATCTTGAATGCACTCCATTTTTCTTTGAAGATGTCTTTTTGGAGAGTGGATACATGTAGCTATATTGGTATTTCTAAGAAGATTTCATAAGATACTCAAGATGATGTGTTGATTGTAGCAGTCTAAACTGTAGATAAGTAAAAAAAAATTTGAAATGGTAACAAATTACAAATAGTTGTATTGTCTGATCGGACTCTAATGGCAATTATCAACTTATGAAATGTCTATTCAGTTTGAGGCAACTCTGACATGAAAGTAGACAAATCGCAGTTATTTACTCGAAATCATTTAATACTAGTTACTTGTATATTTTGTTATTGCTTTTTTGGAGATGCAGCCTCCTGTTAAGTAAGTTGGGGGCTGTGTTTAAATTTAGCTATTGAGGAAAAAAATGCGTTGTGTCAGACGGAACTGATTTATCAGGCTTCGTTTTAAATTATTGAAGTTTTCGTAAAATGAAATGTTTTTGTATGTTATATATATTGAGAGTTCCTTAGATTTTTGCTTTTGGAAGAGAGCACAAAGAGAAACTGAATTGAGAATGTAATTTCTTATTAATGGTCTGTCTTCTACATGTACTTGAATGATAGACAGAGCTCAGCTATGATCTCTAAGGGACCTGTACTTCTTACATTGTCACTTTTGCGGAAATTATCTTGTGTGTTGGCGTACTTCTTCCTCTAAGCACATCTACCGGTACATGTTTGAGAAAGATGGAGATACTCGTTTTCTTCCCAAATCATATTTTCTACCAGATCTTGTCCACAACAGTTATAAGTCAGATTGAAAAAAAAGAGTTAATTCCATGTAGATATGTCCAGAGAAGCTTTCATCAAAACCAACTGTTTGCTGATCATCAAAGGGCTTAATATTTGATCATCAGTTGGAAGGCTCGGAATTAAGTGTTACGGCTCGTTCAGATATGGTGAAACGCTGAGTTTTGTTAATGACGTGGAGCGTAATACGCTTCACAAATCTGTATGTTATAACACAGAGCTTGATGAATACGCACAAGTCTTTGTTGTGCGCAGGTGCCGTTCATTTACACCTTAAGAAAAAACGCAGCAGCTAATTTGCAGCAGTTTACCGCACAGTATCTGAACAAGTCATTAAGAGACACGCCAGTCACTTTCTATGTGGAAAAAAAAGTAGTTTTTAGATATTACACTGTTGTAAGGTGTGTTTGATTGATTCTTATGACAGCCCTGGCTATCTCTGTTTAACATGATTACCAAAGTTAATAGAATTGATATCAATTGAATGTTTAAAAAACAAGATTTATATATATTACATGTATTGCACCGACATTGACTGTCCCTCCTTTGTTCTCCTCACAACCAAATGGTATTCATTTTTAGTTCTTTCTTTTTAATTATTTTTAATTTGAATGTAGCAGAGCGGTGTTGAACTGGGAAGTCGATTATTATGACTTCTGTCCAATAAGCTGGAAAGTACAAATACAGCCAATTTCAATGTCGGTATGCTCATTCTGTTATGTTGCAGTTTATGTAAAGCACCAACTTGTGTAGATCTTTTCATCAGCATCGCAGAACATTTAAGCATTGTAATTTCAGGAGATTATTGTGTAGATGTTGGTCGAGTACAGTAGAGATTTATTTTTGTAATGTGGAAAGTGAAATTGCACATCCCCATACATAGCCATGATAAATTCAGTGTAATTTCTTACTATTTTTAAAATACTTTTTGGCCCCCTTCCCTGTCAGATCCCCTATGGAATGTGCTTACAATATCATATTTGAGTATGTTTAAAAAAACAAATTAAGCTTTCATTTCATAATCAGTTCAAAGATCGAAATGCCACACCCAGAAATCTGGCTATTTCTTCTGTGGCAGTGTTTTTTTTCCCTTTCAAAATGAATTAATCATCATCCACTTCTTTGCCCGCAGAGTAATGTAATGAATTCATCAATAAGAAGAACAAATTTTACACTATTGGTGAATTAATTATCACCCGAAATTATAAATAAAATAAAAATAGGCCCTATTTTACCAATTTCTTAAAATCTGAAGTGAGAATTAAAATGTGAAACAGAGAACACATAGACTGCGGTCTAATGTCCTTTGTTGAACTGAACTGTAGACCATGTGCATTTTAACCCAGTATCTGGTTTAGGTTCTAATAGAATATGGGCCTTTATGTTTACTGTGAACTTTACGTTTCGGTCATGACCTATATATTGCTGACTGTACAGCCCCACCCATACATACATTTTATAGTGTTCGTATTATACTAAAACTACATTGTTTGTATTTGATATAGATAAGTCACGGGGAAATGTAGTCCTTTTTTGTAATCTGTCATCCATCTGTCTTACGAAAAAAAGCTTTATATCTGGTTTAAATTGAGAAAAGAAAATTATTTGTTAAATGTGTTTCAAAATAAAAAGCAATGCTATGAGTGTGACGTCATTTGGAGTTTGGCTGTGTATTATTTTTTATTGGAGTAATGCATGTGTTACTAATGCACACAGGTGAAATAGAATCAGAATGGAGAGAGAGAGGGAGAGAGAGAGAGAGGGACAGAGAGAGAGGGAGGGAGGAGGAGTGGGAAATAGAAAGGGAGAAGTGGATGGAAAACGGAGGAAGCGAAGACTTAAGTTAGTAGGCCTAATGGAACCTCACAAGTGTTGTGTTTTTGACACCCCCCCTAAAGGCTTGGACTGAGCAAAATAGCTGCAACACACAAAGTAATAAATATTTGGAGAAAAAGGTGTTGGATAGTGTAGGTTAATGGGTAGAGAAACAAGTCGACAGTCAAGGTTTATTAAAACACGACTTGTAGTCACAGACTGAATCATGCATGTTTTTTTATGGTGAAAGTATAGATATCCATACAAATTGCAATGATAATAAAACATGAAAAATAGAATGTAAAAGGTATGGCAAAACAAATTAAATTAATAAAGCTGCAATAAAAACAAACAAACATACATATAAAAGACTTGTTAAAAGCATTATCATTGCATATATAAGTACATGTACCTCGCTGAGGTAATCATGCATGTAAGGAGAGAAGGAGGATAAGAAAGGTTTTTTTTGGGGGTTAGGGAGCACACTGCCATATCTCTTTGTTATGAGTGTTGGAATATAAACAGCAATTATTAAAGTTATTAATGCAAGCTGTAATTTCTTTACAGTCCAAAACGCACGAAAACAAAAAAAAACCTACCAACCAACAACCTGACAAAAACATCCGAAACATCGATCCCCGAGAGCTAGCTACATGCACATTGAAGGTCACTTCTGACTCTGAAATATAACACCCCGAAGATGCAGACATGCAAATATCTTGTACAAGGTAATCCCACCATAATCCACGCTAGATATTGACATTTTCGATATACACTGTTTGGCTAATGTATTTTGACAGTCGAGGCATGAAGCTCGCTCCCAGATGCTCTTTTCGACCGGCTGCATCCATATCCAGAGCCTGCATCTTTAATCACGTCATCAGCTTCATATAGCATCTCATCCATCAACGCATTCTTGATTCCCGAGCTAGCGAGCGATGTCGTGGCGTCTTGTCGTATCTTTGGAAAAACACCTGTGAATGCCATCACAGAAGCCCTTGAATTTTGAGAGTAAGCTTAATATTTTTGCTTGAATTATAAATTCATTTTAATTTGTTCGTATTTTATGAATTTGTGATTATAACATCGTGAAATAATTACGCTGGATAAATGCAAAGTCTTCACCCATCTTCATCTCTCTCGCTGCATCCTCCAATCGCGAACGTCCGCATATACTTCGTGTTGCTAAATTGCTATACAGTCCCATATGTGTGGTTTTGTGTTTGTTAGTATTGTTGATATGGTTTGATTAAAGTGTTTTTCTTCAGAATCACATTCAAGAGTCTACAGATTATCCTTCAATGTAAACATTGGTTTAATGAAGAGAAGAAATTTTAGTGTGTCGTGCAGAAGTATTTTTCGTTGATGATTTCAAATATCAGATTCAGAGAAAGGGACCATTCATTTAATTTTAGCACGGCCAAAGCCAAGGCCACACATAGCTGCATCGCTATCCTGGCTGTGTAATAAAACCTGTTTGATTGATCTCAACATTTCAAACACCACTGTACAAAACTAAACTGATTTCACTAAAAATCGGTACTTTAGTGACAATTGATGACACCTAAATAGCAGTAAAATACAATTTTTTCAACTCACCTAAGTTAGAAAGAATAATTTAAAAATTAAAATCGTGAGTCCACTGTCAAACTTGCTTACAGTTTTATCGGCATGATTGTGTGCATTTGTGTGTTATAAGTGTATTGACTATTCACGTGTGAAACTGCTGCCTATTAGCACATGGTACAGCGCTAGAGGTCCATACGCAGTATTGACTCTCTATGCTTTGCTGGAGTGGCCAAGGCCACACCACATCAGCAAAGCATAGTGGTCAATGCTAATGCGTATTGACCACAGGCTAGCTAGATTCTATATACAGTCTACAGATCAGCTGCAAAATTGAACCAAATCATATTTGAGAATAGATTTGGACATGTTTCACCGTTCACGAATCCTGCCTGTGTATCATAAGGTTTGTCACTTGTCAGGATATTTAGTGTTCACCTTCAAAGCCAAAGTATATAGATCTATCTACTGATAGTGATACCATATTTTACCTTGTTCTGCATCTGTGAACTGTATCATCATCATATTCATTGTCTGTCCACTTTTTCAGTTTTTAAATGCTTGAATATAAAGCTCTGTGAGTGTGACTTTTCATTAATTTGTTTTGGCTTTTCTCCTTCTTCTTCTTCTTCTTCTTCTCCTTCTTCTTCTTCTTCTTCTTCTTCTTCTTCTTCTTCTTCTTCTTCTTCTTCTTCTTCTTCTTCTTCTTCTTCTTCTTCTTCTTCTTCTTCTTCTTCTTCTTCTTCTTCTTCTTCTTCTTCTTCTTCTTCTTCTTCTTCTTCTTCTTCTTCTTCTTCTTCTTCTTCTTCTTCTTCTTTCTTCTTCTTCTTTCTTCTTCTTCTTTCTTCTTCTTCTTCTTCTCTTCAAGTCAACATGATGTGGGTTTATTGTCAATTAATTTTTCTTTTGTAAATTCAAAATTGTCTCATTTTTAATTTTTTTTTTACTCATGCTGTGTAATAATTGACAAAAAAAATTGGCTTGTAGACTACAGCAATCTTACATGAATCAACTTATTTATCTCATTAATTTGGCCTGTAGTACAGTAGTACAGTATGTGATTTTCTTTTCATTCAACAGCATGGCATCAACAGGGATGATGGTCCCTAATCCCAGAGCTGATGAACTATTTGAATTTGATGGAGGTAGTGACCTGGACTGGAGTGATATGTTTACCAAATATTACACCCCCCCCAAAAGAAAAACAAAAAGAAAATGAAGAACCCTCACCCGGCCAAAACGAATGAACAAACAAACAAAACAATCAAACAAAAAATACAGTCACCTGGAAAACAGTTTCACAGTTAAAATAGATGAAGTGAAAATTGAAAATGTTGTCATATTTTTTTTTTTTTTTTTGGGGGTGCTGCTACACTCAAATTGTGTTGTGTCACCAAATAAAGAGACAAAGTTTGCTCCACGATTGGAATTCAGGTCGTGATGCCACTTTCCATTTAATCTCTACTAAAGTTTGTACATAAATGATATTTCTACATCTCAAACATACATGTATGCCTATTTACAGTAAATGATTTAATAATTTTTGCTGGATTAAAAAAAAAAGTGGATAAGGGTAAAACTGATATATTTTGGAAGCATTAGGCAGCTATCTAATAAAATCCACCCAGCAAGAATGTGAGTTTTAGAATGCAGAGGAAGGATAACATCAAAACTGTCTAAAGACAAGGATCTGAAAAGGAAGTGGAGGAGGAACCAGGGACCAGGGTATTGAACAAATTAATGGGACAATCAAGAAAGAAAGTACAGAAATATTTAATTCTTTTTTAATATAAATAATTAAAATAAATATAGTGAGAAGGATCATGAGCAATGAGGGAATAATTACAAGGTACATGTAAAGTGCTTAGAAACGTATTATGAAGCACATAGTTATGTAACCATCTTGCGTCTTACAAACGTCTTACAAATATGCTGTATTTTCTTGTCTTAATTAGTTTACAACAAGTGGGCCAAAGAATACAAATTGTGCACTAACATATATAAATTGTTGCAGTGCTGCAATGCATGTAGCTAATATCTTGGTTATTCATTGACCTATTTTCTACCTTTAAAGAGAAGGTTGAGTTCTGGGAAGAGGTGAAAAATAATTTGTGAGCGTTATCATTGTTATTATGCAAGTGTGGAAGAACATTAGATAAAAAATGTTCTCTGAAAAGCATGGCTTTTCAAAAACTTTCATATTCTAAATATGGCATGTAACAACATTAAAATCGGGACGGATTTTTATGCCACATGTTCGTGTAGCCCCATATACATCTTTCTGTGTACAGCACTTGTAACTTTACAAAGACTGGGCCAAATTCCTTATCATTTTTGATGATTCCAGAACCTTGCAGTACACACCAATAGTAATATGCTAGTTGATCAACCTTTTCTGATCGATTCCACACCGTTTATTTCACAATGCAATTGCATGACCAGAACTCAACTTTATCTTTAATTTGCCATGTAATTTCAATAAGATGCATACAGTCTGAATTATTTGTTTGTTTGATTGTTTTACCCGACTACTAAGAAAGTATATGTATGCTTGAATTAACTGTAAGTAAGCAACCAGGGTATCAATAGCTTTAAGTCCTGTCTGAGGGACTTGGTAATGAGGATTGATGCCTTACCAAAGGGCACTAGCACTGCTCTACCACTGAGCCATCGTGTCTCCTCAATCCTCATATAATTTATGAGATTCTTATCAATAGCTAGGTTACAGTGTGTATTATATTTGTGTATTAACAGAGTGATTTAAAGTAAGTTTCTAACAAGAGTTTAAATTGCATGTGTTTGGCATCTGCAATGGCAACTTTAAATTTGGCAACATCACATGAATATGTCTGTTGCATGTAACTGGTTGTGCGGGACTTTGAAGTCTTTTGCATTAATAATTGTGATAATTCAGTCATTACAAAGAGACAGCATTGTTGTAAAAGAAAGATAAGCCTACAAATCACAATCATGAAAATGAATATAAGATTATTAAGATAGGTAACTGCTGTTCATGACACATGTATATACTAGTTTACAAATATTCATTATTTGACTTGTGTGCTGTGAGGTCACTTAAAAAACAATGACAAAGAATTACATTTTCTGTCCAAGTTAAGATTTGAATATAAATGTGGTAAGTTCTCATGCCAAATTTTTCCATTGCAGATGTTCATTATACAGATGCAAAAACAAACAAAAAAAAAGGAAAAAAGAGAGTAAAACCAATGAAAGGTCACATCTCCTCAAACATACAAAGGGATACTAATTTTTTTTTAAAACTGCCCATTACTTTGTCCAATATTTAAAAAAGATTATTGCATTATAATGCACTAGTAGATGATTTACATGAGTACACTTTCAAGAGACCGTGTTTAATTTGGATGACAGTAACATTTTTTTTCTCCTCTTCATACAGGTCCTGCTCCTCGTCCAATCCACAGAGGGACCATGGACTACTCGAGGGATCACCACGCTGACCTGCCGATTGAAGACTGGCGATCCTCTCTCATGGAGAAGAAGATAGATCTGTATAACTTTGAGGGCTGTGCGGCAGAGGAGTCATCGTACATACTCACCAGTCCTCGATCCTTGCGGGCGTGTGCAAGAATGAAGATACAGGTAAAATCAACCCTCTTATTGCTCTTTTGAAAGAATTACAATTATTGACCCTTTCTGTGACAGGCCATGGGCGCATTAATTAGCTTTGTACTAATTGGAAAATTTCATAATTTTCAAATTTTGTGGTTGATGACGAAGAAATAGATCTTTTTCGTAGAGGGTGTGTGTGAAAAATATATGTGCAATAATATATCTAGGCAGAAGGGAAGAAGTACCGGTATAATGAAATAGTTTCTTCAGAAAAAAAAGGAAACTTTCATTACAGAACAAATAGGAGAGCTAATTGAGATGTATGTCAGTGTCGCCAATTTGTGTTTTGTTAATTACATTATTAAGTTTAAAGATTTATAAGTTTTCCTTTATCTGATATTCCTCTAACATTTACTGATCTGCTTCTATCATTTGCATGCTTTTTGTTTAACCCATCTTCATGTCAAGTGAAACTTGCACTTTGTATATTTCTGTGTCTTTTAACATATCATATTCTAAGTGAGTATGGGCAACTACCTTTTGCTTTTTTCTGCAAATTTCTATTCATCTCTTTCTGACACCATCAGCCTGTGGAACTGTTGGCCAAACCTGAGACAGATTTTGAGGAGGAGCTGTTAACATCAGGACAGCAGCCAGGTGAAGCTTCCAGGAAGCTCTATGATGCTCATGAACGACAGAGATTAAGTATGGACACAAATAGGATATTAACCCATTGACTCTCGGAACTGGTTAGCTCCTGTATTAAGCCTATGAGAATTAAACAATTCATTAGTCAATGGGTCAAGTTGGGCTGTGTGATATCGCATTTTTGCCTGTTCGATTATGGTCTGATGTAATTTTACTGATATGGCAATATGACCTTATCCAAGAAATAATGTTTTCAATCACTTCAAATATGACCTTTGAAAATGCAAGGAAAGATCTGTTAGCTTGTCTCTCAGGCTAGGTTAGACTTCCATTGCCGATAAGAAGGAATGCCTGCCTTGCTTGTCTGATAACACATTCAGACAGGGGTGTTATAGCATGACCTGTAACATATCTTGCACCCTTCTCTATGTCAAATTACATCTTCATGTAGTTTACAGTTATGTTAGTATTCTTTCATGACAAGCTATCATATCAGTATCAATATCAACGATATTTGCTTTTACATTGTTTAACAAAAATAAAACTGCTTGTAATTCTGTCTTCCCAGGAAAGCTCTACATGTGCAGACGAGCTCGAGAGGAGATCATTCAAGAGGAAGGAGGCGATGAAAGGATCGAGGTCATCGACCACGGCAAGCTGCTATTCCAGGGATTAAACAAACCCCCTGAAAGAACAGTTAAACACACTGCCAATGGGATAGGTAATATGCCATAGAGATGTGTTTGTAATACAACATTGTTTAATATGTGTTCTCTTATTGTTCTGTGCAATATCTGTTTTGGATATAGTGTGTTTGCAAATGGTATGTTAATACCAAGATCATTAGAAATTACCATCTTTTAATTTGGTCCTGACTAACAAGTAGTTTTGCCTTGAGCTGAAATGCAGTATTTAACTAGGTCCTTATCAGTGTCTCCATAAAGACCTACTACCAGTGCATTTTTGTTGACTTTGTTCTTTCAGTTTTCTTGACCCAGATTTCTTATCCTTGTAATAAAAATAGTATTGTGAGACTCTGGCATTTGATAGATAGTAAAAAGTTGATTCGAAATTGAGGGGTTGATTCCAATGGTCATATCTACTTGTAATGTGAAGCACATTGTAGTTCATGTAAATATGCATTGACAACTTTCTCCTTTGAGTTACTATTCTTTTGCATCCTCCATTGAAGTTGATGCTAAAGACATCACTGAGACACTCTTCTTCATTTTCACTCTCCCTCTCTACCTAGATCACAGTAGAGTGATTATTCCTAAATCAAGTCAGGGAAACTCCAACCTCAGACCCAGGGCTAGTCCTCGACTGCCAAGTCATCCCCCCACTCGACCTCCGCATTCCAGATCATCACCAAGCTCAAAGACATCATCGTCTTCATCACCTAGGACACCGTCCAGCAAGACAAGGAGCTCAGGCTCGACCGCATCCACAGGAGGTCGAAGGAACCCTACCATTGGGGACCTTCCTCCGAGGCTCTTCAAGAGGTCAGCGTCCATGCCTCCGACATCGAGAGAGCGCCCTCAGTCGGCTGTCTCGAGCGGGTCGAGTCACCGTTCAAGTCGGACGCCGTTAAGCCAAAGATTGGGTCTGGATGGAGAGAGACCCTCCAGGTCATCATCTCGGTCGAGACCCTACAGTGCTAACCTGCCAGAGAGAGTAAGAAATTCAGAGTTGTTTATTGTTTTTGAGCTAAAAATAAATGTCAAGTGTGTTGAAGTTGGATAGGAAGTTTCTGGTATGATAGTAGTTTAGGCCTACATAGAAACCTGGCTATTGTAAATGCTGTTTACAACATCACTACTATCATTAAGGTGTTGTGATACAGTGGATTAAGTACTACACTGTGGTTCACAAGTCAGGAGGTCCGAATCCCTGCCACAGTTCTAATGTCCATTGGTTAGGTATTAAACTACATTCCCCACCCCTTACCCAGGTGAGGTAAATTGATACTTGATGGGAAGAAATTTCTTGAATGTTTAGTGCCTCTAATGGTGGCTCAGATTTAGCCAGGATGATAATGTGATACAGTTAAACCTGTCTTAGTGGCCACCTCTCTATGAAGGCCACCTGTATATAGTGGCCAGGTATTTCATTTCCTTCAAGAAAGAAATCTGTGTGGGAGAACCTGTCTAGAAAGGCCACCTACCTACAGTGGCCACTTTTTCTGTTTCCTTGGGGGAGGGGGTGGGTGAATTCAATAGATATGTTTGACTGTACTTTGTTTTAAAGCCTGTCTGCACTAGTTTGGCCAGGAGGGACTAGACCTCTCAGCGTGGTCACTGACAGGTGTTGTCTCATCAACTCAGCTCTCAATTAACATAAGAAAAAGAGGATCGTGGGGACCAACAGGCACCGCTTAGGCATTGTTTTCTATATAGAGGGAGCAAGTAGCTACAAGTAGTGCAGTGGGGCTTTATAAGAGCAACAGAGTATATTTGTATAGTTGCTGTGCTGTATAAATGCATCTTGTATCATAACCCATGTCATTGACAGGATCAGAGAATATTGGACTGCATGGTGTTCAAGAGAGAGCAAGAAAGGGAAGATCTGAGACACAAACAGGTCGCCACTAAGGTGTGGGATGAAGAGAGAAGGAAGGAGGAGAAGATCAGGATGGAGAACGAGTTACAGAGAAGGAAGAACTTGGTGGAGAGGGAGCTGGACAGACAGAAGAAAAGGGTATGGCATGTATTTCTAACAGGTGATGGGTAAGAGAAGTAGAAGGAGTAAAAGGAGAGAAGAGGAAAAGATGAAAGAAAAGAAAAAGAGAGAAGGAGACATTAGGAGGAAGAGGAGGAGATGAAGGAGTGAAAAAAGAAAAGTGGAACGAGGTGAAGGAATAAAAGAGGAAACAGGAAAGGGAGCAAGATTACACTGAAAATATGGAATTTTGTTGAAATGCAAAACAATGTTTACGTATTTTGATAACGAAAAAAGAGATAGGATGAAGAAAAAGAGTAGCTGTCACATAAGAAATTATCAAGAAAAAAAAAATACAATTGAAGAGGAGGAGGAAAACAAAAATAAAAGGGAATGTGGATCATTAACATCTGATTTGTTGGTCTCTTTTAGGAGAGAATGCAGAAGCAGAGAGACAAGGAGGAAAAGGAAAAGCTGAAGGAGATTGAAATGTCTCTCAAATACAAGGATGCTAAACATGTGCAGATGGCCTCACAACAAGACCTACTAAAGGTAGTATTGCCATTGTCATTTGATCGTCTGTAAGGAGCCAGAAGGGTGTAAACTCATATACTTTAACACAGAGTTAATGCCCTCAACAGATGATATATAGCTTTGTTCACATGTGTTGCACTATGAAACTGCCTACAAATTCACTGTGGCAAATTATTAACCATTTTACATGTTAATAAATTTCATGTAGGAGTGGAAAAGTAATAGCGGCACAAAACAAGGGCCCTTCCAAGAATACAATTATTTTTATCTGTATGTTATAAGACAGAGACATACAAAACATGCTATGATTTTATTTTGGCGTGGTGTTTATCTTTTTTTAGGCACTTCACTGCATCATTTTTAAAGAGGCTTTATGCTACGTGTACATACTATGTTTCCAAAGGAAGAAAAGTTACACATTTGAAGGGGATGTTGGTCTCTTATGTTCCATTTTCCTCTTTGATGTGTATGATTTTCGATAGTTATGTTTAGTGCCTTTGGTTATAGGACGTTCTAAGTTTGATACAATTCCCACCATATAGATGTAACTTCACTGACCAACAGTTTGAATGAATGAATGGTGCATACTTTCTCAAATCTATAAATGTAGTTTGAATGATGTACTGTTCGCTAAATGCTTTCCCTATTTATGCAAGTAAATAGAATGAAAAGAATTTCAATTTTTTTTTTATTGTTTTTATTTTCTGATAGATTCAGCAGATAGACCTAAAGAAACAGGCCGAGAAAGCCAAGAAAGAGAAACAGGTATGACAATATCAGAATATTTCAAAATTTTGCATCTTTTTAAAGGCTTTTACATTGCCTGATGTAAGTTCTCTGACAAGCCCCAGTCCATTCTCTATGAAAAAAAAAAAATGTTCAACATTTTTTATTTATTCTATTTTTTTAATGGGTGAGGGGGTGCCCAACTGCCCCAAACCCCCTATGTTTTATAGGCCTACATTATATGCACAACTACATACATGTACTTTGTTCTTTGTATGTTTGCTTAACAGGTTGCATGCTAAGCTTGAGAAAAGGATGTTACCTCAAAATTACATTGTATCTAAGAGTCAAAGATTAAGGGGATAAAGGTTTCTTAGTATTATGCCTCTGTGTCAGCCTTTTGGACAAAATATTCACAGTCTCGATGATTATTCAGTAATGTAGAATTGGATGCCAGTCATTCTTCTATTTTCAGGTATTCTGGCTTTGTTTTTTTTCCCAGTTGGGTAGAAAATCCTATTTCAAAATATTTTTGTGAAATACATTTGAAATTATCACCATCGATTCCCCTTTTATCACTAGGCCAAAGCTCTTCAGGAGAAAGAGGCCAAAGATGAAGTATACAGGAGAATGGCGGAGAAACACATCTCACTCTCCCTGGAATCAGCTGAAGCTAAAAGAGAAAATAAACAACAAGAAGAAGTGAGGGTATGAGTGTGTGCTTGCTTCCTAGATTACAAAAGAAATCATTTGTATTTCGATGTTTAGACTGGCAGAGTTCACAAAACCGTCAACCCAAGCGTCCGACAATGTCGACTTTGCGGGCTGTCTGTCTCATGGTTTGTAGCCTAGCTATTGCACGTGCATGAAGGAGAGACGCTAGTGCAAAGTTTTTTCCCAAGCAATCTTGAACAAGAGATTGGTAGAGACCGGTAGAAAACATCTTCCTTACGCTGGAATTGGCTGAAGGGAAAACGGAGCGAAGAAGCAAACAAAATCATTTGAATTTTGATATAATCCTGGGCCCTGTCTTATAAAAAGTTGTGATTGATCCAAATCAATCTCAAGTCATCCAATCAATCGCAAGTTTGCGGCCTCCAATCTCTAATGTACATACATGTAGTTGCAATTGATATCGATTGCAAATACGTTGCTATTAATATCCACTCTTTATAAGAACGAGCCCTAGAGTTATATTTCATGTGCATGACGGGGAGTCTCTAGCACAAAGTTTGGTCCCAAGCAGACGTCAACAAGAGACTAGTAGAAACATCTCTCTCACTCTTGAGGCAGTTTAAGCTGAAAGGGAGAGAGACAGAGAGAGAGAGAGAGAGAGAGAGTAAACAACCAGAAGAACTTTGGGTATGAGTGCTGGTGCGTGTTTAGCATAGGAACAAACCAAATCTTTCCTTTCATATCTTGATCATTAGTCTAGGCATATTGCATGCTCATGTAGAAATGTCTGTAGTACCCATTTCATATTGAGTAGACACGTTTTAGAACAGGCGATTGGTAGAAAAACATCTCTCTCTCTCACTCTGGAAACAGCAGAAGCCACATGCCTGAGAAGGGAAACAGAAAGATGAGGTTACGAGTGTTTGCTTTCTAGAACATGGTCAACACCCAATCTTGTATATGTGATGTAACTGTGATGTGATTTATTAGTATGCATGCAGAGGAAATGCAGAAAGATATAAAATAGATGCTGGTACGTTGCATGAAAGAGTGTCCTTTACGGGTCTGCAATTAGAGCTCGTCTCCAAATAGTATGGTTATTTGTCTTAATATGCATTGCAATATTAATATAATAATATGTTCATTTATATAGCACTCTCACACAATTGGTTTCACAACGCTTTACAAGGTATGAAGGTGGGAAAATCAGTTAAATTTAATACGTGTTCAAGTGCTTCTTAACCCCATCTAGCCCGGGGACATTTTCCTGATAATTTTTTAACGCCAAAGAATCTTGCGCTGAAATTTTATGACTTTTTTCTTTTGAGTCTGGCGCATCTTTTGAAATAAATTTTTTGAAAATCAAACCTACCGTTACAAAGTCACGTGACCTTTTGTCTTAGCATGTCAGCCCGAAAATCGCTCATTTTCGTGATTTGTGTACAAAACATATGGAAATCTCATTTTTCCAAAAAAGAGATATACCATTGGTTATTTGGTCTTGTTTATAGTTGAGGTGTTTATTTTGGGGTTCGACATATTTGAATTATAGTTAGAATTAAAATAAAAAATAAAAACAATAAAATACATAAATTAAAAAAAACAAAGAAATACATAAGAAATTATCAAACCAATAGATAAAAGGAATAACCTGGCTCTTCCAATTTTTTTTGTCGTATTATTATCCCAAATGGTCTAAAGAATATATGTAGAGAAAACTAATGTTTAAATATGAAGAATATATGATTTATGGGTAAAAATGTGAATTTATTACCTTATTTGCATAAATTACCATAGTAATCTATACACTTCACTTGACATGCATGCACATTTTTCGCGCGGCCGAGTTCATAGGGGCTTCTAAGGCCCCCTATGCAGTTTCAAATAGGGTATATAGGGTTAAAGGTGTCTATTGTGGGTGCTGTACAGATGTTCCGAGGCAGTTGTTTTTAGAGGCGGGGTGTATATGATTGAAAACCATTGTCATCTGTCATTGAGGATGTTCTGGGTATGTGGAGAAGAGATCTGTCTGTTGCTGAGCGAATATAGCAATAAATCTACAAGATATGTTGTGATGCCATAACGTTACATTGTATCAGTAGATTTAGCATATTTAAATTCACAGATGTTTGAATTTTATGTATTCATTTTCTTTTTGTTGGCTATGTTATTTGTTTAGGAGCTTCAGAGAAAGAATAAGGAAGTCATGCAGCAGCATGCTGTGCGGAAGAAAGTCATCGACAAGAAGACAGAGTGAGTTCTTATCCTCTTGTAATATTTTACTTCAAAAGTTTTACAGTGGAACCTCATTATTAAAGAGCTCTGATACAACGTGGTATCTGCTATAACAGGGTGATTTTGCTGGTCCCAACTCTTTAAATTCTTTTGATTTTTTTACATATAACAAGGTAATTTCCATGGTCCCAAGGACCTCATTATAACGAGGTTCCACTGTAGTTGCAATGTATATAAATGGTTTGTTGTAGGGAAAGAGATTTTGGAGATTTATTTAAAAAAAATACTTAATATAAAAAGGTATGCCACTGACAGCAATAGGCTTATAAATAATCACATCAAAGGAGTTTGCCTATGTTTTCTCTATGGTATGATGTACTGCGGCATGTACAGATAGATGAAGTTAGGAGAGGTAGGGTATTATATGACACAAGATGGATTTCTTTAATGCTTCCAGAGAATACATCTTGCACACATTTACAGTGAGATGGTCCTGTCTGCATCAAGATGTGCTACAAATCACTTAATGGCCATCTTCTGAGTAAAACCCCAAATTTCTGTAATTCCATTCATCCGGTTTGTGTATATTTTACTTGCTTTTTAGATAAGATGCTGTGACCGAAGCTTATTACCCTGGCAATACATCCTTATAAAGAGTTGATATCAATCACAACTTATTTGCGATTGATATTGATCGTAACTAGTACATAAGAGATAGGGAACTGCAAACTTAAGATTGATTACAGGACTCTTTACAAGACGGGGTTCAATTGTCCAATTCCTTCATCGCAATTTTTCACAAACCTGTTTATGGCCGCCGTGCGGGAGCTAATGAAGACATGTTTCTTTTCTTGCTTTTTAGATAAAGTTTTGTGACTGTAACAAATTTTCCTAGCAATACATCCTGATTGTGCACTTTCCCTCTCATGGCTTGCCCTAAACCTGTTTTAACCCATTGCCTATATAAACCGGTTGCCTCCTATATTAAGCCTATGGGAATGAGAAAATTCAGCAGTCAATGGGTTAAGACTGGGAGCTATGTGTTAATTTTGCATCGAGATCACACCATGCAGTCCCATTTGTCTACTTCTGTGTCCTGTTTTCTTCTTGCTATTTTTAAGAGAGGAGAATGAATACCAGAGGATGTGTATTGATGCGAAGGACAGTAAGCACAAGGAGATGGTTGAACAGCAACAGTTTCAGAGACAGACGGAACTCAGGAATAGCAGGTAATGTATTCAAAGAATACATCAGCCACACTGCCAAACCCAAACTGAGTCCAAACTGATCGATTCTAGGCCAATTCTTTTTGGTTTTGTTTCACTATAGGTTGCAGGACCTGTTGTTGCCATCAAAGCTGATGAAAAGCGGCCCTTAACAATACCGAGGTTACATTGCATTTCAGTGTGATTAAAAAGATGTTGAAACTTATAGAATTAAAAGGTTAAGAGATTACAATTTAGAAATCAAATACTCATTGACATCTTTCTTGAATCTGTCCATGTTTGGTGCAGGGGGGAAGATATAAATCTGGGAGGGAGTTCCATGATCGAGATGCCCTTGGTATGTAAGCAGATGGATGAAGCTCTGTACGAGACCAGGGGATGGCTACACAGTACGGATGTAATGTAATATAAATTGTTGGTTGATGTGCTGTTGATCTGGCGTCGATCTTATCAGTGTGACTGAGGTGTCACACTCCAGAATGCTCTGCCGTTGCACCATTGAAATGGGCTAGTACGCCTGTTGGCCTCTAGGCCTTTCTAGGTTGCTACCCAAAGCGTTTGTACCATTGAAAACAATCTAAGTATTATGCAACATTTGGCTGTTCAAATGGGTGAGCCTGCTAATCAGTTTATCAGATTGCTTTCATTTAGTCCAAGAATAGCCATTCGCAATTCCAACTGGCTGTACAGATTTTCATTTGAATTAGGAGTTATATGCAAATATAGAAATGATTATAATTCTGAGCTGTTGATAGAAGAGAAATGAGCTTTCATTTTCCTTTACTTTGGTAACTTTTGAGTCTTTATTCAGTAAATTTCAAGTAAACAGCATTTAAGAATTATTCATGGTGAATTGCTGTTTGGCCTGCAACCAGTTCATGTACTACCCAGTTAGTTTATTCCCATATGGTCTACACCCAGCCCGTCTACTATCCACATGGTCTAATAATCATTTCATCTACTTATCATTTGGTCTAGTCATGCTAGTGACCATTTAGGCTAATAAACATTTGGTCTAATCTCAATTAGTCTACAACCTATTTGGTTCATTGTTTATTTTAGTCTAACAACCAGTTAGTCTAATTCCCAGTTTTTCTAATGCCCATTTCTTCTACCATCCATAAGGTCTAATAATCATTTGATGATTATTATTATCTATGATTAAATTATTATCAGACCAAATGGGTAATAGACCTATTGGACATTAGACCAAATGGAAAATAGACCAAATGACCATTAGCCTACATGGTCAATAGACCAAATGATAAGTTGACGAAATGATTATTAGACCATGTGGATAGTAGGGCTGGGTGTAGACCATATGGAAATAGACAAACTGGGTAGTAGGCAAACTGGTTGTAGACCAAATGGCAATAAACCATTATTCATAACCAAAAGAGGAGCAGCATCATGACTAAGTCTTTCGTATTGTGACTAACGTTTTACTATAAATGGCATTTGACAGGCGCAAACTGGAGCAGCAACAGAAGAAAGCTAGCAAGACAAAGGTAGTTCTCGATACTAACCTGGAGAAATGGAAAGATGATATCGTCAAACACAGAACAGTGGTAATTCTCTTTCTACGACTCTCTGTATGCATGTCAGTCTATCAGTCACTCCATCTCTCTTTCTCTTACTCATCTGTTTTCTCAATGTCTCTATTTCGTGCACATTCTCACTCCATTTGTCTGCATCTTTCTATCTGTCAGTCTATCTCGGACATCTTACTCCTCTTTATTTTTCTCTCTCCCTCTCTCTTCATCTTATTTTGTTGTTCTTTCTTTCTTTCTTTTTTTGTTCATTCTGGTTGGAATACTCCCCAGGGAGTGGAGTATGTGGATATATTGTCAAGCCTGAATCTGATGACCATGGTAATGGTATATTGTTAAAGTTCTCAGATACATTGTTGATGTATTGAGTTCTGTAAAAATCCAGAATGTTAGTACCGGTATTGTTGTTTATTATACAAGTGATGCATGCGCATGAGTTCATTATATGATCTATCCGCACCCGAGTTGAGGCTGTGTGTATCTATTGCACGAAGCCGTTAGGCTGAGTGCGATAGATACACACAGCATCAACGAGGGCGGATAGATCGTAAAATGAACGAATGAAAACGTGCATCATTTGTTTTATACAACGAAACTCCTAGATCCTTGTTATTTGATGTAAAAATAATTAATTCAAGATTGTTTTGTGACAGTTTATGGCTGACAAATAAATCTCAAGTTTTAATAAGTCTCAATTTAGTGCGCACACATAAGTATAGATATAGCAAGCGCACCTCTATCTATACCCATTTACGCATAGTGCTGCGCTAGAATAGGCCCATGTGTATACACGCAGTATTGAGCGCTCTAACCTCTACACGCACTACTGCGCGGCACTGAAAAATCGTTGGATAGTACTGGAAAATATTGCACGCTTTTTCATGAAAAAGCGTGCAATAGGATCAGTAAATGAATCACACGTGACCGCGCATGACCAATCATTCGATTAGGATCTGGGAGTGAGTTGTATAAAATCTTCTTCTTAACAAAGATTTATGTTATAATACCTGATAGTAATATAGTAATATATATATAAGATTTGTAAAAAGCTGAATCCACTTGAAATCAAATGCTCAAAGCGCACTTGACATACTTGTGAAACAAAATCAAAGAAAAGAGATAACAGATCTGCATTTAAAGAAACAGAAGTAAGATAGAACATACAAAAATGACAGAACAATTAATTATATGCTGAATTAAACATATATACGTTTTAAGATTATTTTTATTTTCATTATTTTTAAATGTTATGTTTGATACATTGACAGGTTCAGGAGCAGGCAGTAGTGAAGGCTGAGAAAGTGGTCCAAGAGAAAGCCCAAAAGGCACAAGAGCTTCGTATCGTCAAGGAGAAAACACACAAGGAACGAATAGCCAGGTAAATAAGTTTGAATACATAGGATAATTGTGGGAGTGTTGGATTGCCCTCTAGGTGCCCAGTCACAAGATTGTTGGTCGGTATGAATCTTTTTTCTAGATGCACTTACCTTTCATGCTTATCATTTTGAGTTTGTGGTATAAAGAATGGTATTGAATCTCAATTTCACTTTTATTCAAAAAAATGTGAAACATATAAACAATAAAAGTAAAATACTTATGTAAATTAAAAGAAAACATGGAATGATAAAAATAAGTTAAAGGTATTACAAAGTTTTGGTATGGGGTCATGCATTTGGTTCAAATGA
Organism: Mesocentrotus franciscanus; assembly: GCA_037976565.1. Lineage (NCBI taxonomy): Eukaryota > Metazoa > Echinodermata > Echinoidea > Camarodonta > Strongylocentrotidae > Mesocentrotus > Mesocentrotus franciscanus. Next base: position 15,301,326 of record CP137685.1, read on the forward strand.
ACATATTAGAAGCATATGCGATTTTACAATATTCAATGATCATTGTCGCGGTTGAAATCGACTCTAAAGTGATGAAATTGTCAATAATAAACTCTTTATGTTGTATAGCGCCCTCTCAAGACTGATATTACTTTAGCTTTAAAACAATGCTTCTTGACAACAATCGAACGATATGCTATTCCTGTTTGGAAGTTATATATCAGAACTGCATATTCTGAGATTTTCATGGTCGCAGCTACCATGGAATGGCCTTAGGCGCTATTTGAAATATTGAAATTTACTGGGAGCACCGGTAAACTTTGATTATTCAATTAACTCGAAAGCAGAAGTGTTTTAGGGGCTAAAGTTTTTAGTACATCCACAGGGGCATCCAAATATATCAAAAATTTAAAGAATTACTATCCATCCATTTTCAAAATTTCCCGAAACTTTGCATTACCTTGGTAGTCAAAAATAGAACAAAGATTTATCATGGACTTTAATGTATACAATACAGAAATAATTACATATGATTACGTACAACCTACTCCATATGAAAGCATCATGTTTATGAAGATGTTATTACTTTACCTGATTGATCGGAAAGCAAATAAAAGCTTTGTAATAAGGTAATAAGGGAGTCAGGGCCCTGCAGCTTTAAGCTCTCTTTGAGGGACTTACTTGAGGATTGCTGTCTTTACACCAAAGGGTACTAGCACATGAACTTGATTTGAATGCTAGAACCTCTGACAAGAAAATCACTACTTTACAACTTAGCCTTAACGTCTCCATTGTGATCGCTATTGTTGAAATCGAATTAGCACACCAACAAAAATTAGAATTAAATCATATTAAAGCTGCATGTATAATTTGACTGGTAGAAAAGAGGAAGTTTATGTTCATGTCTTGCTCCTTGCAACATATTAAACTCATTTGCAAGTTTCAACATGTCACTATATTTTTAAAGGGGTAGTTGTCTGGGCATCATTGTATTTGGGGAAAGAGCTAGGGTGGATTATTGATCTTGGGAGTAGTTTTCCGTCAGTTAGCTGTCCAGGGGGGTTTGATCTCTGATAGTCATCCTTATACAGTAATGCACATGTTCTGTAATATCAAATGGAACTGTCCTCAATAATTCTATTAACTTTTTTTTCTGTAGGGTTGCTGAGGATGCGGAGACATTGGCGAGGTACACCGAGCAGAAGATCAAACACAAGGATAAGAAAGTTGAAGAGGTCATCGCCAAGAAGCAGCAGGAGATCGACAAGTCACGAGCGGTGGCGCAGAACTCAGCCAAACTCAGAGAGCAGATACGTAACCAGTACACAAAGTAAGTTGATACTGACACATCAACAGCAGTCAGTTTTCTGACAGGGCTCAAAATTAGCAGTTATCAGGGTGCCACTCACCACGTAATATCCTCTTGAGCACCCTGACAGTACAGGGTGCCACTCACCACTCACGCAATTTCGAGCGAATATTGCTACCGCGCATGCGTACTTTCTGTTCGCCATGTTGAATCGATGCTACAACATGGATGAATCGTTGGGTTTAAAAAATATATGACAAAGAATCTCCCCCATTTTCCCATCGAAGACTTCTTCAAATTATAATTTCAAGTGTTCGGCCAGATGCCCAGAGGAGTTAAGAAACCTAGTAAGTCAAAATTGTAATGAATCGCTTTGCATATTTTGACATAATGTCGCCCCAATCGCTGTAAATTTCACGTTTCGGGTTCATGGGCTGAAGCTCCGACGCCTTTGGCGTCGGTGTCGGAGCTTCCTGGAGTTAGCATCAGTAGAGCAACATTATTTACAGTATTTCTTTAGTCTTTACCATATCCTTCCACAAAATCTTTGGTCTTCCTCTTCTTCTCAATATTGATTTACTGGTCGAGGTTCATTATTTGCTGGTCTTTTGGAATCACCAGATTTCAGAGGATTCACAATGAAAAACTTCTCCATGTTTTGGTCCTTGCGCGATCGCCTCAAGCTCCAGCTTGGGGCGGCAGCGTGCACACTGGTACTACCGGCGGAGTATAGCCACTGCTGACGGCCTTACTGCACTGCAAGCTTCCGTTGTTTGAATCGGTAATACTCATAGAGATATGGAGATGGGAGATATAGTGCCATCTTCAGGCTAATAAGCGTACATTTGTTTACAATATGGCGGCCTCTAGACACCGAAAAATTCGAGCGAGAAATCCTGCACGCTAATCTAGCTTTCATAGTTCCATTTCATTGATTTAAGGTTTGAAAGTTGAAGCTCAATATTGTGTGAAAGTTATAACAGAAAAGATAATCTTTATTTTATAATTCCACGGGGGCGATTTTTAATTTGCAATCGCCCCCGTAAGCAATCTGACGGAGGCGATTATGTGGCTCACGGGGGACGAATCGTCCATTGCCCCCGTGTATTTTGAGCCTTGTGTCGTGGTCTAGTGGATATGTCACCGGACTGTGGATCACATGGTTCACGGTTGGAGTCCCACCGCGGCACTACTGTCCTTTGGCAAGATATTAATCTACATTTGCCACTCTCCACCTAGGTGTTAAATGGGTACCCGATAGGATGCGAACATTGATGTGGTTGGATTGGCATATGTGCGCTTGTGAAATGGCGCCTGGCCGGAATACTCCCCAGAGAGCAAAGCGTGTGCACCATCATGTGCGGATTAACAATTGAATCCAGTGACGGGGGTAATAAAATTTACAATTTAAAGCACTTAGAAACGTAGTATTAAGTGCTATACAAATGTTAATATTATTATTATGTAATTTTATTTCTTTCCTCTACTCTTGTCTCCTAGGTCATTTGATTGCATGGCCAAGAAAGCCGAGCTGGAGTCCAAGCTTGGAGCAGGTCCTAGTCTCGGGACCAAGAACTACTCCCATGTCATCATCTCATGATTTGGAATGTCGTTTACTGCATTCAAGGGGTATAATATTTTTTCCTTCAGGATGGAGCCCTCTTTCATCCGCCAGACCACCAGCAAGGGTTAAGAGTTAATGAAGGGTTGTACGTCACTTGCTCCTACATGACTTGGTTTGTGGTCAATTTCCTACTTTAACCACTTTCTTAACTTCAAGTCTTTACCGAACACTATACCTAACCATAACAAACCTTAAACCTAACCTAAAACCCAATGGCAACCCAAACCCTAACCTTAACATTATACCTATGACGAAATAAAGCCCGGAGGAAATGGATAATTTTGCAAAAACCATTGTTTTGCCCAAAGCAACTGTCCCGTAAATTGGTGTGCGTTGTTTTGTGCAAATTTGCATGTGTGGGGAACGAATGACGTGCAGAGAGATGAAGAAAGCAAATAAATGCGAGGCCAAAATTAACAGGGTGAAAATAGCTTCAACATGCTTGCCCATCTAACAAACTTTACTTGCCATTAGCCATAGCAAGGATTAGAATCCGCCTCTGGCTGTCTGTTGGCCAGAATACAGCGCAGCAGTTACAGATAACGAATAGCAGGAGTTCAGACAGGAATTGTGTTCAGAAATTTTAGAACAGCAGATTTTTGTCTTTGTTCAACTGAAAAGTTGGTCAGAACATTTAAGTGAACTCCTAAACTCATATGTAAAGGTTTCCTTGCACTAATAAGTATATGTAGTGTCATGGGGCGGTATTCTGAACATTGTTGTAAGTTTTGTGTTATCTTTTGTTGTATCTTCCAGAGATAACACAGGGCTAATATTGTTTTAAGTTGGTATTCTGAAAATCATTTTATCCCTGTGTTATCTCTTGAAGGACCGCCTCTATCTTATCTTTGACCACTGTTGACATGCCCATTTTTATGGACCCTACCAATCAAAATCTATTTTATATAAGCATGATAAGTAGGTCAACCAATAGAAATACTTTAAGCCATATCTAATGATGCGCCTAGCGCATACTAATCTTGGGCGTAATTTGTAAATTGAGTGCTTATTACGCGCGTCATCATATGCGCTGTGGCATGTGGATCATGAAGACAAGTCACGCTTTCAATTAGTGGTTATAGATCGAGAGCATTAAAATCGTCTTATCCTAGCATGTAATTTCTTAGAAAGTTCTCATCTGTGATGTCTCCGGTCAACACACAATCTTCTTCTAACTCGTCTATTGGCACGGTTGGTTCTGGGCAAGGAATATTGCCGCCATTATATCACCCGAAAGATACAACAACCCCCTACCTATTGTAAATATTGTTGTAAATACCACGCAGGATAAGATAAGATAAAAGATACAACAATTTTCAGAATACCAATTATCTTGTCATAATATCTCCCGTGCGCATATGCAAATGAGGATTAAGCGCCATTTTTGTAATACTACGCACTATTACAAGCGCACAAAAGTTTGAGCGCAGGCGCGACCAAAGAAATGAGAGAAAAGATACAACAAAAGATACAACAAAAGTTACAACAATGTTCAGAATACCAACTTTATCTTATCTTCAAAGATACAACAATATTAGAGATAACACAGGGTTCAGAATACGGCCCATGGTGTACTACATTTTTGTGTGAACATGCACCTACAGTATGTCCTGCATGTCTTGGCTAAAATAATTCATAGTATACTAGTTCATGTGATCATTATTTATTGTAGACTTCCAAATATTTATTAAGATTCCAAATATGCTGCCATATTTATTAAAGGCAATCTAACATTGGCATAAAATTAATGTGAGCCATAGGTGAAAGAAAGGATGTCATATAAAAGATGACTCTTAACTCATTCATAAAGGCTAATCTTTGCACATTATTACATGTATGTAGTGTCATAAGTGTTTAAATTTCCTAGCTTTAATACCTAGATGTAAGTTGTGCATGTCTGTGCTACTATAAGTCCTAATATACCAGTCCTGTATATGTATTCATTTTTTTCCATTATAGACTTTGAGACTAATATTCCAAATACTACCATATTTATTAATGGGCAATCTAACCTTGAGATAAAGTTTATTTGAGCCATAGGTGAAAGAAATCTCATATAAAGATTGCTTCTGTGTACAAAGACATCTGTTCTCTCAATTTTTGTATAACTCTATGAATGGACACATTTTTAGGTTTGTTCTCTATCTCACAGTGATTGATGTTTTTATGCATTTACGTCGTGTTTGTATAACTTTGCCTACTTTGCCCATCAGTGTTAAAGTCCATAGTTCATTATTCTTTGCTGTGTTGTGATTGTAAGAAAGTGTGATGTGAACTTACCAAAACCTCTTGAAACATTGCCAAACATCTTGCCAAAGTACCCTGATTACCACAGTGTCACCACTAGCATTGTAAAAAAGATAATCTTGATGTGGGAGTGTCGTGGTCGAGTGGTTTAAGGCGCTTGCCTGGAGATGCGAAGGTCGAGGGTTCGAATCCCGACACGGCACTAATATCCTTTGGCAAGATATTAACCTACACTTGCTACTCTCCACCCAGGTGTTAAAATGGGTACCCGGTAGGATGCGACCGCCATTGTTGGTCAAACAGTTTTTGAGCGTCAAGTAACGTCTGACTGGAATGCTCCCCAGGGAGTGGAGATTGTGCACACAGTGTGTGCGGGCAAGCACTGAATCCAATGACCAGGGTAATAGTATATCTGTAAAGCGCTTAGAGACGTCCGAGATGTATTAAGCGCTATATAAAAGCTGAATATTATTACAATACGGGATTAATTGTACCCAAAAAAGAAAAGAAAAATGAATGTTAAAATTGTGGGCATTGAAAGAAACAAACTGTGCACAAATACTTCAGGCTCAACTCATTGCAAACTTGTCAGTTAAAATTTTCATGCAACTTCCATCTTGTTTGTATTTTTATTAATATCTTTTTAATCTTACATATTCTTTTTATGATTTGTAATTTACATTCCATTGGCATAAAGCTGAAATGCTGCCCCTATTTTGCTTTCCTATTTGTGCAAGAATTTGTTGTATATAATATATGCTTTTTAGTCTTCATAGTCTTTCCTCTATGCAGAAACTGTCGGGGGAAACCCCATAATTTGTCCCACCAATACCATGTCCAATTTGTAGAAGTTTGCCATTACATGTTTAATTGTGTTACATTCCTGCTCAAAGACTCTATTTTTGTTTTGTTAATGTGCTACCTAAAAATTGGATGCCGGTACTTTTTATTCTTTTGTGCATGTACATATCACTAGAGTCTTGATGTTTTCATTGTGAGAAACCAATGTAGGTGTATTGGGGTAAAATGAAAGCAGAGTGAATACTAATGATTTAAAATGATTATAGCATGCTAAATTTACTGCACAGAAAATGTAGAGGATTTCAGCATTGAAATTATGCAAAATTGATTATTGCCATACTATGCTTTGGGCCTGGGGATATGTATGTAATCTATTTATAATATGGGGTAGTGGGTGTCAAAGCTATTTTTCTCTTTAAAGAGCATATACCACCAGGATTCAGGGGTAGGGTTGGCAGGTGCAGAGAATCAGTAATGGAATAATTGTAGATGTTTTCACCTTGTTTTCACCTCATTGTGCTCTATCTTGATGCACAGGTGTTGATTGCTTGCAAACATGTGATATGGTTTTATGACATTTGCATTGGCGGCAATCGCTCCACAGTCAATATTCCACGTTTTCACCTAGTTTTTATCTCAGTGTGGTCTACTAGTATCTTAAATGATCATGTCTGGATTGGTAGGTAACATGTGATATGGTTTTATGACGTATGCTCTGCCGGCAATTGCTCCACAGTCAATATTCTACATGTAAACTTAATGTTCGATCACATGTGCCATGGTTTACCGAGGTGGTTTGTTTAAAACGTTTAAATGAATGGCAGCTAGTTTCAATTCATTACGCATATTCACTGAGCTGTGTTTTAAGGTACAGAAAATGTGAAGCGTATTATACTTGCATCATTATATATAAAAAAGCTGCTGCGGAATGCTGATTGTCAGTCCTGGACCAAACACTATATCTAACCCTAACCCAAATGCTAATCCTAAACCTAATCCAACCTAAAACCGAATTGGAACCCTCATTTTATATCTTCGATCAATTAAAGACTGGAACAGATATCGCCAGAGCAAATGTCAGAGCAGCTTTGTTGTATTTGGTGATCAGAACACAGATCCTGGGTATTCTGTGTGTAGAAAGTCCTGTATATACATCATCAAATTAGTGTACCTTTTATTGAACACCTGAAATATATTTATGTGTGTTTTCTGTGTGATGTGTAGTGAGAATTGAAGTACTGTACTGAATTTTGATTATGCTATAAATAAATTTGCTTTGAATAGAATTGTTTTACAAAGTGGGGAATTTTTATCTGAGAATAGTTTATGCACCATGGACACTTTCTTATGTATTAAAAATAAATTGTGGTTTTTGTAGTGTTTGTCAGAATACAGAAATGATGTACAAGTTCAGGTAGAAATTCCTCCGTAAATATGAATTCCATGTACATGTAAGTGGGCACATTATTTCATGAAAAGATATAGATTTATTGTTGGTAAAGAATTATGTATTTCATGTATTGTAGGTTTAAATACGAGTATTTATACTGTAGGACATGATATTAAATTCTTCACGAGTAGCAGGGATTGTATGGTATCTTTTGAATGTAAATACGTTAGAGGCAAAATACATTTTTATCAGTGAAATCTCATGCTTATATTGAAAACATAAATTTGTCTTGATGATTTAGTAGTTGAGAAAAAAGCTGTGCTTATTCAAGAAATCAATTAGTTATGACATGTGCTGGCAAGCAAGTATAAGTTCTTATGAATGTCATAAAAATAATATGCAGAAGTTTTAAGATGGAATATCAATATGATATTTTAATTGCAATGATGATATATTGCATTTTTTTCTGTTATGATTCTGGATACTTGAATCAATAATTCTTTAAAAATATGAAGCAAATTGCTTTACTACTACTACTCCTACACTACACTTTTTTTTATTTTACAACTCATCATTTTCAATTTGTCTGTAAGTACTAGGAAAACGTTAATGGTTCTTGAGAACAAACAACGATATATTAGAATACATGTACTTGCATGCATTTTGTCTTGTACTATTGTGTGTATTAGATATATATATATCCATGATGCGCATGGAAAATGTTCTCTTTATAAATTTTCTGTAATAACGTAAAATGAAAATATAATTGAAGTTATACCCAGAGATATATTTTATCTGAAATTCAATGGACTTTATGTTTGTTAATCATCTGTCAGTTTAGATGTTTTTAAAGGTTGTATTCCTTGAAGTATACCAAAGTGAGAAAAGCCAGTACTTTAAGCAGGGACAGTACATGTATAATGATTTCCATTCCGATATCATTCTTTCAGATTTGTTAAACCTTAATCTGTACCGGTAATCCCCTCATGTTAACCTTGGAAGAAAAAAAGTGACTAAAAGTATTGACAGTCCGTCTGTAAATTTTGTGCTGTAATATTATAGAAATGTACAATTTCCTACAACAGCTATATTTATGCACATTTCTGTGTACCTGTATAATTATGTAGAAAGAAAACGGTATACTGCATTTATATTGCCGAATGAACAAAGAAAGAAAATGTATAAAGTACTATAAAGAAATTCATAAACATGTATACATGTACATGTGTAGGTTATTATGTTAATACCACACTTGATTGTCTAGATCTGTTAAACGATGTACTGAAAAATATTCCTATGTATTGATGTGTTAGTTGATACCATACTTATACCATACTTATACGATACGATATAAGATAAACCTTTACTATTGTCCAGTATTCTTTAACCTCGTTGGATATTTATTTATCAATTATTCTCCTTCGTTCCTTAAAACTTTGTTGTAACAATAATGATAATTATTCGCAACATTATAAGGTTTCCTTGATATGGATAGAGCATGTCAGAACAAATACTAAGGGAAATAGTACTTTTAATGTTGATTATGTTTATTATTTCTTTAGAGGGGTCGTAGGTCGTAGGCAAGTGGTCTTAACGCTTGACTGGAGACGCAAAGGTCGTGGGTTCGATCCCCAGCAAAGCACTAATGTCCTTAAGCAAGGTATTTTATCTGTATTGCTCCTTTCCACCAGGTGTGAAATGGGTCCTTGGTAGGATGTGAAAGTCATTGTTGTTTGTTTAGCATTGTGAGCATCTGTTAAAAGGGGTCTGGCTAGAATGCTCCCCAGGGAGTGGAGAGGGTGCATACAATGTATGCGGGCAAGACTGAATCCAATGACCGGGGTAATAATATATTTGTAAAGCGCTTAGAGACGTCGTAGATGTATTAGGTGCTTTATAGATCCAGAATATTATTATTAAAGCCCCTCTAAGGTGTTGGCAGCCCAAAATTTGCCCAAAATTGTATACCGGTAATGATGTGAAAGAAGATGTCATTTAACACAAACTTCTCGGCAAGGATTTTCAAAACGAATGTGTTTGAAGACGAATATTGATGACAGAATGCCATACATTTGGGTTTACTGTTGTATGCAGAAAAACCTCAATTTTCTATTCTTTCATCAATATACGTCTTCAAACACATTCGTTTTGAAAATCCTTGCCGAGAAGTGTGTGTTAAATGACATCTTCTTTCACATTATTATACAATTTAGGTGAAATTTTGCCATCAAATTTTAGGAGCTCCCAACACTTGAGAGGCTCTAATGCTCTAATGCTTCGACACAGAGTGACAAAATATCTTGGACTTGCCCTTGTAGAAATCCTATATTAGTAATTCATAGCAAATGGGAGGTGTGAAGCGGCAATTTTGTTTAAAAAAGTACTAGTATTTCGTTTTATAGTAAATGCCATGTAGTATCTTGCCCCATGTTTACATCCTCCCTATCATTATGCATTGATTCCAAAGTATCCATTTCAGTATGTAATTCAACATAGTTCATGCAAATAGTGATGTTAAGTACAAATGTATTGGATATGTCTCATTCCTTATTTAGGTTCTTGTGAAATGATTTGCACATGTCACTTGGTTGTTAAAAATGTCTATTTATGCATTTGTGAATTAGCTGCCATGTCTTTGCTGTAGTCAATGGATGCACACGGTAGTTTGAAAAAGCAGGGTGTACAATTATGCTAAAAGATGCAAAAGATATATTGAATATGAAAGTGTATAGAGAGATGTTAATGTGAGCTCTGACGATAGTACATGTATTATGGAGAAGAAAAGCAGTATAATAAATGTGGTGCTAGGATGGATTTTCTTGTCTGGCCGTGCATTATTACAGGACAACCGCGATCTACATGTTGAAGATTAGAGGTGGGAGATGAAGAGTGTTAGAGGGAGAAATTGAAATAAAGAAAAAGAGAGAGAGAGAGAGAGAGAGGGAGAGAGATGCAAAAATAATGTGGAAGGAGGGAAAGGGGGAAAAAAGAAAGAGAGGGAGAGAGAGATGGCAATTTTACTGATCATCACCAAAGCAACACCACCATCATTGTCACTATCACATGATCATCATTACAATAATCGTTATAATCATTATCAATACCACCACCACCATCATTGTCGCTATCACTATCATCACTATCGTCATCATTATCAATACCACCATCATCGCCTTTATTCATCATCATCATCATCATCATCATCAATACCACCACCACCATCGTCGCTCTCATCATCACTGTCATAACTATCGGCATCGTCATCATTATCGATACCACCACCACCACCACCACCATTGTCACTTTCATCATCCTCATCATCATTATCATCATCATCACCAATATCATCAGCATCTTGTCATCTTCCCAAAGACAATGGTTTACTGTAACATAAAAAGCAATTTGCCCCATTCCTCAAACACAGCTCAACACAGATTATGAGTAAGATTAAGCTTAGACTATTACAGTACAAGTGCATCATGATTTGTTTGCTGAATAACAGAAGTGTACAATGATATTTAATACTATATTTATTCATCCATAATTTATATGTATCAACAAATATCAAGCATCACTTTGTTTAAATACATGTGTATGTGCACTAAAAAAAAAAACCTATTTCTCTGGAAAAAGAATGAGAATAGAGTTGATACTAATCACTTGTGTATTCATATTTTCAATAATTTCCCATGGAATAAGGTAATTTAAAGATGTAAGTAGAAATTATATGAAACTATGAATAAGAAATGGATGAAAACAGTGCATGACAAGACAAATGATGAGTTAACTAGATGGAACTTCAACTGCGCGCAGTCGATGATGCCTCCGCCATAGAGAAATTTTACAAACCAAAATGGAAGCAATTTTTAAAATTCAAGTTTGATTGTAATCCATCTGTTGGTTCTAATGATAACGCGATCACGAGCTATTTTAGGATACATAATGAGCCCTGTGACCTTTGACCTCGTGACCCCAAATCTAATCAGTTCATTGGCTCTGCAAGATACATACATGACCCAAGTTTGGCGGTAATCCATCAATCGGTTCTTGAGATAATGTGATCACAAGCTATTTTGCATACATAACGAGCCCTGTGACCTTTGACCTCGTGACCCCAAAATCTAATCAGTTCATTAGCTCTGCAAGATACATACATGACCCAAGTTTGGCGGTAATCCATCAATCGGTTCTTGAGATAACGCGATCACAAGCTATTTTTGCATACATAATGAGCCCTGTGACCTTTGACCTTTGACCTCGTGACCCCAAAATCTAATCAGTTCATTAGCTCTGCAAGATACATACATGACCCAAGTTTGGCGGTAATCCATCAATCGGTTCTTGAGATAACGCGATCACGAGCTATTTTTGCATACATAATGAGCCCTGTGACCTTTGACCTTGACCTCGTGACCCCAAAATCTAATCACTTCATTAGCTCTGCAAGATACATACATGACCCGAGTTTGGCGGTAATCCATCAATTGGTTCTTGAGATAACGCGATCACGAGAACGGGACGTACGTACGTACGGACGGACGGACAACCAGAAAACATAATGCCTCCGGCTACGTTGTAGCGGAGGCATAAAAACTATCCAAACATATAAATTCATTGTTTTCCTTTAGATGCTTAGCTTTGAATGAAATAAAGCATAATGAATCAATCAACTCCTCTCAAAGCTGCAATTCTTCTGCTGTTCAGCTTGTAAACATAAAAATCTCTTAAAAAATTAATGGGTTGTATCCCAATGTTGCACCCAGAGCTACCCCTTCCCCTATAAAATAGGGAGTTTCCTAGTGCACACTCAAACATAGCTTTTTAGTATCCCAAGCTAAGATGCATGTAAGTATGGGTTTCTGGAAGACTGTAGCCTGTAATGTTTGGTACTTGCAGCAAACGTGAAAAGATTCATGAATAGTCATTGCTGCAAAAACGGCTGTGATTAACAGTTTCACAGTATGTATTATAACGTCTTGCAAAAACTTTGTCGCTTTCTTTGGGGAGATGGAACTTGCAGCTACAGAGGACAACCAAACCATTTCAGTCTGTGATTATCAACATGGCACCATATTCCTTTTGGTTCTTGAGGCACTCAGTGACTTTCCACCCCTTCGTCTTCCTTACTATCGTTCCTTTCATCATCCATATCTTCCTCATCACTGTCCAACAAATCATCCTCAACTCCTTCATCGTCCTCCTTATCATCGTCAACCTCGTCATCGTCTCCCTGCTCATCCACCCTTTCATCAGGGGACTCCTGGCCATTTTCCACAGAGCCCTCTGAGTTTGTTGACTGTCCAACAAAGTCAGATAGGTCCGGAATAGTCCTCACAACTCTCCTCATTTTGATATTTCCAAGGAATTTGGGGCTTCCATCCCACGACCTTAAGACTTTCAGGTTCCGCCCGTCACAGATGTCAGGAATTTCTTCAACAGAACAAAAGTGAAAGGAAATGCATCAAACTACCATTACATTCACAGGATCTCATATTTTACACAGATTTGTTAATGAAAAGGTGAAATTTCCTTACCCTGAATTATATGAATCCTTTATTCATTATTCATCATTTTTTTAAACAGAGCTATTTTTCAAGTTTCCAGACTTTCTCGGGGGAGAGCTAAATCACTTGTTGCTTCCATCTATTCTTGTCACTTTTTGGAGGAAGATGATCTTCACAATTCATGTTCAATAAGAAAAATTAATGACGTCAAATTTAATAACGGAGTCTTATCTGTACCATCTGTATATGGAACTATGGGCAAGTCAGTTTAAAGTATGGTAATGTAAGAAAGTGTTTGATGTAACATTTATGAAGTTTGTAAGTTATTTGATTGAAACCAAATGGAAGATTTGTCACCAAAAAGTAACTGAAAAAGAACACAGGCCTGAATACAGGAAAATCTACAAAATGTTTGTAGGATGTTCTGGATTGTGCTCTAAAATTTTGGACAATCCTTGAATATCAAGTTGATGAAGTATTCTAGCAGTCTTGGCAAAGAATTTGTAATTGATATCAGTATAAACAAGTACCGGTAGTTTACTCACCCAATCCACAAGTATTAAATTGCTCTTCCTCTCTCTTCTTAGTTTGATTGATAATGTCTTCTCTCGTTGCGTGCTGTCTCCCACTTCTTGATTTTATGCTATTAACAATTGATATCTGCTCTAGCTCCTCCTCGAACCTTTCAAGATATCTGGACAGGAGAGACAGACAATTGGATACCAACAAATGTAATCAATGTCAGACAAAATAGTCTAATTTGGAGGTACATTTATAGGTGATTTGACATTTCTCCGGTGACATTTGCTACCTGAATTTTGTACCAAATCCAACTCTTAATGTCATTGTCAAGTATAACATGCATTTCTACTAAATTTTACAATTCTCAGGTACTGGCAAATCTTTAACAGGAAGTTCATGCGCATGTCACAACCTATATAGAGGTGTTGTGGTCTAATAGACAAGTCAGTTTACTGTGGATCTCATGGTATGTGGTTCAAATTCCTGTCACTTCACCAACATGCGTTGGCAAGACATGCATCAACATTTGCCACTCTCCATCCAGGTGATGTAAATAGTTAACAGGTAGAAAGCAATCCCTTAAAAGCTTGAGTGTCTTACTATGGTAGCTCAGCTAAAGCCATGGTAATAGTAAGATACTTTGTATTGATTAAAGATAAAGGCCAGTTCTGGTCATGCGATTGCATTGTGAAAGAAACGTTGTGGAATCGATCAGAAAAGGTTGATCATCTAGCATACAAAATGATAAGAAATTTGGCCCAGTCTTGGTAAAGTTACAAGCACTGTACACAGAAAGATGTATATGGGACTACGCGACCACGTGCGCAATATCTATTTGGTCCCAATAGATATAATAACTTACCAAGTATATCAATTAGTAGGCGGTTTCCGACTTTCCGGCAAAATTAGTATCACCACGTATTAGTCAAAACATATTCTTTCACATGATTGGTAATGAGAGCTTCCATTTCAGTTTTTTGAGAGAGGGATGTTTCCAAAACTGTTCTTTACCTGTAAGCACAGGAGAGTATATTTGGATCATAGCTGCACTACATATCATGGATGTACTAGGCTGCGGCGAGTACTCGCACTGTTGACAACTACTCGAGTACGATTTCTCGTACTCGAATACTCGGCCGCCATTTTTTCCCCGTTCACCTGGCACTGTTCAGGCCGACGGTCACCCGTGCCAGAAGAGCACCAGCATGGTACCGTGGGTAAAAATGTTTCCCAGCTCAATCATAAACAGGGTGTCGCTGTCAACTCACCACTCAGAAACTGGGACCAAATCTCCAGATTTCTGTTTGGACTTATTTGGAATATTTGTGTGTCATCTTTAGTTTTAAAAATAACGTTGTTTCTATTTTTTTTTTTTTTGTAGTAGTAGTAGTAGTAGTAATAGTTGTAGTAGTTGTAGTAGTAGTAGTAGTAGTAGTAGTAGTAGTAGTAGTAGTAGTAGTAGTAGTAGTAGTAGTGTAATAGTTGTAGTAGTTGTAGTAGTAGTAGTAGTAGTAATAGTAGTAATAGTAGTTGTAGTAGTACTATCTGTATCATTATCATTATCAACATCTTCATTATTACTATTAGTGTTATCATCAGAAGTATTATAATAATACCTTTCCACTAGATCCTCTGCATCAGCTCTGCTGTAGTTTGCTCTATCTGGTTCCAATTGCCTTGGAACCACTTCAACTTCTCAATGAGAATAGAGTTCTTGAAGGCAGTGTCTTGATGAACTCTGGTAAGAAAAGACAGAGACCAGAGAAAATTAAATTTGCTAGCTGTAATGATTTCTCTGTCACTGAAAAATCATTATATTTAAACTGAAATTATTATGTTTCATCTGAAAATTCTTATATTTTAATTATTTTTTTTAATTTTCAAGGGTCAATATAAGTTTTGGTATACAACCATCAAAATAATATTGACAACAAATCTATAGAGTTTCACTTTAGTAAAAAAAAAAAATATAAAAAAAGTGATGCAATGAAAAAATGGTTGACAATTCAATGAAGAATAACCAATTGATACAGCCCCAAGAATCCCTATCGTTATCCTTGGGTTTACATGTATAACACATTTTTAGCTGTTAATGAAAACAAGTGTGATTAGAAAGACATAATGTGTGGAATAGAAAGACATAACCCATAAAAGTAAATTATAAATTTGACTTAAAATGTGAATCTTGTTTTCTTGTATCTGTTAAATAGACCAAAATCAATGAAATCATCCATACTTGCATGGTAATAGGACACTTTTTCTCCCTTTATCATGGATGCATCCACTTACTTTCTGACTCTCTCTTTGTGCATCTCCTTCCACCTAATTTGTTAGCCTTCCTGCTCTGAGGATGTATCAGTTTCACGGACCTGGCAGCCACCTTGGTCTTCCCTGCTTTTGGCTGCAAGAAAATAAAACATCAACAACATATTTTTTAGAGCAGGCTAGATGTATATGATTACGTAGGATAACCTCTTACACAGACAGCTATCCTGGGGGACTTCCTACAATAGGCCAACAGCCATCTAGATGCATTCAAACCTGCTTTAGCGACCATCTGTATAGAAAGACTACATTTTTCGTTTCCTTTAATATGGTTTCTTATCGAAACCTGTACATAAAGACCCTTTTTTATGTTTTCCTTGAGCAGTCTTTATATACAGGTTTCACTGTAATCACAAGCAGTTTTTGATGCACTTCAGTGTGAGGCAGTGGGATGTCACAAGTGCTCATGATCAGGGATTTCATTCATAAAATTTGGCTTGTGATCAGAGCTCAATGACCTCGGGGGAGGTACTCAGATATGATTTGGGACATGGGTGTGCAGCTAAATACTGAAAAAAATAGTAAACAATGTTTGGAGCAGTGCATACAAGATGGACCAATAAAGACGGCCTATCTCAGTCACTACAGGTATTCATGCAGGATCTGACTGCTGGGTCTTGTTGCATAAAACTTACCCCGGTAACTTTGCCATTAATATAAACTGCCGTGGTAACATCCAACAGCCAATCAAATCAAATTTTCCATGGAAGTATTAATGGCAAAGCTATCATCAATGGTAAGTTTTATGCAATGGAGGCCCAGATCAAAGAGGAAAAAAAGAAGAAGAAAAAGAAGAAGAAGAAAGAGATTTTTCTGAAAATATAATTAACTCATGCTCATGGCCAAGATCTAAAAGTGAGGCAATATTTAGGGATTTTCCGACACAAAATCATGGGTATTTGGTCGCCATTTTTGGCGAGGCCCCGCTCGCTCAACATGGCCGCTACACAATTACATGCCTGTCTGTTCAGTGTATTGCAATACACAATACACCGAGCACGAAGAACTTACCGCATTGAGCGCTGTACTGTACAGTGAGTTTACGCCCACTCATTGGCTGATCCGCTCGAGTGGATTCGAATTTAAGTGAGAGAGGGCCTACTTAACTGAAGCGTGACTTAAGTTCAATGGCAAAGTCAATACGTAATATTACGTCACACCACAGAGATTTTGACATGTCGTGCTTTAAACAGGTGACGCACTTCACACATAACTGACGCACACACGAAATTGCACACACATAAAATAGAAAAACCAACGAACATTTCAGATAAAATTTCCAGTTTGTACCTTAAATATGATGAAAACAAGAATTTTCAAACTTAAGACTTTAATTAGTTAAGACTTAAACTTAAGTCAAATACTTAACTTTTCAAGGACGCTGCAAAAATTGTAACAAATAGAGGGTCTGACTGAAATATCATAATTTTGGTATCGGTAAAAACGGAAAATCGCAAGCCATCTCCTCGCACTAATATCTTATAGTCTAACATAGAGCCTATGGGAGCCAGCGATAGCCAATCTAAAGGGCCCATGTCGGCGAGGCGAGGCACCAAATTACGAAAATGAGACCGAGATCGGATGAACGTTCTGCGCATGTGCTGGCTGTAACTAAGCTAAAGTTCTACATGCCGAGCTCCCAGTTTGGCGGTGTAGCAAATTGCCCATGCTGCAGCTAGGCGGAGCGGCGAGGATCGCGTGATCGGCCAATCAGCGGCTTGCATACTCGCACATTTCTGTTTGCGGACTTGGATAGCTCAATAGGGGATCCTTTAGTCGGGCCAACTCGGCCTCGCTGTAAAACGGTCATTTTTTCAGGTTTAGGGTGAGGGTTAGGGTTAGGGCTAGGTTTAGGGTTAGGGTTAGGTTTAGGGTTAGGGTTAGGGGACCGTTTTTACAGCAAGGCCGAGTTCGCCCGTAGGCCGAGTTAGCCCGGATTCCCTGTTTCGTACCGAGTCAATCATCATTCGATTGAATTGTTCTTTTTCCTCCACTTCTTCCTGAAATCACGATATAGAAATAATGCTGCGCTTGTGTGTAATATTGTAGTGTTTTCATGTAACCACCATTTTGCCTTTGTACTTTTTCTCATCAATTTTTTTTGTCAACAACATTCTTGCCATAGTTAAGGGATGCACCTGGTTCTCACATTCGTCGTAGCCATGGTTTGTTTTTCTTTTTTGACCAATCATGGCTTACCGAAAGTCCGTTCGCTGCTTTAGCTAGTGGATTTTTCCGTTTCGCGGACACTTGCATTTTCCACCCTCACTTCGAGTACACATAGATAGAAGCTTCGTCTTAGCTATCACAACAGTTTTTACACCCGAACTTTCGGCCACCACACACTTTCATTTATCGCGTGTTTATCTCATTTTCGACGCGGTTATTTCCGACTACTTTTAATAGCGAAGGAGCTTTTTCGTTTCTTTTATAGCGAGCTGAGATTTTATCAACCTCGCGCACAATTCTCCGCGACTAGTTTATTTCGCTACCTTTTGAAGCTACATTAGCGATTCTTCTCAACTCGCCCAGTCTTCATTTGTTTCCTAACGCTTGTGCTCGCCAGAGGCAGCCATCTTGTTTTCGCTAATTCGCTTACTTTTAAGCCGAGGCCTCCGGTATTTAGTAACATTAATTTATAGCGTGAATACAATAATTGAATCCTGTTTCATCTAGAGTTTTTCTACTTCGGTTAAGAGGAAGTGGACTTGTTTACATTTTTTACTCCAGTCATCTCAGATCTAGCTAATTAGGATTCCGATAGCGTTTGTGTATATAACATTGCTAGGGGACATTGCTTCATTTTCGAACACTTTAGCTGAGCTACCCTACTTTAGTAGAAGTGTCGAGTTTTTATTTGTCCAGCCAACCTACACTTTTTCCACTGGTAGACTACTCCTGCTTGTCAGCATTTACAAGTAACCTACAATTCTACTAGTGGTAAGTAAAAATCGCTCATTCAAAGATTTTTACAATATCACTACAATCAATTATACATGTACAAGCTTATTAGACATACTGCATTGATACTTTTGGTTTGGGTCTATTTTTATGTCCTTCCAATTTTTGGTATATCATGCCACTACTTAGACCGAAAGCTTCAGTCTCTGATATCAACGGTTGTTCCGCTGAGATTGCATCTGGCTCCTCTGACCGCCTCTATACATAGACTGAAGTACGGCGTATGGGGTAGTGTGCGGAACGAATGGTTCGGTTCGGCCGGACCGCGATGAATGAGATATGCAACGAGTTTTTCACTCTTTACGTCTTCATATATCCACTTTGGCTGCAATATTACACTGAATCTAAATAGCCATAATAAATAACCCGGAAATATATACTTTGACTTACGATAGCTTGCTCATTTAGATCCTATATTAATGATTAATCCGAGAAAGTCTTGTAGTCAACAAGATTTGTTGTCAGCCATCTTGGTTTAAGTTGATGAATATTCATTTTTTCTTTTCGAACGTCCAATAGCTACGTATGAGTCAGCCCGGCTTGAGCCGGTGATGTTTGAATATTCATAAGCCCAATATCAAACACGTGCTCTGATTGGCCATTGGGCTTGTTTTGGTCGGTTGACCCGAAATATATCGGGCGGGTCATGTCATAGATTACCAGTTCGAATGCATGAACGTACCGTTTCCTTGGTTCTGAGATAAAAATGGATAACTCATATACGTAAGTCCGTAAATTTCGCATTTTGAAATAGGTAATAAAACTTTGAGAACTGTACATAGGAGAACAAAAATACATACTAGACTATTTTTGTATCTGATTTATAAATCAGAAAATTAGATCTAAATAAACAAAATCGTGGGAGAAAGTTTCGGGGTCAAAAGTGTGTCACATTCGGCTCAATCTCTCCCCGTGATGCGAGCCGTATGGGGTACCGTCTGTGTATGGGGAATGTCAACAAATGTCAGTTTTATTAAAGAATGACCCATACCAGACGGTTATTTCTGTCTAGCCACTACTAAGTCATTCTACCAACACAAAATGTAACATATGGGACAACACAATAAACTAAGTGCTCAGAAACCATACCATACCAGTGATGGCATTGAAACAACCTAAATTAAAGGGAACACGAAATAGTATACAAACTGAATTTGAATTTCTTACCATCTTAATGGTTAAAGGCAAACAGCAGTGACCAATAATATCACAATATTTAGCAGAAAATAACAAAAAATGTGACGCTGAGATTTTCACATGTGTGTGATCCGTTCTTTCATCTGGTCGCAAGAGGTCGCAGAATATTAAAAGCGCCGAGGCCTAATTACTCAACAACAACAACAATAGTTTTTCCTCTTTGAAACATTTTATCTTCCTATTTAATTATTTGATACTTTTTCATGATGCAGTACACCGTAATAGTTTTCATCGTGGTAGTGGTATTGGTAGCTATTCTAGCACAACTGGAGCTCGATTCAGAACCACTTATAGCTCAAAGATCCGCAACTCTCTCGTCGGATAAACACGAGACTTTTCGGATGGTTACTGACTTCCACAATTATCAAAAGGTAATCGACAGGCCATGGCGCTGGCGCAGAGACCCCGCGCCCGCCCGGCGCGGTGGCGGGATGTGTGTTGCTGAGCTGCGTTGACGTTCAACGTTGCCATGCATTTAAGTCGTACTGAAGTTGAAGTTTGGTTGTAACTAGCCTATCGTGATTTTCTTCTCATCTGGGTTACCGAGTCAAATATTGTTAAACTGTTAAGAAATTTGTTATGTATTTTGAGCTCTCTTAATTTGTGAGGAGACCCCCCGGCCCCCATCAATGACAGTCGTAATGCCTAATTTAGGCCCTAATGCCAAATTGCATCATTAGAGTTCAGACATTAATGGTTATAATAATATTATTAATATTTCAAACATTAGATGATGACAGAATAGATGTGACTTGTGGCTGTGAGATGGCCTTGGATTGATTGATTTATTTTTTGAGATGAGTCATGAGTGATGATATTAATTGATTTGCATGCTCAGTTATTGGTCGCCATACCAGGCCAGGTCAGGTCATAAACTCGGTCATAGTCGTACAGTGTAATCATGGCCAGTGAGTACATGGACTTTTGAAGTCATAAAAATCCAAATCAAAAGGCATTTTTGCAGTAGATTTCTTATTCATGTCTTCACGTCTTTTCATTTGGTGGAGAACTTGCTTTTTATCCAGCTCAGTATTCATTATTAGACAGAAATAACCATCTGCTTTGGGTCATTCTTTACCGTAATAAAACTGACATTTGTTGACATTCCCCATAGAGGCGGTCAGAGGAGCCACATGCAATCTCAGCGGAACAACCGTCGATATCAGAGACTGAAGCTTTCGGTCTATATTCATATGTACACTGTAATAACCAATTACATATGAGAACTAGATGGTTCTTATATTAAAGCCTATGCAAAGAAGAGAATTCAGTACTAGTAAATGGGTCAATTGTAAATATAAAATCTTGATTGCTTTCTCCTTTGTTATTTGTAGTGGATGACATTTATCGTGTACGTTGCTGAAGATATGGATAGCTCCCCCAATGTGAAGATGGGTAAACCTTTCCGAATGTACGCCAGCTCTCCAATTGGAAAAATTGAGATTCCAGCCATGATCACCAAGCATCATTCTCCATCTCAGGTTGAATTTGAGACCAAGGGCATCCTGATGTCCGTCAGATCCAATTTTGACATTGAGGATGGCGAGATGGCGGGTTTCTCGAAACTGACTTGGAAAATCCATGCCAAGAGAAAAAGTTATCTTTACTGGGTATGTATGCAAATGAGCAGGATGCAGGGTTGCTCCATGTGTAGCAGATGTTTATCATTCTTTTCCAAAAGCCTTAGAATCACTTCACGTAAACTCAAAACTGAGTGTTGTTCTTCACGTTTTGGTAGTTTAGAATTTGGAAGTCTGAGTCTTCTCTCTCCAACTTTGGCCTATATGGACACTAGCAGTGGCAGTTTTTCATAATTTTGTAATTTAATTTTAGGCGAAAAAAAAAAATCATGTATAGAGTCCCCGTCTGCTTCCTTTTTTGAGGCCGCCTGCTTTAAAAAAAAAAAAAAGCTGCAGCCATCTTGAAAAATAGCCCGGTTTGACATCTTTCAAAAAGGCAGGAGGCTGCTAAACGTTTTTGTTTTAATTTGGCTACCGGTATTTAGCAATTTATAGTACTTTTGAGAGAATTTGCCATACAATTAGATTTGTTTTTTTAATGTTAGGCTAGCTACATGTATGTGCTGAAGTGAAGAGAAGCCTTTAGACTTATCAATTCAGAAATACTAATGGAACTTATGAAAATCTGAAGAATGCAACTCAATTCCAAGTTTTTTTTTCAAACCTATTTTGAAGAACTGAGGTTGAAAGAGAATCCAAAGTTTCATGTCATTCAAATTCCAGTATGTATTAAACAGAGTGTGATTGTTAAGCATTTTTGTATTTCATTTTTTATCATTTTTTTGTCATCATCATGTTTCTCAGGTTACTGTTGTCCAGCCTCTGAAATTCATCCTCTCCCAGCAAGTGACCGCATCCCTCTTCAATTTGAAAGTCCTTATGCAATAGTTGTGTCATCAAAGCTACTCTTTTCTACACATTGATGGCAATAAGGCTAAGCACTCTGTGTCTTTTTTGGTGAGTTCTAAATAATGATAGCAGTAATGTATGAAGCAGTGCTCAACACTAACAGTGTGCTCGACCCCCGGGACACATGGGCGTCTAAAGTTTGAAGTGCGTACCCCCACATTTCTGAAGCACCACTCATGTCCTTCACCCTGCGATGCTCCAGTTTGGCACCTGAAGAACCATGGTCTTTCTGTTTTTCAGGTATCCATTTTTACAACACCCTTGTTGAAAGTGACAAGTTTGAAACAATATCTTTCATAAGGTATCAATCACCAGATTATGTATTCAGATCATATCAGAGCAATTTTAATGTCAAATGCATGAAAAAGTTTAACCCTGTGCCCTATTTTTGCCCTGAAAGGGCAGCATAAGATGAGATGACGTGAAGACTTTATCGTGGTCATGTGATATAACATGAACAGGCGTTTCAAAAATCAACCAGATTCTTGAAACCTACCCATATGTTTAAGAGCTTACAGTCTTTTGATTTTGAGTTCAGGATAATTCCATCTGTAACGTCTTGCCCTTATGGACAACCATTTTGTATTTCACCGAAGTGTAGCCCAACTATTTTACATCTAATTGAACTTGCCAAGACTCGTGTGTAAGACATCTTACCAACCTAGAGAGCTTATATGTTAAAAATTGCATCTCTTCTTTTGAGGATAATATATCTTTATCAAGTGGAAAATTTGTTAAGTTGGTTTAGAAATGCATACATTGACTGTTGCATTTCTTGGAAAAAGTCTGATTTCAAATCATAATTTATATGACGTGTTAATTAAACTGCCTCTATCCCGACCTATCAAAATAGAAATATGTTAAAGAAGAAGTCCACCCTGATATTAAGTTGGTTTCAATAGAAGCAGAAAAATTGGAGGAACCCGTCAGTGATTGTTTGACCAAAATCTGATTAAAAATAAGAATGTTATGATTTTTTGAAGGCGCGATCAATCAAACACAAATCGGCAACTCTGTGACGTATCTTGCGAGGTCCCCTCCAATTTGCCCTGTACTACAAAATTCAAAAAATGTATATTTTCCCTTTTCAAATTTTCAATCAATACATTCACCCTAAATATAATTATTGCAAATATGTTTTCATACAACCCCTGTACGAAACGCATCTAGTCCATCATCAATAACTAAGGAAATGAAAGTCTGAAATTTTCTGTATGGAGCAAATTTGAGAGGAGTTTGCAAGATACATGTACTTCACAGTGTTGCCAATTTGTGTTTCACTGATGACAACTTCAAAAATTCATAACTTTCCTATTTTTACTCGGATATTGCTCAAACTTTCACTAATTTGTTTCTCTCATCTTTCTGCTTTTATTAAAACCAACTTAATATCAGTGTGGACTTCCCCTGTAAGTGTAAAGTGAATGGTAAATGGAGGCGAAAAAGCAGTTGCCTGCAACAGAGGCTCGAATTGACTGCTAGCATATTGACTTATATGTATCTGTGTTACAACATGGACCTACTTAGTAGGTCCACGGTTACAAGCTGTGTAGAAATGTGAAGTGCACTCAATGCTTTGTGCTGCAAGTTTTGTTGTCGTCATTTTGTTTAGTTGGTTTATGGCATCATGTGAGAATGGAGCTTAGTAGAACTACTAAGAATTGAGCCAAACAAATGATCTGAACAAATGATCGTTTTCCATATTTTTTATACCAGTGTAAACCTCAACGTTTTCTTACTACAATTGCAATAAGAGTAATTTCCCGGACCTATGGAAATACAGTTAACTCTGCATAATTCAAAGTCGCGCACGTCAACTTTTCTCTAAGCCACATACATTTTTTTACCAAACTATGCAAAACGTGTTATTTACACTTCCGAAGTCAAAATTTCAGTAAGTCAAACTATATTTTAATAATAATAATCTTTTAAAGTCCACTCCAAATTTTATTAAGTTAAACCGAAAATGGAAATTCTTTTTGCCCAATTGATCGTGAGCCCGGCAGCCACTGAGCAGCGCCAGATCGACATTGCTCTATCCCCTTATTGTTGAACACCAAACAAGGTAGCAGCAACTCCAATCTTTTAACGTCTTTTGGTATGACGCGGCCAGGGTTCGAACCCACGACCTCCCGGTTGTGAGGCGGACGCTCTACTGACTGAGCCAACACACCGGTGCCCCAACAGATTCAACTTACATGTATGCAGGGTTAACTGTTCTATTGTTGTGCCTTGTTTTGTCTGAAGGTAATTTCCCACCAACTTTGTAAAGCAAAAACCCTACACGATCTTTCAAATGATAGTTAATGATAGTTAATGATGGTCAATTTTGATATGTAGATTCATGAAGTAAAGTATTATGGAAACTACTTGTGTCTATTGTTATTCATATAGATCAGTATTGAGCAATTACAGTATGGTATTCACTATTTCCTACCGAAATAAAACTTAAAAGTAAATTTTTCGGTCAAATACAATTAACATACATGCTTGATAAATGCTAATAAATCTCTTGACTATCAAAATACAGTACCTTAATTTCAAATTTAATTTGATGTAATTTACATTTTTTTTCTTCTTTTCTTGGAGACAACTAAAATACTCTATACAGTGTTAAAGCTATAAACAGTCATAACAGCTTGGAACCTGTACATTCTATATGTAATGGGACATTAAAGATAAAGACCAGTTCTGGTCATGTGATTGCATTGTGAAAGAAACGTTGTGTAATCGATCAGAAAAGGTTGGTCATCTAGCATATAAGTATTGGTGTGTACTGCAAGGTTCTGGAATCATCAAAATGATAAGAAATTAGGCCCAGTCTTGGTAAAGTTACAAGCACTGTACACAGAAAGATGTATATGGGACTATGCAACCTCGTGCGCGATATCTATTTGGTCCCAATCGATATAATAATTTACCAAATATATCAATTAGTAGGCGGTTTCACGGCAAAATTTGTATCATCACGTATTAGTCAAAACATATTCTTTCACATGATTGGTAATGAGAGCTTCCATTTCATTTTTTGAGAGAGGGGCGTTTCCAAAACTGGTCTTTACCTTTAATAATCCAGTGAATTATAATTACATTTTGAGTACATGTACATGTATGATTCAAGTGCAATGTGAGTAACTGAGTAAATCGTACAGTTAACAACTAAATTATTCATACCCTTACCAAGTTTAGTTTTTTAATATGTGGAGTATTTATTTGTCCCGATTTATGTTTCTTGAGAATGTGACATATTAAAGCTCACATCTCAAATTATTCAACAAAGGCCCTAATTTAACCAGTCCACCTTTCATTCTTGAGTTACGAAAAGGACGCAAAAACATCAAATTTACAAGGGGTATGAATAATTCAGTTAACTGTATGTGTGCAAAATAATTTGTATACATGTACATACTAACAGAACTTAAATGGTCTCTGTTATTGCCAATGTTACAAACAGTAATTTACTTTATAGCCAAAAGCTACTTGGCATGAATTACTTGAACTGTTATTTATTTTAGTAAAGTAAAAATTTGTTTTTACAAAATAGTAAAGTGCACATTCCTCCTGTTTCCAGTAATATGTATTGCAGAACTTTGCTCAACAAATTAATTTGGTATATTTGACTTCCGTGAAGTTGTTTCATCTACAAATGTTTCTGCAAATATTTTCAAATCTGATGTTCTGATGGCATGGAGTGCATACATAAAGAGCTTTGACTCTTGAATCGTGATCATTGAAAAGCTTGTTATTAACTTAATCATTGTATATTGATGTCTCGTGTTACAGAACAAGAATGAATTTTAATGTTAGTTAAAATTCATTCATAAAGAATTACAAAATTATGAGAAACTGTAGAAATTCAATTCAAACAAAATACATGTACCGATAGGACTGTATATCAACAGTAGTAAGTGTAGTGGGTGTGATATTTTTCAATATTTGCAGAAAAATTTGTTCTTAACAGTTTAATTAAATATTGTGATCTTATTACACATTCTAAATTTATTGTCAATGTTAGAAAGCTTGTATTCAGTTGAGTTCTTATTACATACAGTATATACATTGTACAGTCAAACCTGCTTTAGTGACCACCTGTCTACAAAGACCACATTTGTTGTTTCCCTTGAAAATGGTTTCTCATTGAAACATGTATTGAAGGAACCTGTCTACAAAGACCACCTGTCTACAAAGACCACTTTTTGTGTTTCCCTTGGGCGGTCGCTATAGACAGGTTTGACTGTAGCTTCTTTGACATGGCAATGAAATTATTTGTAGTAAATTTCACCATTTTTGCAGTATATGTGACTTAGTAACTAGATAGATAGATAGATAGATAGATAAATGGATTTTATTAAGATCTTCGTGTCTGGCAGTTAAAAACTGAAATGAACATGAATTACAATACAATTTCCAAAGAAGATTAACATAATAATATGAGATACGAATAGGTCACTTCCGCAATGCACTCAAATGCAATCGAAAGGAAATGCCAAAGAGCTTTCACACTCGCCCGCCGAGGGACACTGCACTCCAATAGCCAGAACGCGGACCGCATACACCAGCAGCCGCTAGGCTGAACAAGCTATAATGTTCATCCAGCCCAGCAACAACCCATGCAGGCAATCCGCACCCGACCACCAAAACACAATGATCCTCGGCAGGCGAATGCGATCATTCATCTCAAGGCACTCCACAAACACATGCACTTAATCGGAATAGAAATCCTCAATATATCTCACAAAACGCTGTCCAAAAAAGAAAGATTTCAGGAGCAACTTCTCCTCTCGGCGCAGCTTGTCAGCGCCCTCTACCAAACAAGTGAATATTATTGATTCATGCAGTGATCTCCTTTATTTGATCAAGATATAAGATAGTAATTAATAAAAACAAAACAAAAAACATTGTGAAGTGAGTAGTGAGTGGGTAATGACTAGACAATGTTGTGACAATTGTAAATTTATAAACTACTTGAAGTGAGAATGTGTATGTAGTTTGTATGTACTGTGTAACATGTAGGGCCCAGCCATTCAAGGTACCGGTACATGTAGTTTTCTCTTGTAACCTCTCCATTCCATCCACGTAGACCAGCAGCTCTTGAGACCGGCAGCCCACTAAGACCGATGGCCTACACTTCAAGACCGACAATGTCGGTCTCTTGAACCCTCAGAAAAGTTTGTCAGAAGATCTGAGAGACCAGTCTTCTAAACCCTAGGGTAACTGTTCAGGAGGCCTCTGAGACCAACATTATCGGTCATATGTACTGTCGGTCTTGAGGACTGTCGGCTTTGTGGACTGTAGCTGTTGGCTTTCTATGCAAGATTATAACCTTGAAGGTGATCTGTGTTTTATGTAGATCATAAAAATGTCTTGAGGCAGTTTTGTTTGTTATTTATGAGGGTATTTACAAGTAAAATACACCTACATGTAGTTGAAGGGAAATCCGACCTTGATAGCAAACTACTCTAGAGGAAAGCAGAACAATCAGAAAAGCAGACTGGTGAAAAGTTGAATGAAATCGGACAAAAATGATACAGATTTTGGAAAGTTGTAACCACTATTTGTATGGGCTCTTCAGATTGGCTGAAACGAAATGTCATTGTGATGTAGTGGCGGACAACTTTCCCATTTGTTCCAACATGCAGAATGACTAAAATTTCAATTTTTCAAAAATGTATGACTCGGGGAGGGTCTATTCATATTAGAGGACCTATAATAATATGCTATCCATAATATATTATGAGTAGTGCCCCAAGGGAAGACACTCAAGAGAAAAACAGAAATTAAGTTTAAATTTGTAGACGACAAACAGGAGTTACCTGCGACTACGCCACAATCCACTGACGAAACTACCAATTTGAGATCCACATAGACTTAGTGATCTCATTTTTAAAACATTCATAACTTTCTTATTATTGGTCCAATTTATTTCAAACTTTCACCATTCTTTGTGTCTTATTTTTCTGCTTTCATACAGACGAACTTGTTACGAGGGGTGGATTGCCCTTTTACTATTTGAAAAGAATAAAGTTACTTGATGAAAATGGAGGTTAGAAAACAACTGTTGTCTAACTACAACATGAACTCTTATGTGTATTCTCAACATTTGCAAAGATATGAAATTACTGTGTTCTTAAACTGTGACACAATCACTCAACCATGCTGCAGATATAGGTTTTCTTATATTAAAAGCCGTTGCTGAAGTACTTAGGACCTCTTTTACTAATTATACAAGTGCTCCAATATACATGTACTATTTGTGTACTATTTTGTCAAACGTGCAATTTGTTTGGGTATTATCATTCTCATTATTTGTTTTTTTCACTCTCAGTGTGTACAGTACCTGGGTAATTTCTGACAAACTGTGTTTTTCTGTATGTTTTCTGAAATATGTGTATTCTTGTATTAGTATTTTTTATTAATTATGAACAAATGTTGAGTATGAAACGTCATTGTACAGTACATGTACTTTCTTGGACTGTGTTGTGTATATTTTTGATGTCAGATTTAAATTTAATAGAACAAATAAGAAGTGTCTCCTTTTTGATTATTCATGTATTGTTTATGACAACTTATTACAGAATTATATGTAACTCTTCATATGATGAATATGAAACTCTTCATATGATGAATAACAAAAGGAGCTAAATCCACGAAAAAAATAATAAAAAAACTTAGTAAAAATCTGAAATAACTGGTAGATTTTTTCTTATCATATATTATTGGTCCGGGGTGACACCTTTAACATATATAACAACATTAAGGTACATGGCTAAAGGGAAAGTGGAGAAAAAAAAAAAAAAGGCGATTTACTCAGAAGTACCAAAAGTGGATTTAGCTCCTTTTGGAATGAAACTCTTCATATGATGAATATCAAGTGAGAGGAGCTAGAGCTGAGGGAGAAGGGGTGTGTGTGTGTGTGTGGGGGTGTAGGAGAATGAGAGAGTGAGAGAGTTGAATTGAATTGAATTTATTTTCACATCCCCATTTTAAAAACACGTATGAAGCATTACAAAATATATGTAAAACCAATAACATAGTACAAACAAATATAAAAAGAAGAAAAGATCAAAGTAAATGTAGTGGGAGCTTAAAACGTTTGATACAACTTCTAAAAATGATTAACATGGACACAAATACGCACAGAGAATTGTAAATTGATAACCATTTAATGAAAAAATAGTACTGAATTTTCAAATATCCAAGAGATATAGCAATGAGAGAAAGAGAGACGGGGAGGAGGGGGGGGGGGCGTATAAATGATGACTGTATCGGTTAGCTTGGGGCGGGGGTGATAAAGTAAGTGTGTACATTTGTAGAGTGTGCGGGGTATGCAGTTCTCCTGGGTTCCCTTTGTTTTCGTTATCCGGCAGACGCCATTGGCCTATGCAGAACCTAGCAAAACTAATATCAACCAACAACTTTGAAACGATATTTGTTCACATTTACCCCACCCCCTCCTCTAATGCATATGAATCAACACCGAATCTCTTAAAGTCAAATATCATATCCGTAAAGGATCTTTTGTAATAAAAACCACACATTATTATTGAGATATTAAGGGGGGAGAAAATGGGCATGTCGAGTCCAAAGTTCCAACTTTTATGGTTCACTGAGTTGTCATAGAAAATGAAATTCCCCTTGACATGCTCAATATTTACAAAAGAGTCCTCTACAACAAAATCGGTTTTACCCGGCGTCATGCGAATATATGCACGGGTAGATTACGTGTATATGCATGATATTAGTTCGCAACGTGGAAGTGGCATGAACATAACCGGAAGCTGAATGTTGTGTGACTCTTTTCATTGCATGGACTCATGATCTGATGATTAAACCAGATCAGTTCGGCGTTTCAAAAGAAATATTCATTTCTTTCTAGATTTTAGACACTGATCTTTTTTACGGGACTAGGTTTGCTTAAATCGCAGTTAATCTGTTCGTTTGGACAATATTTTTAAATTATGTTTTCAACAAGATTTTTTGTTTACCAGCCTTGTTAGTAAGATAGTGGCTTATTCTGTTACAAGTTTTCAAAATGACTGTTTGGATACTTTGCTGAACTTGGCTGAAGTATGTCAGACTGGAAGTCAACCATAAAATCTATAGATGCCAAACTACCTATTGGGATTTATGCTGACGTTAGTGATACGTTCATCTTGTGTGCTGAACATAGCGAGGTACGAGAATACACGATAAAAGAGTAATGCTCTCTCGAGAGATCACTTTAGGCAAGACGAGAAGATTTAACGCAGAATTGAAACATTAATTTTGGATTAATACCGAAAAGGTCTAGACGTGACTCCAACCAAACCGCTTCTACGGAAGGTTGCTTGTTACTCTGTTGTTCAAGTTCAGCTCGATTTCCAACATGACGTTCAGCTTGGTCCCGGCCCGTATCATCGATCACGACCTCGTCCTCCCCACCATCATCGTCGTCATCCTCCATCTCGTCGCCGCGTCGGCCCACAGCCCGGGGTCGGCGGGCTCGTCGTCCGTGGAGTCGTTGGCGCTGGAGGACTTCCAGCATCTGACGGACAAGCTCACGCACAAGCTCATGAAGGACATCGGAAAACTGAAGGCAGAGGATCCGAACTGGCCGGGAAAGCCCCCTCGGCACATGTCGGAGGATGATATGACGGAGGAGCAGATGAAGGCTACGTCGGAGTGCGAATTTCACTGCCCGAGAGGTAACTATGGCAAAGATTTTATTCATTAATTACCTTTTCAGTGTTCCTCTTTTGTATATAGTTTGAACAATTAGTGGCGATAGGCCCTACGTAAAAATTAAATGGCACATGTGTCATGGGGTGGTGGGTGGGGGGTACCGGTCTTGTTATGCGAAAATATTGCGAATGAACAAGGCCTCACACGAGGGGGCTGTTTAATTGCAATAATTTTGTCCATGTTTTTTTGTATCCCCTTTTCCACGATTCCACTCTCTCTCTCTCCCTTCTCGTGTGTGTGTGTGTACAATGTATTGTGTGTACCATGTATTGAAATGTATTGAATTATGTCAAGATGAAAAACGACTGTATTTCTAAGAATGATTTGTATTGTTTTGGAATCAATAACAAAACTATGGAAAAAAGTGTCTTTCTCTCCATTTTGCCATTAGATTTTTTTTGGGGGGGGGGGCATGTGCCCCTGTTCCCGCTAGCTTTCCACTGCAAATAATCCGCCGTTTGGTTGGTCGTCCTTCATCACTTTCGAATACTACCTGCCTGACAGATGACATATTTTAAAACTTTGTTTTGGGCGGGAAAAGACAAATCTCATATCTTGATACAAAGAAGTTTTTATTCTTTCATTTTCAGGTCGGGTGCAGGAGCAGAACCCGGATTTCAAAATGCCAGCTTTTAAAAACTGCAGGGTATATGATAGCTCGGTATGTACACGGTAGTAGCTATCATTTTCTATTTGCGTTGTATGGTTATATTTCAAATATTATCGAACTGATCAACTACAACTGGCTTGGTAGATTTAAGTTGTATAACGATCTCTAAATGATAATAAATAATCATGTACCAGACTGGTGCAGGATTATACCGCATTGATTCCCTAACAATATTCAGATAAATATTGTTTTTCTTTTTTTATCTAAAATTCTTTCATCTTGAATATGTAAAATTGTAATTGTCATAATTCTGTTATAACAATATGTGTTCGATCATTTAGGTATGTGTAGCATAAATCAAAATTATGCTTATTAACGAGTTTGTTGAAAATAAATTGGTGCTTGTGGAAACGGAAAAAACTTAATATACATTAAAATGTCAGCGAATGCCAGGTGCATCGAGATGCTGTTCGAGACATCAGATTTATTACCATACCTGTGCCAGAGCAACTTAATTTTTGTTTGTTTATAAAGTGGCGGACTTTCTTTAAAGTAAACATTGCTTGCTTGCTTGCTATAGGTGCCCTGTCTGTTCCAGACATTGGCGATTAAGGCTTTCATCTACTTATAGCTCTGGTTCTTCGTAATGTGATGTTGCTTCTGTTTCCAGTCAGCCAAAGGAACCCATCCATGTAAAGTAAACATATCCATTTATATTCATAATTTAGTGGGACCGTATACCAGGGGCTTCAGGATGCTGCTCGAGACACCAGATATGTTACCATACCTGTGCTCGGGAAAGGAAACAGTGTGACATGGAGTTTCATATGTGCATAGAGAACGTCTGCGTGGAGCTGGAAGAGCAAGGGATCATCAAAACGGAGAAAGTCGTTAAATGTAAGACCTATGTTATATTCGGTTTACAACTAAATTATCATACCCCCATGTAAATCTTTTGTGTTTTTCATAACTTACGAATGAAAGGTGAACTGGTTGAGTGAGGGCCTTTGTTGAATACTTTTAGAAGTAAGCTTTAATATGCCACATTAAAAAACTTGGTAGTGGTATGACTGATCTAGTTGATTACTGTATAGGTGTCGTGGTCGAGTTGATATGTCACCGGACTGTCGATCACAAGGTCCGCGGTTCGAGTCCCGCCGCGGCACTAATGTCCTTTGACAAGACATTGATCTACATTTGCCACACTCAACCCAGGTGATGTAAATGGGTACCTGGCAGGAATTACTTCCTTGAAATGCTAGAGCGCCGTAATGACAGCCGTGCTTAAGCCAGGGTAATGATCGGGAGCACCTTGAGGTGTCAAGTCTGACAGATACGAGCGCTATACAAGAACCCAATATTATTATTATAATTATTATATATACCCCAGTCACGACACTCTAAACCGACCGACACTTGTTTGTGTTATGAAATATTTTATTTCTACAAACAGAATTAGTACAAATCATTGTACATAATACATTCCATAAACCTCTCTTTTCAAAAGCTTAACGATAAGCTTGAGTTCTGTTAATGATAGAAAATAATTTCTCACAGAATCCAACAAAACTTACACTGAATGTTCAAAATTACAAATAAATGACATGTGCCAAACGATTTTGGTAGAAAATGCATAGGGGCTGAGTCAGGCGCGTACGCAGGGGGGTGGTTTTGGGGTCAACCCCCCACTGAACAAAATATCGGTCGGTATAATTTTCCAATTTCCGGACAAAAACAAAATATGAACTCAACCCCCGCTTATTCAGCGGCCGGCTGAGTCGTTGCGAAATTTTTCCTGTCGAACTGGACCAACAACAAAAAATGTGCTCTTACCCCCCTTCCGCTTATTCAGCGGCCGGCTGAGGCGTTGCGAAATTTTCCTCTAAAACTGGACCCCCAAAAAAAAAAATGCTGTTACCCCGCTTATTCAGCGGCTGGCTGAGTCGTTGCGAAATTTTCGGCGCGATTTTCAAATTTTAAACCCCCCATTGAAAAAATCCTGCGTACAATGAGCATAGACAGATAAGGAAATCAAGGTAAGTAGGCCCGACACCATGTGCTTAACACAGGTCACTATGTGCAAATGAGACTTGTGGTTTTAATCGAAGATGATTTCCAGCAAGTTTTGGTGAGGATATATTTATTTAACTTAAACTGGTTCAAACAATCTACTGCAGGATAAACCATCCAGAATAAAATTATAGCCATGTTCTCTCGACATACTAAGCCCATACCAGAGCTCAAGATTAGTTTTAAAGGGACTTGGTAACATTGTTCAGATGAGAGAAAATGGTGCTAAGGTAGTGACTTCAATGCTAGATGTAAAATTAAAGATAATCTGAAAGTTTGAGTGAAAACAGACCATTATTAACGATAAAATTAAGAAAAACTGATCTGATCGATTCCTTAATTCTCCCAACTATATTATTCCAATTTAATTACATTTTAGGTGAATGTAAATCGTAACAAAGCTATGAATTGGCTCTATATATCATTCCAGACATTTAAGTGTTGAAATATTTTTAAAATCCTGTCTTATGTCTTGTTTTCATGGAAAACGGTTGGGAAAATTCAAAAATGGTTGGGAGAATTTACTGTTAGAAGGTGTTGACCAGTGACGCCTTCAAAGAAAACCATAAATATCTTTGTGATTTGAGAATTTTTCAGGATTTCTTGCATGCTAGAGGGTTAGTACAGTAGAAGGAATATAATAAGCAACATTTCATACAAAAATTACGCAGTTTTTTTCATCAACCTTCAACAATGTTACAGAGTCACTTTACGATACTCTTCCATTTCGTATTAGGGTCTCCTATATTAAGTTTCCTTATCCACATACTTGGCCATTCGGGGAAATGTAACTTTTGTTGGGTCTGATGTCAGTCTTGTTGGGTATGACTGGAGTTTTACTTGTGGTATATTCATCCTTGTGTGTTGTGGATTAGGATAAGGTAGACGGAGAATACATGTCAAAAAGAGAGAAAAAAAGAAGAAAACTATTAATCGTTTTTGGGGATAACGGACTAGGACTTCATAAATGTAACAGACATTTGCGGAGAATTTACTGTACAATGGCAGGGAACATTTTGTTGTGAAGTGATAGAAATAGAGAGAGAGGAATTATGTGTATAATGTTCCTCTGAGACAAAATCTAACTGTCAATACAATCACATCTCATCCAGAGGATTACTCCTGCATCGGGACTATGACTCCAGACAACTACTCCAAAGGATGACTACTCCCAAGGACAATACTCCCTTAATCAATACCCCAGTTACCCCTGGAACAACTACATAAAGACCAATGTATTAATACGTGTACTTGTTCGATATTTTCTTTTTTATTGTCCGAGACGTTAGTTGTCTGGGAATAGAAGATCAAGGTTGGTCTTCCAGTGGATAGTCCTAGAACCTGATCTATCCTGTAAAATAGAATAGCATGTATATCTAATATTTTATATTTTTCCTCTTTCTCTGATTCTCTCTGTCTGATTCTCTCTCTCTGTCTGATTCCCCCTCTCCCCCCTCTCTCTCTCTCTCTCCCTCTTTCCCATCACCCCCTCTCTCCTCTGTGACCCCACACCCCTCACCTCACAGCATGCCACTCTGCAATGGGAATGCTTGGCATCATGATCATGGAACCCGGATGTAAGATGTTCCCGAAGGCGCAAGGCGTCGCCTGCCGATGTGTTAAAAGGAAACCCGACTTGGAAATTGGACATGATAGTGAACCAGATGATCTGAACATCTTCGATGAGGACAAGAAGGAAAAGAAAGATGATTTCGTCAACAATGATGAAGGCAATGAAGCTGTTGGTGATGTCGAAAAAACCTTAGCTAATGACGACGATGACAACGACGACGAAGCGAGACATGATGATCACGACGAGCTTTGACAGGAATTTGTTCTATCCATTTTCGTCTCTTCCCTCAACATGAATTATAGGATATTTTATCCGGGATGTTATATGACATGACATGAGTCTTTAATGTTTTGTCGTTAAAATAAAAGTGATTATAATCTTCTTCTAAAGCATTTAGAAATATGTAATACGTGACATTATGACTTTACACAAGTTATGCTATCACCGATTTTAAAGATCATAGTTATTTTGATCTTTGTACGCACACCGACATGATGTTAAATAACACGATCTCTTATCTAAACTAATAAAACAAACAAAAAAGAGAGTACATTTGCGAAATAATCATTTTATTGAGGGGAAGGGGGTGGGGGTAATGTCATCCACGAATTCATGATAAAATTTACATTTTGTGTAAATATATATATATATATATATATATATATTTATACATATATATTCAAAAAAAGAAAAATACCAAAATAATTTTGAAGTAATTTGTTAAATCACGTATAGAAATATGAGGTTAATGTTGAATATTGAGAGACTTACATTAAACTGTTTCTAGTCTTAAGTATTTTGTAATCAAATCCCATCGATAGCAATATCAGCTAATATTTAGTCTTTAAACGCGTACAAAATAGTGATATGTGTCTATTTGTTTTACTTTATAGAGTTTAGATTTTTCATTTTACTTCACATATGTTCCTATAGCTACAATTTTTCGAGTTATATGTTTTTTAAATTACCCAGAATGTATAAAAGCATGTAGGCTTATTTTAGATTTGATATTATGTCAAAAATTAGGAAAGAAGGTTCAAAATGAGTATAAAATAAACTTTAAAAAAAAAATGTATCAACGACTACTCAATCGAGAATATTATGTTTGTATTCACTTTCTGTTTCTCCTTCTTTTAATTACCCTTTCCTTATCATCTCCTTCATTCGAGGAATAGAATTTATTTTCGTTTTTAAAACATGCAGAGCCATCATGGCTATATTGAATCCACCGATCTCCTTTTTGTCCGGAGAGATCAGGGGGTGAATTTTTACCGTACATTGCGCCCTCATGTGGTTTGTATCTGACAGGATTATGGCGTCTCGATGTCAATTTTTAGAAGTTGAACTTCAAAAAGTATGCTAAATATCGAAAGAATGAGTCGACTGAGTTGATGAATGATAATAATAATAATCATCAGGACAGGGAAACGATAATCGTCACGCATAGAGACAATATGATGACTAAATATGTATAGGAACTGAGGGGTGAACGAATTACATGTATTATCAAGCGGCAAACGGCCATCTCATTTGGAAACCCTTGAAATGGCAAAGTTTGAGACCACCCGCGCCCCTCTAAAAGACTGGAAAAATATGATTGCAAAATGAAATGAATACCAAAATGCAAAGTGGAAAAGGGTGAAAAGTTGAAGAAAAGTTCATTTGGATTGCGGTATACTCAATTCATCATAATTGAGAAACAGAACATGGGTCTTGAATTGTGTGCTAAAACCCAACAGCTGTGGATTGAAGCATGAGGTGGAAGCTGATACTGCACTCTAAAACATGCTCCATCACCCTTTCCATTTTTATATTTTTCAAAGCAGATGTATATTTTGTTGGGTAAAAAATTGTTGGTGTAAAGTGTAAAACATATGAAATGCGCAAGAAATATTTCAAAATCATGCAGTAGAAAGTTCAAGGTTCAATTTCAGGTCACTGAGAAACACATCCATTTTGTAAATGTCTTATCTCACACAAAATCGCTTGAGAGCCCACGTGTTTGGAATAATAAAATTACTTACTGATATTTGTTTGGTTACTTGCCGCAATGCATATATCACGAATCATAATTTGCTCGATTTTTTCTTTTTCTAGCATAAAATAGGCCTATTTATAATGGATGAGATTTCAACATATCTATCCATTTATCTATCTCTTCATCTACCTATCACAAGGTCCGCGGTTCGAGTCCCACCGCGGCACTAATGTCCTTTGGCAAGACATTGATCTACATTTGCCACACTCAACCCAGGTGAGGTAAATGGGTACCTGGTAGGATTATTCCTTGAAATGCACTGTGCGCTGATAACGGCTGCCAGAGCTAAAGCTATAGGGTAATAATTTCCAAAGCTCTTTGGAAGCGCATAGAGATGTTATTTCATAACGTATTATGCGCTATACAAGAACTGAACTATTATTATTATTATCAGTCTATCTGGCTATCTATCAAGTATTGTCTATATTTTGTATTACTAAGGTACTACGGGGAGAGGCGGGGTGACGGGCAGTTAAAATAAGCGGGGAGTGGAGGGGGTGGAGGAAAGAGGTGCATAGAGGGAAAAGGGTTGAACATTTGAAGAAAGGAGGATAGGATTTGAATAAGAACCCCTTTATTTTAGATAATAAGTTACAGTGTGATGCCATACTGAAGTGCATGGATGAAAAGTGCATTTATGTAAAATTAAAGTTTATCTATTAATTGTTCTCACGTACTATCATATCGAGCCATTGAGTACGGCAGTAGGTATGTATGGAGAATATTAACAATTCCCCCCTTTTTGTCCTTTATCTGACAGTGACAGTGACAGAGACAGAGAGAGAGAGAGAGAGAGAGGGGGAGAGAGGGAGAGGGAGAGAGAGAGAGAGAGGGAGAGAGAGAGAGAGAGAGAGGAAGTCAAGAACAACCCCTCTTTCTCCTTTCCATTCACATGAAGTCGTCCGAGAAAGATAAAAGACAAGTTAGCGAAAGGAAGGAAGAAGAATGAAAAAGTACACGACATCCCAAGTTCACCCGTTACATTTTTTTGGTCAAGCCACGGAACTTTGAGTTACGGAGTAACCGTGGGCCGAGGAGTGATGAAGTAATGCCCTTTCCACACAGTGGCGTAGGGTGATTCTTCCTATTGAGGGGTACTAGTACGATTGGGGAGGGGGTATCGGTCTTTTTCGGAAAATGGAATGCGAGTTTGTAAGGCTTGCTGAGGGTGAGGGACGTGGGTCAGGCGTCTTCTTTTCTCGTCCGTGTCACTTTTTCCCTTCCCCTTTCTCTTTTTATTCCACGCTTTTTTTCACCACTCGAATAAGGGGGGGGGGTGCCCCCTTTTAACTCCATCACTGCTCCCCCATGTGATTCTTCGTTTGCATGGGAGACCCAGAGAATTAACCCCGGCGATCTCAAGCGAAGGACTGTCATCCTGAGAAACCGCTGGTTATCACAATGGTTGTTTGTAAGTTTGAATTCAAATGACAGGAATCTTCGTGTCCTCGTAACTAAAATATTCTGACAGGGATTCTATAAAATGTAGATAGACAGGTATACCAGTAGATTGGGAGAAAGAGAGATTGATAGATCTATAGATAGATAGATATATAGATATATATACAGATGTAGAAACTGTACTTGCAGAAGCAATATACAAAACGAATGGGTACATAGCTCAATAAAAATATCAAATGTGATAACTAAATAGATGACTTGGGGCCCATAGGTCATTATGAATAGGTTATGATTCCTGACATAGTTTTCCGACAATTAAGAAACAAAAATCCCAAACAAAACAAAACAAAATAAAAAGAAACAAAAACAACAAAATAAAAAATAAAAACAAAGCACACACATACGAGAAAAAAAACCCGAAGCAACTATGAAAAGATGGCCTTCGAGTGTTTTGATTTTCAAATGTGCCGAAAAAGTAAAACCTGTTGCGTCAGATCTTATCAACATATGTTCAATACAGATGTACACAAACAGTCGAAGCAAGAAAAATGAGTTGTCGACAAGGCACTAAAATTAAAAATTTGCAGAAAGAAAATGGGAGGGGGTTCACATCCCACACCCCATTCTATTTGCCTATGCCGACTTCACTATTCGGAGTCCAGACACTTGGCGTTTCTTGTCTTGTAAATCATGTACTGTTCTTATTGAAATTTAACAATTTAAAAAATATTTTTTTAAAACATTGTCATGCAACTCAAAGCAACATTATCATTTTGCCATTTACAATGTACATGCAGTTTTCGAAATATTATATCTAATGAGCAAATCATGGTCATTGAGGAACTCATTATCCCTGACATAGCAACAGGGGCGCCGATCCATATTTGTGAAGGGGCGTGAGGGGGGGGGGGTGAAGGCATATGTTTATAAATCTGTAGCATAGTATAAACATACATGTACGTCCAAAATAAATATGGCCGAAGAAACCCGCCTCCCGGAAGGATACCCTTCATGAAAGTCAGAATCACGTGACCTGCTGAAAAGACCACATCGTTAGCGCTTGCCTGTACGCGGAAAAAGTCCAAAATGAATTTTGCCTGCTTCGAAAAAGAAACACGCAGCGCGCTGAAAGAAATATGACAATATTGCGCTCGGGGGCAAATGACCCGATTTCCGAGCCGGGGAGAAGGTCAAGGCCAAAACAAGTCACGTGCGACCCCTCGAAGATGTACTTTTAGAAGTAGAATGCACGGTTTTGTTCCCCAGTGTCCAACCCAAATGGTCAAGTCGGTGACGGCCAAGCGGTCCGGAATCAAACGCGCGAGGAATGCCGACGAAAATAGAAAGTCGAAATGAAATAGTCCTGGTGGGGGACCGAAATCTGTTTCCTGGTGTTGCGGGGGACGCGTGTGGTGGACTGGGGGACTTTCTGGTGGACTCGAGGGGGAAAGGGAGAGAGTTTTGTCAAAGAGACTGATGAAGTATGAGGGAAGGGGCCAAGGTTAAAGGGAGAAGGTGCATTGGAGAAAGAAAATTGCTCAGAAAACACCAAGGACAGCAGATATTGAAAGCAGTATACATATCAGATGAGGAAGAAATTGTTGTCGATCGTTTAAGTATTAGAAATCAAAATAAAAATGGTAGGGGGCGACAACCCTTAAAATATACAAAAAGTGCTAAGATGTTAGGTGATAATTTACGAAAATGTTCTGAAAACATTATTATGCTGTTTTCTTCAAGGACATAACGCAAAAATAAAAAAGGAGCAATTATGCAGGCATCATGAAAACAAAAACCAAGTAAAATGATTTTTAAAAAAGTATAGGAGGGGGGGGGGGTAAATAGTGGATAGTTACAACAAGTTTTACGCTGCGTTGTCGACGTACATCTGCTGAGCGGACGTAGTAAGCCAATGCATTGCCTATCAAACATGACCGTGATGATTATGTATGGGACTATTAAAAAAAAAGCTTACTTAACAATATTCTGCTTGCCTGAATCTTTCTGAGAAATAATCGAAATGGAACTATTTTTACCAATCAAGTAAATAAACAGTAATGACCATAACATGAGGGGGGGGGAGGGGATGGCCATTACTTTACATGCCTTGTTATTCAACACAGCTCTGCATTTCTCCTCCTCCTATTCCTCCCCCTCCTATTCCTCC
The DNA here is from genome assembly GCA_037976565.1 of Mesocentrotus franciscanus. Classification (NCBI taxonomy): domain Eukaryota; kingdom Metazoa; phylum Echinodermata; class Echinoidea; order Camarodonta; family Strongylocentrotidae; genus Mesocentrotus; species Mesocentrotus franciscanus. Next base: position 15,342,194 of record CP137685.1, read on the forward strand.
CCCTCTCTCTTTATTCGCCGTCTCTCCATATGTTCATCTATTTCTGTCTCCCTATATCTGTCAATATCTGTATGTGTCTTCCTATGTATCTGCCTATTACACCCTCTTCTCAGAACTGAAGTGTTATTTGATACTAGAATCTATTTCATTATAAATGCATTCCATCCGTTCATCATCTGTGCGTTCTCATTTACTTTCTCTCTTCCCCCAATCTCTCACGAACACTCAGACACCCACTCTCTCTCTCGCTCATAGCACACATCTACAATGCATCCATATTTCAAATTTACACAAACTCTCTCTCTCTCTCTCTCTCTCTCATCCCTCCACTCCCTCCCTCCTTCCTTCCTCCACCTCCTTCCCCCATCTTGCTCCTTCTTTCTTTCTTTCCGTCTCCATTTCTGTGTTTCTCTGTTTCTCTCTCTCTTTACGATTCTCTCTCTCTCTCTCTCCGACTCCCTCTCCTCATCTTCTCTTGCTCTCCCCTCAGGTTTTTTCTTCTTCTCTCTCTCTCTCTCTCTCTCTCACTCTCCCACGATTTTGTTGTCTTTCTCTCCATCTCCATCTTCCCGCATCCTGACAACCACTGTCGTGAAAGCCGGTTGTCATTCACGCGGCATCTGGCCATCGCGGGAGCTGACAGAGTCAGGTGCAAACCAAATAAATATGAAAATATTCCAGAGCCAGGCGAATCCTTCCTTCATTAGCCCGTCAAACGTCCCATTCTTCGTCCCACTGATCCGAAAAAGGGAGTTGGGTATACCAAGGAGGAAATAAAAGTGTTCTACCAGGTATGACAGGGCTCCTTCTACCCCCCACTCCCCCATGATAAAAACATTCCGAAGCCGCATCGCCTAAAATATTTCATTGGGTCTCATCATGATGTCTCGGATCATTACCATCAGGGTCTTTTTGTTTATTGACATTGGTCGTGATGGTTAATGCGGGAATCATGAGTCAAATAAATGACCGGCGTGGAATGGCAAAAGGATATCCCCTCTTAATTATTATTTCAGATTCACTTACATATTTAAAATATTAACTTTCGCTTTTCCAATAATCATTAGCAATAGAAAGTAAAAATTTGTTACTAGTAAAAGAAACATAGCTATTATTAAAAGCATAGCTTGTATTTCACTAACCCCTGTCTGAATATTTTTTTGACCAACATTATCAATTTCATATTCCTCCTTCTCATTCACTTACTCCTCATAAACCAGGTCATCATCATTATCATCCACAACATCATCATCATCAACATCATTATCATCATCATCGTCACCGTCACTGCCATCGTCGTCGTCGGTGCCAGGATGGACCATTACCTTTCTAATAATACCGGTGTGTTGGCTCAGTCAGTAGAGCGTCCGCCTCACAACCGGGAGGTCGTGAGTTCGAACCCCGGCCGAGTCATACCAAAAGACGTTAAAAGATGGGAGTTGCTGCTACCTTGTTTGGCGTTCAACAATAAGGGGATAGAGTAATGTCGATCTGGCGCTGCTCAGTGGCTGCTGGGCTCACGATCAATTGGGCAAAAAGAATTCCCATTTTCGGTTTAACTTAATAAAATTTGGAGTAGACTTTAAAAGATTATTATTATATTATTATTATTATAAAAATCGACATTATACGTCTTCTCATCTCCGACAACAGCCCCTTTCTTTTCTCACCCTGTTACCCAATACTTTTTCTCATACAGTCTTTGTACCTTGGTGATTTTTTCCCCTGTAAAATGTCAGATAATTTTTTTTATATCTCATCTAAATTATTATACCACCAATCATTAACTCTCCATCGTGTCTTCCCTCTTTCGAGCATATCCTTCCTTCCCTCTACATTTTCACCTCTTCATCCATCCTACTCCCACTAAACTCCTCTCGCCATCTTCCTTTCTTCCACCACCAATCGTTCCAATATATCGATCTTCCCTAACCAGCCACCTCTTTAAGATGCCCGCTCTCTCAACCTTCCTTCCCATTCTACACTTCATCTCTCCAACCACCCTCCTTCTCCTCCTCGCCTCCTCCCACAAAACTCCCCACCTCTTCCTCTTTCTACCACTATTGTTTCTCTCCCAATGATGATGTCCATTAGTCTCCCCCGAAACAAACCATTAACTCTTTAACGTGTTTGATATACCCTCTCTCCCTTAACTCTCTCGACCTTACTCCCTCCTTCCACGCTTCCATCTCCTCCTTCTCCTCCTTCCGTCTTCTCCCACCACCAATGTTTCTCTCCCCATCATCATATTCATCCATCTCCCCCTAACCAACCAACTCTTTAAGATGCCCGCTCCTCTTAACCGTGACCTTGACTGGTGACTTGTACTTTCTCCTGCCTCTCATCACTCCTTGATTGGGGTAATATATATCCGCAACTAGTTAGTGACAAGAAAGTGAGTAAGGCTAGCCAGTGGATGACGGAAGGATATGGACACAAACGTGCAAGGGTCAGGAAAGAGAAGACAAAGTCTGTGTATAGTGGTCAACTGACCGCAACTTACTACTAATGACCGTGCCCAAATTAATTTCAAGAGTTTCCGTTCGTTGCCGATTTAATTCTCATTCACGATTGGCCTTGGTTCTGTAAAAAGAAAATAAAAACCTTTCGATTCTACTTCTGTGCTTCGAGATTTGTTCAGAATGGACAGTGGGTGGGCTAGGGGACCGGAAACAAATTTTAATCCCTTTTATTAAAAAAAAAAAAATTATTATCCTTTTTTTTCAAGTGAAATTATTTATTTATATCTATTTATCATCTTTCACAACATATAACAATAACAAAATTATTCTACTGAGTCTACCTCGAGTCTACCTTCTGCTCCTTTTCGCACTACTACTACTTCTACTACCACTTCTACAACTACTACTTCTACTACACTACTAGCACTACTAAACTAATACTACGGCTACTAGTACTACTGCTACTACTACTACTACTACTACTACTACTACTACTTCTTCTTCTTCTTCTTCTTCTTCTTCTTCTTCTACTACTACTACTACTACTACTACTACTACTAATACTACTACTACTGCTACTACTACTACTACTACTACTACTCTACTACTATTATTACTACTAAACGAAAGACTTTGTAATATATATTATTTATAGTGATAACTAGTGTCCTGTGTTATGGCTTTCATATGCGAAGGTAAAAGGCGTTTACTCGTTGAAATGTTCAATTGGTATTGTTTCTTTTTCCCTGCACTTTATTACCACTTGGGTTTCCTTTTTGAAATCCCTCATTATATTTCATCTCTTACATATTCCACCTCTTATATTGTGATCACCTGCTCATTAATACACACAAAGTACAGCTTCATGGCACTCTATAAAACCTCGTCACCTGAACTTATCAATCTCAAGGAAAAATAATAAATTGGATAAAACTTTACAAGTTTAACAGTGTTGTAAATTTGATGTCTTGAATATAACGACCAGGCCCACTCCCCCCTGCAGCGTACCTGTTCGCACCTGGTCACGCCTGTGGACCCGCCAGCGACTCTGGCTGGACCTTTCATCATGACCCGATGTGCCTCACGTTCACTGGAACTAGCAGGTGGGAAGAATGGGGTTCGCGGACCACAGAAAACGAAAAGGAGAAGGAGGAGGAGGGGGGAGGGGGCTAGAAAATATTTCCCTGAGGACAGAATTCCATCGGGACAAACATCAAGGCCTTTTCTCTTTTGTTCAGCGGTCTTCTGGTTTTCATAAAGTTTGCTGGTGTTGATTATTTTGCTTCCACTGCGTCCCCTTTTACTCTCACCTGGTGATCATATTCCCCTGTTTTTTGAAATTCTTTGAATTCAGTGGACATTTTAAACTTGGCTGATGTTTTCCCTTCGTTTTATTTCAATCTTCCAAGGGGCTGGTCCCGTATTGCCGATAACGAGAACTATGAAAATCGGTCATGAAGTTTCTGTGAAATACGCAAGTCCATTTGGTCACGTAGGTGTTGTTCACTGATTTATGCTAATGAACCTACACTGGTTTTATGGGATCTATATTTTGTCCCTTTACATAAACCTTCGGGAGACCGATTTGCAGGCATCGTTATCATTGTCGATACCAGTGATATGGTACCAACTCTTTAATTGACAATGAATGTTTTTCGAATTTTCTTCTCTTTCCCTAATCATGCTATTGACGTTCACTGTATGTCCTCATTACTATCTTCTGACCATGCTGACGTAGGTTAGGTCTTTCCCCTTTCACTCATTTTCCGTACATATTTTAAGATTTTAATTTCCTTTTCATTGTTAGACTCGAAGGCCTATGTTATCCCTATTTAACAAAATAGCTGACATTAATCATCCGCACATCATATCATTGCTAATTCTTTTAGCTTCCCACCTTTCTTCATCCTTGCCATTCTCTCCATTAGGGCAGGGGTATTATTAAACATGCGCGCTGATCAAACTCTCCGCGCACGGGGGCGTTGAGAGACAAGCTCGGGAGAGTGCCGGGGGAACGCGGCGTTTTAACTCCGCAGGAAATATGTTTCACGCGGTCACTAACTCGCATCGCCGCCACCGTGTTATAACTTGGTGGTGTCACTTCTTCAGCTCCTCCTCCTCACCCCTCCCCCATCAAACTCGCTCTTTGAGTGGATGGGGTGGGGGATGTCTATCTTTGATCCTGTGTTTGTTAATTCAAAAGCCCTCGGGTGTTCTGATTCATCCTGAAATAATTTCATATTTCTTCTCTTCTCTTTTTTTTTTTAGTTGTGTCCTTGACACCCCAGAAATCTCCTTAGAGAGAGAGAGAGAGAGAGCGCGCGTTGAGGTGGGTAAGCGAGACCTGACGTGTACTTTAGATTGATCTTGTGAAACTTTCTCAGCCCATACCTCTCTTTGGTGTTTCCGAAACTAGATTAAAGATGGTCATCTTCCGCCGAATACAGCCCCCCCCCCCTGAGGGCTCATGATGCAGGTATCATCACCCCTCCGCTAAGCCCTCACCTCCTTTGAAAAAAATTGGAGAATTGGAGCTTACACATTAAGAAACAAAGGAGCTAATGTGCATGCCAATGGGGTACAAGAGCATCACCCTTAAAGGGATCCGGTAACTTTGTCTCAGATTCTGAAACAAAATCCTGGATTTAGCTCATGCTGCAATGATATTTATAAACCTTTAGGTCAGTCAGGAACCCCATGACTTTTACAAGCCGATCGCCTGTCTGATTATCAAGATATTTATGATTGGAAATCGAAACCAAATTTTGCGTTTTCCTAACGGTTATCCTAACACTACAGTCTATTGGGAAAAACGAGTATGGTAAAACCGGTCACTCAAAGATTTTTTACTTTTTTGAGACACTTCTTGATCATTTTGAAGCTCTTTTTAGGGCTTCAACATGACACCATATCACAGACACTGATAACACGTAGGGTCGTGCATCTCAGATTTAAAATTGTTAAACGATGCCTTTAAGGGTGCGAATTTGAACCTTGAATGTTTCATCTCTTAAGAATCTGCATCCTGAAAGGAGTACATTTTCTTATCTTAAGTTAAATAAAGGAGTCAATCCTTGGTTGAACATGTGTAGATGAGAGCAAAAAGATGAAAAAAGAGCAATGATCGTAGAAATTCTGTAAGAAGTTGCTTGATACCCAAGTTCATGATCTTTTCGAATAAATTATTTTGTAAAGTAGAATGAAGGCTACACATGTATATTCATTTACTTACCTCATAGTATGTCCGTCAGTTTTGCACACAAAAACCCCGACATGGCTATTGATAAATGGTATTAATTAGATCTAATAGCATTCCATGCAATACAAAAACATATAATACACCTCTTCAGATTTGTTTGCGGTGGTTACAAAAAATTGCTGATCCATTGTCAAGATTGTTATCACCGCCCTGTATATATCAACTTTTAAAGAAAAGCAACGGTCATATACATCATCCGACCATAAACTATTTTTTTTTTCTTTGAAATCTTTGGCATAAAAGTTTGTTTACGCTTACGCTTGTACATAAGTAAACCTAGAATAGATCTCCCTTTTTCAGATTATACCGGATGCCATTTTTATTATTCAAACACAATTGATGACACGTTCCCCTTTGTTAGTATTTAAATGTCTGTCACCGAGTTGTAATTACACTTCTGTAAAATCAAAGTGACTTGCTAATTGATAACTGAAGAACAAATCTATTCGAAATCAAACATAATTCTCTGTTTAATAATCGTCATTAGGGACTAATCTACCAACACATTGAAGAAAAACGCTTTTAAAAGTACCTTCTTTCCTCTTTTTATACTGTGTGACATACACATTTTGGTCACATTTCTTGGAGTACCGGAAGAACTCCATGTGGGGTTACGGGTCAATCCAAGGTCAAATCCTCGGCAGCTAATTGGTCGACGACAAGAGCAATTATCACGGGGTCACGGGCAAAATTTTGCCCTGCAGGCTAGCTTGGTAAACCCTTTCTTCCATTCGTTACTCATTTGCTTATAAACGACATTCATTCGAAAAAAATTTCTATAAGAAAAAAAGAAAGAAAGAAAGAAAGAAGGAAAGAAGAAAGTCAAAAACGTTTACTGACTACGCAAGATTGCACGAAGACATGTTAAGCTATATTATACTATACTTAACTCAGGCAAGTCTGCATGCGAGCTAATAAATATTAATCTCTAATTATCTTTATTTATTTAGTTAGTTATTTATTTCTTACATTTATACAGGGTAGCACATTTTCACCAATAGTTGTGGTCTTCCATGAAGACTTGTTTGGTAACAACAAAATGCATTAACAATCATGAATATAAAATCATAACAGTAACAGACCAAACGTAGAGGAAAATAAGTATATACATGCACACACATTATTTGGTATCCTCGAAATAAATGCGGACTTTTTCATCAAATACTTTTTGCATATTTGTGCTATCGCATTACATATATAACCAGTAATCCGTTTTGAAATCAGGTGAAATATAATCATTAAATTTTGGACATTTTTATTTTTTGAAAATAGCCTCATATAGTTCCGGATGCTCATAAACAAAGTAGAAAGACGATCCTGGCTTAAGATAAATCCACACTTGAGATACCAAAGTTTTTATATTCATATTTGCATAACTTTATTACAAGATCGAATTCCTTGTTAAATAATAAACGTTGATTAGAATGGATATAGCATTTGAATATACAAGCTATATGCTAATGAACATGTCAGTATCTTTCATATTGATAATGAATGATGTCATTCATACAATTTGAAAAGCTTCATGTCATCCTACATTATCAAAACTATGAAGCAAAGTCCATCGAATATTAGTACTGCATGTATAGCTACATTGTAAACGTATCATAAATTGCAAAAAAAAGCCCTTCGCATATGCCTGGGATGTCATTTTTGTGCCCATTCTGCCCCACTGTTTAGAAAATTGAAATCTCTTAATATTTTTGATTTGTACTATTACTTCATTGCCCTCCTTGGCTTCTTTTACTTTCAAAATAAATTACCCGTTAATATTTTTCAGATGTTCACTCTTAATTACCAGATACATAATCACAATACCCGTTTTAAAGATTCTTTTCACTTATGGCCAGTAAAAACAAATAAGGTAATGAAATCAGTACGACATAATTTCCCTGTGATTTGGAACTCCATTCCTAAAGATATCTTTGAGTGCAAGTCAGTTAATTCTTTCAAAAAAAAGTTGAAGCAGTTTCTTTATCTCAAATATGTATAGTTATTTATCTTTTGTTTATATTTGTGTTACATGTTTTTTATTTTATTTTATTTATTTTTTTAATTAATGTGTATTTTGTTTGTTTTGTTTTGTTTTGTTTTGTTTTTTTTTTTTCTTATCTTTGCTTTATATTATGCTATGAATGCTTTGGGAACTACGCTTGTACAAGGCCTATGGGCTTTATTTATGTAGTTCCCCATTTCATTTTCTAAATATGTTTATGAATTATTTTGTATCTTTTGTATCAATGTAATTTTTAACCGAGAATGAAATAAATGAGCATTGAATTGAATTGAATTAAATCAATGATGTGATTCACACAAGAGAATTGCGTTGAAATATAATGAGACATAAAAGTAAGAGTTCCATCATGAGACGGAAAAGAATCCTCTCGGCATTCTCTTATTAGGATCGGATATTACAAGATCGTTTGAACATATATTTATAGGTGTTCACAGAGCGTGCCATTTTCAGCGATCTATCCAAATGATTCCAAACTATCATTGAAGACACGAGGGGGCTATGTTTAAAACACAACCTGTTTTATACTTCGGCATAGAAAGTAAACCTTCATCTGCCTGCCTCGTTACAAACGACGTGCGCCCATTGACTAGAAAAAAAAACTTGATTGTACATTCACTTTTCTTTATAATTAAATTTAACAAATATGATGCAGACCATTATCCTATATCCATGAAGGAAAACGATCTATTTCAATAAAAACACATTTACTTCTTGCAAATTTGAATTTTTGAGAGGCCTCGTTTCACAACTTGTCAATTTACGCCTCAAACTATATCTACGTGAAATCAAGTTATGTTATGAGGAGAAAGGGTAAGACTTAAATGATTTAAAAAAAAAAAAAAAATCTGTTTTTGTCGTTAATATTTGTTGTGTCAGTTGATCGAATATAACAGTAATAGCAGTTTCTTATAAAGCGCTTTAAAATTACAACGTAACCGGCCAAAGCGCTTACAGTATTATCTATTCATTATATTGTATCGGTGTACAGCAGATGAGGTACCCCTTATTTTATCTACGTATTATTTTATAGCAGGAAACACATTTATTCGTTTTTGAAAGAGAACGGTCAAAACGTGAATAAACAACTAATTTAAAACAGAAACATAATTATTTTTAGGGAAAGAAATTAACAAAAATAATTGAAAAGTTAATAAAATGTAGTCAGAATGGAAAATGAAAAAAAAAGGGAATGAAATGACAGCAATACAGAGACTCACCTTTTGCTCCGAAAAAAACCCTCCCTTTAGAAAAGGAAGAAGCGAACAAAGCTTTTACATCAGATTATGTGCATACATATTTACAAAAAAATATCATTGACAAACAAAGTGCGTTATTTTCATATCAAATATTCATGTTTCGATTTAATTGTGAAACTTTCTTTTCCCCTTTTTTTTCAAGGGTTATAATGCTTAACTAAAAAGTTAGTTTATGCAGGTCTCATTCATTCATTGTTATTATGATACGGTATTTCCTTTTTTGGTTTCGTTTCAAGTAATGTCTTTAGGATGTGGATTTTAAGAACTCATTTTCTTGAAATTAATGATTTTAAAGCCAACAACGATATTTAAGGATATGTTTAAGAATGGAAACATATTACAAAAAGTTGACATCCTTTCTATTGGTAATGTGTTCAATTTGCCCTTTGCAAATACGTAACTTCCCGGATACAATGTCACTTTTTGAACAAATGGCGCAATTTTTTTTCTCCATCTGAAGTATCTTTTCTGCTGCATTGCTTCAATGTAAAACTGAGAAAAGACGTAATATTTACAGTATGATATTCAAAAGGATTCAAATTGACATATAAAAGTTCCATTAGATATTCAAATATTCTCGAAACACATTTTTGGACTTTCAAATATTGATGAAACGACGAAATGTGCTTTGATTTGAGAAGTGATGGTAAAATGGATAATCTGGATACAGAAAATAACAGAATTCTCGATATTTAGTGGTTGATTTGTGCCCTTTAACTTTCTCCTGTGTAATCAGGGAGATCAGTGAGAGGATGCGACTGAGCGGAAACTTGGATTCCCATTGCCGGGCTAGCCTCGGCAGGCGTGTCTGTCAGTCAGCCGTCAGCAACCGCGGTGTCGAGATGTAGCAAAATCGCACGAGTTGATGTAGAAGGGGAGGGTTTTGTCGGGAAATAAATATTTATCGTGGTGGAAAAAACCGTATTTCCTCTTTGGTGATGATGAGAGAGAAATCCCTAGTCTTGATTCAGAACTTGAGTAGACGAACAAATAAAATAAAAAGACATTTCTAGCTAATTTCGGCAACCATTATAATCATAAGTCACGTAACGACCACTTTCTATTTTATTGGAATAAATGGGGTGCTAATAGCAGAAGCCCTCGGGGAACAAGACAAATCTTATGTATCTACCCTAATGCAACTATCTCTGTTTTTGTCTCTAGAGGCATTTGTTTGTCCAACGCAAAATAACAGATTAATACAGAGAATTATTTAAACAAAAGTTACTTATAACTTAAATCTTTCTTTAAAAAAAAAAAAAAAATCAGCTATGACGATGGAAGGCATATTGAATGAAGTTGATTATAATAACTGATTATTGATAATTCTGATAGATTGTTGAAAACAAGATGATGTTATGGATATATTTTAAATCTCATCAATTAAATATGTTAAAGGAACATTTTTTATTTTGTTTCAGATATGTTACGTCACGAAGTATTGTAAAGGTTTGAACATAAATTGACATCAAAATGTCCCTTTTCACTTTATATCTGGGTCCCGTCTTCTAAAGAGTTGATATTAATCGCAACTTATTTGCGATTGATATCAATCGCAATTATGTACATATGAGATATGGGGACTGCAAGCTTGCGAATTGATAAGAGGACTTGCGATTGATTTGGATCAATCGCAACTCTTTATAAGACGGGCCCCAGGTCTGGTAAAAGCTCTAGTAGGGTTATTAACTTGATACAATGATCAGATAATAAAATCCTAGATGACTTTGTGTTCTGTCATCACGTACGGGACAAAATAGCTTGGATGTGCCCGCATCAAGACGAGAACATTCAACACTCCCTTGTTCAGACAACAATACTCGGAAGAAAATATGGTATACCAGGACCCCGTCGTATAAAGAGGTGCGATTGATCCGAATAATCCTCTAATCAATCGCAAGATTTGCAGTCGCCTATCTCTTATGTACATAGTTGCGATTGATATCAATTGCAAATAATATGCGATCAACCCCAATTGTTTATGAGAAGTGGCCCAGGCATATAAATTCACGTAAACAGTAATCTACAATCCCCTCTGCAGAAACAATCCTGGGTATTGTCTGACTTGGAAATGAAATAAAGTATAATATTGTAATTTTGCAATTATAAAAGGGGAGACGAAAGAGAAGAATTATTCGGATGAGATATATGATTCAAATCTAACTCATACCAAGACTTTACCCAAAGATTAAGGGCAAGATTGCAAATACTTATGAATTATCAACATAAGGTAATTTCAATTGCCATGTATATAGATGATATTAAAAAAACTATAACAAAAACTGGTGATGGTGATGATGTTGATGATAGTGATGATCATTGATGATGATGTTGATGATAATGATGATGGTGAAATGAAAATGAAAATATGCTGATGTAAATATGTCTGACACAGAAAACTCATATACGCATACGGGAGTTATAAAATATAATGATGGATGTTTCATAGGAATCTGAAAATAATATTGAATATTAATTATTCATCACTTGGAAAAGATCAAACAATGTCCTCCGATAGAAATACTTTCTTCGTATTGAATTTAAATGAATTTAGGGGTTTACATGATTTTATTAAGTCTGGGAGTGCATTCCATAAATCTGGACCATGATGTCTTATTGATTTATGCAGGATCTATAATTATGGATTTATCAAATAAAAGTTTAATGAATTCCGAGTAGGGTAAGGATGGATAGTGTTATTTAATATTTAAAAAAAAATCTTAAATGAATCAGGAAGCAGGTTATTCATGTATTTAAACATGAAGATCAAAGGGTTCTGTGATATAATGAGTTGATATCTAACATGTCTAGATTCTAGAATAAAATCAAACAAACTAAAATCACACCCGAAAGAGGGAGCAGACAATCAACATTGTGTTGCCACAGAGCTGTAATTCAGAGTTAGCTGAGAACATGCACGGATTTTTTTTCTTCTTTTAATTCTTTGTGGCATCTCGTGGGCCTATGATATGTCCAAATCAATCATTTGTTTTCTTCAAGCACCTTAAAAAGCTATATTATGAAGACATAATAACAATGTGTTAATGTCATTGAACGAAAACACAATCTGTTCCATACACTTAAGGTTTGTCAACACGAACGAAAATCTGTTCCTTAAAAAGTGTAAGTTTTATTCTAAAGATATTCATATTTGTGCGAATCCGCGATGGCACATGATAGTTATATTTGATATATATTTAAACAAAAAATCAACAGGAGAGGGAATACTAATTGTTCTCTTCTATCAAAAGATTAGAAAATGTATACCAACAACCAAACCGTTTCACAAAACTTGTCATCAGTGACAAATTACAGTTTTTGTTATAAGCTACTGAAATCCTTGCTTCTGATTGGTTATCTGCAGATTTGTCACTGATTTTTGTCATTTGTCATTGAAAAAAGGCTTTGTGAAACGGGTCCCAGGACTCAACTTTATCTTTAACTACCTTGTTGATGTTGACTATAAATCGTTGAGAGCTAAGGTTCGATACGTGTTGACAAATCTCAAAGTAAAGGACTTTGGGATATATGTCAAATGGGAAAACTGTATTCGACAGTGGAACGGCTTTGGCAAACATGCAACCCTTGTCTGTTACTGCTCATAGTTTTTCAAAGCTCTGTAATCGAAGAAAGTAATTAGTGTCATTTTGGTCTTAGACCAACTACCGCCACAAAGACATTTTGTTAGTAAATTTAATAGTACAAATACATTTTCCAGTGTCTTAGTTTGGGAGCGAGCAAATATTTGACACTTCGGTTTGTGTCAATGTAATTTTATCATCGACACATACTAGAGAAGATAATAAATACAAATAAATTACAAAAACATACGACATATAATGACATGCATTTCTAGGGATATTGGAATACTTTATAAGACAAAAAGTTATCTTCATAAAAAGACCCTTTTAACTCGCTCATCTTGCCATACATTTCATATGCAAAGAAAAAATTAACCCTATTTATTTAATGCAAAAGAAAGCGCTTCGCGTATGTGCTGGCTCCCATTATTTAGCCCATACCAACCCATTATTTAATGAATTTAGACATTGACAATCTTTTTAATATAAACGCACAAGAGAGCTTTATCTTCATGTTTTAATACATGAATAACCTGCTTCCTGATTCATTTAAGATTTTGTTTGTATTAAATAACACTATCCATCCTTACCCTACTCGGAATTCATTAAATTTTCATTTTATAAATCCTAAATTATTGATCCTGCATAAATCGATAAGACATCATGGTCCAGATTTATGGAATGCACTCCCAGACGAAAAAAAATTCTTGTAAAACCCTAAATTCACTTAAATTCAATACGCAGAAAGTATTTCTATCAGAGTACATTGTTTGATCTTTCCCAGTGCTGAATCAATATTCAATATTATTTTCAGATTCCTATAAAACACCCATCACTATATTGTATAACTCCCGTATACTTATATAAGTTTTCTGTGTAAGACATAATACATCAGCATATTTTCATTTTCATTTTCACCATCATCATCACCATCTCCATCACCAGTTTTTGTTTTAAGTTTGTTATCATCAACCCCCTTCCCTTTCCCCCTGGCTATCACGCTATCAAGCAATCGCTTATTGTAATAGCTCTTCTTCTTTTGCAACTCTCTTAATGAATAATTCTTGGTATTGGTGTTATCAGTTAAATATTATTTTAATGTCATCATTTATTATTATTGTATTGTATACACATTCAAAAAACTTGTTGTATTTTGTACATGTTATATTGCTGAAATATAATTTGATTTGTATATTGCAGAAGAAAATAAATTCAATTCAATATAGATAGACCAGTCTGCTGACCGAATATAAGATGGTTGCTGCTCGAACATTGGCAATTTCAAAATTCGCGGGGCCAGGGGTGCAGTCACCCCCGCCTCGTACGCCTATGTCGCTTTATGACTATACATGTAATTATCATAATGTAGTCCTATATATCTCGTACTGCTTTACCTTTATACCAAAGACTGCATCATGCTCTAAAGTCCTCCTTATATACCAGTTGTTGACAACTACCTCAAAGTCATGTATGACCACACCTCGAATCCAGTTGGCACCCGCGACGATCTCTATAACCCCGTGGCATCTTAACTAACGGCCTAAATTTTGTAAACGAACATAGCTTTCATATCATTCAAGGTCTTCATGAATGCTGCAAATGTCACAAGACGTATACCAAGGTTAAGTTTGATAAAGGAGGAAGGTGGGGGGTTCTTTGGTCTGACAAAGGATAGTTGAAGTGTTTGATTGTCAAGGATATGAAGATAAAGGGTATTCTCATTAATACTTTATTCGGCAAATCAACAAAATTCAATATACAAATACTATTCATGATAAATACAAAATTGTGTAACAATTATGAAAATAATAAATGAAACACACATATAAATGTATGTGTGTTCGTGGGCATGCTCCCCTAGGCTGCCTGGAAGAAGAAAAAAAGCGAAAAAGAACCAACAAACGCGATTTCAGTCACTGTGACCATAAGGACGTTCATCCCGATGTTGATGTTGTTTTGTCACAACGTACGATAACCACTGTAATGTCCAAATCTGCATACTTGAGCACTTACTTTGAATTTTTTTAGTCAGGAGGTGTTGGTGGGAGGGGGAGCTCCTTGTAACCCCAATTGTTAACAGGTCATCACTAAAAGGCTTTACAGAACCCCCATCCTGTTCGCCCCATCGTCATCAGCCCTCTCCATATGAATCGAATTAAAGAAATATTCGCACCCTGGGTCTCTCTCTCTCTCTAAAGGCGTTCCCCCTTTTCTCAAGTTTTCAAACAAAACGCAAAAGGACCTCCGGCCCCCCTCCAGGATGCCAAAAATGTGGCGCTTCATACCGATGTACGATCTTAATGCACTCCCAGGAATGATTACGAAAACACATTTGAGAAACTTGCGTGTTTCATACTCCACTCTTCAAAATAGAAAACTCATCATGATGAAATGACGCGATGCCCAGTAGAACATGGCGTGACTTACTTTGTTGTTGAAGTAGAAATATTGTCATCATCAGAAGAGAGATTGGGGTGAGCGGGTTGGAGCTTTAAAGGTAATAGGTGCTGATGATATGGGGTTTTTGGACAGGAGTGGTGGCTCTCGGTTCTTTTCCTAACAAGGATGAACTTGTATGGGCCTTAATGTCACAAAGGAATTACTTTTAGGAGTTTGATGACGAGGGAAAGTGTTTTTGTCTGGGTGCACATTCTCCTCAATTCGATAAAGCAATATATTTCTTAATGAGTTCATTATATAGACCTACTCTTTCAACTTGGGGGTGAGGGGGAGGGGGTTATGACTTTAAAAGAATTCAAAGCTAGATGTGATTATCGTATTTGTTTTTCAATGATTGTTTGATAAACGCAATAAATGAAAGAAAGACAATTTATATGTATACGATTTTAACTTAAACATTAAGAGATACATTTTCCTTACAGCTGACAATGTTAAATAGCAGCTTAAATAATTGTTATAATGATAGTAGGGACTTTTTCCGAAACATTGAGGAAAATATGACATTTTTCAGTCAAATAGAAAGAAAAAAAATCAATATCTGAAATCAACGCTGCAGTGTCGTCGTATATAGAGTGATTGATACTTTTAAACGAATTGTCGGCGTTAATACAAAGATAGTGCAGTAGATCAGATGTGGCTTTAGGTTACAAAGAAAATGCTCAAAATATTAAATATACAGTGACTTTCATATCGTAATTTATAGCAGTCGGAAAAAGTAGAAGTAATGTCAACGTCGAAATCGTCTTATAATAAGAGCAACGTTGAATTTTGTAATTGAAACGTCATAATGATAGAGGAATGTAGCAACATTGAAGTGTAATTTTGTAATTATTATTTTCGATTTTTTTTCGGTTTTGGTTAATGTCGGAAAATTGTCGATTCAAAGTGATACTACAGCGTATGGACATAATATATAGAGGTTAACTCAAGCTATTGCGGCAGAATGACAAAAATAAACTTTGCAATATAGATGAAGTCTAGCCGACGACGCTTCAATCAGAGTTTAGCATCGCACCAAGGGTAAAACTAAGAAAAACAAAAATAGCTGTCACGATATTAATAATGATGGCGATGTTGCAATTTTGAACTTCAAATATGCATCGTGAACTAATCCTATGCCTGCTAGATAAACTTAAGAATAGATAGTATAATATCAACTTTTCATTGGTAGAGAGAGGGCAACGTCGGAATGACGTCCAAATATTAAATAAAATAAAGTTCATTTTGTTTTCACATTTTGAATAAAAAGAACAATGACAATGACATATGCATTAAAAGAGAAAATAACAATCATAGAACACAAACAAATTCAAATATAGTTGGATTTGCAAAGTCAATGGCAAACCCCATTAACAAAAATGATATTTTTATATGTATATGAAACAAACAAAGAGAAGAAAACCGAAAACACGGCATTAACATATTATCTAAGTGGCACAAGAACTTCTTATCAAATGGGATTCAAACCGTAAATGGCAATACAAATCAGTTGAAAATATAATTGATGACAAATCATGTTAAAGTGACTAGACAGACATTTAAGTAGGGTACAGTTTGGGGCAATGTTAATATTCTCAGGTACTACCGACATTCAATTTTAACTTGTTGATGAAAAGACATTGAAATAAATCTAGTAATTAAAAGTGAACATCGAAGTGTGGTGAAATCTTGTCGACGACGTTCCCATGACGTATCAACCACAATTCAACGTTGAAACGATTTTGAAACGACGTCGAACATGTCGAATGTTCGTCTCTTCCCTCCTGGGGTAATCGTAACTATCATAAACTTGAATTTTTTTCTTCTTTTCTTCTAGATTCCTAATCACAGTCTATTTTCTTTAAACATCTTGGAAAACTGCAGTGACATATATATATATATATATATATAATTATATATATTCCATTTGACAATCGTTCATTCAGTAATTCATCAATGAGAAAATGATTGTATTCAGGCAACCGAAGACAGATGAGCTTTATGAAATACATTATGAAAGCTAAGTAGCTTTATAATTTGAAAACTTGTGTATCACCAACCTATGGCCAGTTGTGGCAGAGGTTTTGTTTTAAATTTGTAACTTTGTTACTGCTTCTCTATCCGCGACGATAAGGATGATGCGTAAAAAGTGAGAAGTTAATTGGATGATTTCAGGTTCATGTTGTAATGTTATAAAAAAACGACCCGCTTACTAAAACATGTATTTTGTTTCGAGTGGACACGGGTAGAGGGCTATGACCGTTTGACATGTACAAGCTAATTGCAGAAGGATGACTACTTGTATCTGACTTGTTTAAATTTTAAAAAAATATTTGGAATCATGTCGGGACATCTCTGGAGACCAACAAGCTAACAAGACCGAGTGGAGGCGCGATGGCTCATTGGTAGAGCAGTGGTCTAGTAACTGGGAGGTTCTGGATGTGAAACCAAGTCGATGCGCTAGTCGCTTTGGTAAGGCATTAATCCTCTTTACCAAGTCCTTTAGAGAGGACTTAGGGCCCTCGGTCCCCTAGTTGCTTACTTACAAGCATAAACATGCTTTCTTAGCAGTCAGGTAGTGGGCGGGGTGATTATTACCTTAATTTAGGTTGTGATTATAGTAGGAGAATATAATTGCAGTCTAGAGTCTAGAGGGAGAGAGAGAGAGAGAGAGAGAGAGAGAGAGAGAGAGAGAGGAGGGGGAAAAGGGGAAGGGGGGCATGTGACAGTGGCGTCACTAGTGGGCGCAGGAGAGATGGTGAAAATCTCTTCAGAAATATGGGAAAACTTAAAAAAAACACTTTAATACATAGGAATATAATTTTATTTGCTCTGAAAATTCCCCTCCTTCTTTTGAAAAGATCTAGCGACGCATTTTAATCCAAGTCATTTGTTAATAACCAGTTTGACTTTTGACTCTTTCGGTGAGAGAAAATTCCTTTCCGCCTAACCCTGTTCTAATTCAAAATGGGAAGAAACAGAACCATCAAACATCAGAAATCACAAAAAAGGGAACATTTTCCCCAAAGCACCGCGCTCTCTCCTCACCGAGGTTTACCTGGCGTTCCCCACCATCAACCGTCAAAGCGACTCTTTCGCTAGACACACGCCCTCACTGGTGACGATTGACGATCAAATGCGAGCCAGGCTTCCCAAGTTCAAAGGTCATTATTTTGCTGCGATCCTCTCCAAAGAGTATCCACTGGCCTCACTCCAAGGCCGTTGAAATCAAAATTGTGTTAACCATGTTTGGATACTCATTATAAACGTCATCTAAAAATGACATGATCACGGAGTTTTTAAATTAATAATCACTTTCGTCAATGTAATTATGAAAAAGATATACAAAATTTACCATAAGGTTTCCGTATTATGTCTCTTATTTTCAAAGCTATACATATAAATGCAATCAAACACGGGAAAATAGCGTAGAAAGAGGGGGACAGTGAGTAGGGGGAGGGAGAGCGAAAGAGAGAGAGAGAGAGAGAGAGAAAGGAAGAGAGAACATTTAAAACATCATAACTTGCTGCAACTATACCTCAAAAGTACAATCAGTTAATATCCATTCCTTCACATGCTATTACGTGGAATTTGGATAAGGGAGGCGATTATTAATTTCTGCCAATTCTTATTTTGTTCTTTCTAGATTGGTGTACATCTATTTTGAGGCCAACATTCTAAAATTGAATGGAAGTGAGCAGTAAGGGTATCTATTAAAATCTGTTAATTTCATAATTTTCTTATTATCGTCAACGTTCTTGGTCATTTCTTTTTCTTCAGTTTTTTTTTCTTCAAAAGTTTATGGGCTTGGTTAAAAGAGAAGAAAGACCCGAGCAAGAAATAATAGCAGACGGATGGATAGGAAACTATCCTATCCTGAGGATGTACATCCAATTCGCCCTTGAACTTGCGACTCGGCCTGAATCTATTATATCTGGTGTTATCGTTTGCACAATGGAATAACAAAGACCTTTTTGCTCGAAATGGATGTATTGTTTTTGCAGTGAAGGAGGAAAAGTGCAGTGACGAAATGAACCCGAGATGCTCTCCGTTTATTCATTCATTCACTTGAGGGGCATCATCATCATTATCATCATCAGCATCACCATCTGACCTCCTCTTCCATTTCATGATCATCAACATCATCATCACGTACCTCTTCCTCCATTTCATGATCATCACCATCCTTATCATCATCATCATCATCATCATCACCATGGTCACCATCAGTGGCATTTGTATGGGTTCAATCATTGAGGGGAACTGTGATCGATGTGTGTGTGTGTGTGTGTGTGTGTGTGTGGGAGGGGTCATCGTTTTTTTCTTCCAGTCGTGTAGGAAGGGCACTAATCTTACTATTTGGATAAAATACATGCAAATTAGCAATAACACTGAACGGGAGAGAGTCTGGGAACAGGTCACATCGTCTCATTTTCTACACCTTTTGCTTGCCTTATCTTCTTTCCCTCATCCTTTATCTCACCCTATAGCTATCCCAGTCGTCAATCATCATCATTATTATAACGAACACCACCACCACCACCACCACCATGTTCCTTCTCCATTTCATCACCATTATCAGGGTCCCTAACATTGACCATGTTGACATTATGTGACCTCTCTCACACTCTAAAACATTGTCATTATTATTTTGTCCAATAGCTATTTAATATAAGTATTTAAAAAATGACATTTTCTCGTTCTTATCATGAATCTCTAAAACGTTTTTCAATTTCATCATGGACACTTCATATTTGCTCCACTTTAACCAAATAGAGGAATAAGTATGGATGGATTTCTCTACTGAATGGGGTCATTATATACAAACCGTTTTGATCATAATTGATCAGTATAAGTTTTCAAAAAGCAATACGTGATGAAAAACAGTTATCACAATTGTAATTTCCGACTGAATGACTGATTGACTGAAGAAATTATCTGCATTGAAGGATAAGAACATTGTTGTAGACAATAAATGGAAACAAGGACAATATTCAACAAGAATCTCGTATTTTAAAGTCCACCGTTTATTATATAGTAAAAAGGTCACGAGTCGATATACGTTTGTAAAAAACATGAAACGCTCATCAATTTTTCTCACAAACTATTTTTTTTTCAAGATCAATTCACACCCTCATATTCTCCGCTTAATTCATGAATACACCACAATCCTGTTTCCATGGAAACGTTTCATCTGATAGTCACTTGACTAAACATAATTATTTACATCTCACTTTCTTTGCATAAAATTTTTTCTTTTAACTTTCTACATTTTCTACAGGAAGCTTTCAGTGAAAACTATCACGGGTGTTGTGTCTTACAAAAAGTTACAAAAAGGGACAAGAAATTATTTAAAAAATCATATAAATCGTTTAAATTCTATTAGGTACGAGCGTAAATTCTTCATATACGTGTATAATAACCGAGTAAGAACTGTAAGAAAGAGGGAAACACAAAATTAGGAGATTAGAAACGAATCGATTGGAGATGTTCATGAATAAGCTTCTGTACTTTGTCTCAGTGATGAATCATTATGAACCACGGCCACTATTTAAATCTCCTTTTGACAATATATTTTCACCGTCTAAAAGATTTTCATTAACTGATTTATCAAAATATTTATTTTAGATTTACTAAAATATATCAAAAATGCATCCAAGAATTATGAATATTCACAATATCACCAACTAAAATGTGGTTTAGAAATTATAAATGGAATTCTTTGGTATTTTCAAAATCAACTCTGTTTTGCCATTTTCTAATGGCTCTGCATGAAATACACGTAGCTGATCCAATATCCCACATGATATTTCAAAATGGCGAACTTGCCTGGTAAGAACAACTGATCGAGCGAGAAATTTAGAATAAAATGATGATCTATTAAGACTAAAATACAAGTTAAAATGTTGGTCATACATAGAAATTGAGCATAACTTAGCAGAACCCTTCAACTGAATTAAGTCTTGTTCGAACAGGGAAATTTCTTTCTTTTTAGGACATAACATGATTGCAGGAGACATAAACAGGAAATTGCAAAAATTCTATTAATTTTTTCATTAGCATAATCTGGTAGTAATCTATTAGAAAGAACTACCATCGTCCAAGCTTACAGATAATTAACTTTATCACGCAATACGTCATTTACAACAAAAATAAACTACCCGATCAGAATGTTTTTACAATATCAGTCACCCGGATGTAGCGTGGAAATTGAATGTAACGTATATTGACGGTGAGGAAATTTCCGTTGAATAATTTTTCAGAATTATGGAACGAGCCTGTACGAGCCTAATGCTATACAAATCGTCTGCGGTGATTACAACAATGGATTGCGTTCATTTCAAGATGTGCTAATATTCGTTTACCACGTCCCAATTCAAGAGGTGGATCGAAAGTAACAAATAAAAATAAAATGAAATAACAACCAAAAATGATACTTTTTTGACACGACAGCACATCTAAATGTGAGCCCAACTTCGTAACACAGTGGAAAAGAGAACATAAAAAACACAATAACGTAACTGTAAAACATTCATCAACATCACTAAAAAGACATTTAGAACAAATATTCTTTTTAAACTGTACACCCCGTATTATTCACTGTTTGAATATTTACATTAATAACGATGGTTCCATCTACCGCTTCCTGTGTTTGTCTTTCATCACTCTTTAATTTATAGCACCATTATATTCATTTTTTTATTGAAAACTATCTATTTCTCCGATTTATGTCTACAGTACATGACTGTATACAAACTTTGTGCCATCGCTAGAAATTCCGGGAAGAAAATACCACCAAGAAGGGAACCGTGGGTACGAAATCGTTTGTATTTCCTAAATAAAATACCTTTAGAAAATAAGGCACATGGAATGAATGTCCATCATGGATAATTTGATAACACTTAAATTGTGTTGTTTCCCTTTTAAATGCAGCTATACCACCATTACCATTATGCAATGATAATTTTCAGTTGGCTGTAAACACGGTCGTATGTATTTAAATCGGATCCGTACATCATAAAAAAATTGCCAAGTCTTATATTTTGTAAGATTATACGAATGTTTAGGTATATACATGTTGAAGTTCATGTATAAGAAACATTATAAGCACATACGTATGTATACCCACTAGCCCCCGACGACTATTACTATGTTTTGCATACATTTAATTTCTCCTCAGGAATAGGAACTCCGTAACGAATGACACTTGAATATTCTTCATGGTAATTAAAATTAAATGGATAATCAAAGAGACATATTGTTGAACATGCTGAATGAAAATCAACAACCGAGGCGCCAGCTCTGCATGTGCAGCACGTTTTCTCTGGTGTGTTGACAACGCACAAGTCGATTGGTATCGTAACTCTCGTAAAACACATCGCTAACATCATAAATATTTGATAATTCAATTATCTTTCTTCATCTTTTACATGGCAAAATGTACAGGAATCTGGAATTGGTTTTATAGATGACATCACTCCGTCGTCAATCAAGATGGTCCGCTGAAACTAGTGTACTGGCCAGCGGCGTACTGGCAGGCCGAGAAGGTGGGGCTCTGGCGCACGGGATAGGTAAGGCCCGTCATGCTAGTCATGCTCTCCGAATGCTGCTTGGCTTTCAGACGTAGCGATGCTATGCTGTTCGTGCAAGGCTCTCGGTAGACGTACGGCGTCCCCGGCGCCGTGGCGTAGGGGCAGCCCGGTGCGGCGCCGGCTGCGGCGGCTGCTGCTGCATTGTTCAGAGTGTTCAGTTGCGAGCCGACGCCGTTGACGGGCGTGGCGGGCGAAAACGACGTCGTCATACTGGACTGGGGGTTGAAACACATGGGTTGACTGGTCACCGACAACGGGTTCACTGAATTCAGCGGCCATGCGAATCCTTTTGAGCTCATAGGCGCTGTAGGTTTCGTCGATGCCCAGTTACTATAAGAATATCCCGAATACAACCCATCATCGAAGGGTTGCATGAGTCCATTAAAATGATGCTGTCCTAGTCCATTCTTGAGTTCATTTAGTTGATTGCGTTCTCGTTTCCTCCATTTTGCACGACGGTTCTTGAACCAAATCTGCATAAAGATAAAAATGAAAAAGAAATAATAAGCATTTTGAATAAAAATAACAAAGAGGCGTTCAGTCAGTGATCGAATTGACCTTTTATATATCTTGACAAGGGGTTTCAACAATAAAATTGATACAAAAGTAAAACAAAACAAGAGAACGCAAAAATAATTTATATTTATTTTCCCGTCATCACATGGATGAAAACAATATCTTGAATACCAT
The DNA here is from genome assembly GCA_037976565.1 of Mesocentrotus franciscanus. Taxonomy (NCBI): domain Eukaryota; kingdom Metazoa; phylum Echinodermata; class Echinoidea; order Camarodonta; family Strongylocentrotidae; genus Mesocentrotus; species Mesocentrotus franciscanus. The sequence goes on from CP137685.1 coordinate 15,365,490, forward strand.
CTAATACCATTTTCATTACTTATGGTACTTCCTAAATAATACGACTCTTATCTATATTTACGGAATCATATAGGCCGATAATTGATGTTTGTAAATCATTTGTACATTAATTTGTGCCCCTTTTAAAACCTAATACGACATACCTCTCTAATTGTGTTCTTGAATCCCCTTTCAAATTTTAGACCCCCCTCCGATCATAAGAAAATGTGATAACGTGAGAACGGTTTTTGAATATAGGCCTACATTATAATGTCCTTTCATTCACAAATTAATCCTGTTATTTTCAAGGCGCCCGATTTCAAAATTGACAGGACACAGACCGAAACATTACACGCATCTACACATGATCTTGATGCGGGTTACTTCAGTGCAACATGGAGAGATATATTTTTTAGAAAATACACAGAAACATTGTCTGAACCTGTGTACAAAAATAGACAAAATCAAGAACACAAGATTACAAGATGTACGGAGATATCTCGGAGGAAAAAAGGGCTTTACAGCGAATTATGGAAATAACATCTGGCAGGAAGAATCAAACGGTACCACTGAAGAAATTGCACAATTGCGCTGCAAGAAGTATCAACGACCACCCCCAGAAAAAAAAGAAAGAAAGAAAGAAAGAAAAAGACCGAAGAAGAGAAAATTGAAAAATGAAAATGTAAGGAAGCCATTTGAGAGAAAAGGTGATCTAAATCCTCTGTTAGGATGTATGGAACGCGGATTGTTAACTCTTATATGGAAACCACGTGTGGGACTGCATCGTATACTTTGTCACTCTAAATATTTCAGCATATAGATTTGATGTGCTTGTCCATCCACACTGAATTTTCAGTGGGAAAATTAGGAGACAGGCGATTTGGTGATTTTTTTTGGGGAAAAAAAATGGCCATGTGTTTTGCTATGCTAGGGAGCTTTGACACCTTGGCGGTAACCATATGGAACGTGTTAAACTACAGGAAGAATCAGAGAAGACGGAAAATGAAAGATACCCCCTTCCCCCCAAACAAAAAAAATGTTTCCTGAATGATGAGGAAATGTAGAAAAAAGTAGAAATGTTTGATGAGTAATTCAATATTTTCGGAATCAGCTGCGTACGATATTTGGAATCTATTGATACAAAAAAATGTTAGCGGTATAAGCAAAGAGACCCAATACTCGGTTTGATCAATAAAACCGTAAATAAATGCTTATACTAGTTTCTGAAAATATTGGCAATATTGTGTCATCCAAATTTGATGCAATAATATAGAGATAAAGCAATCATTTTAATGAATGTGGAATAGGGTGGGGTGATGCCTACCCCTTGCAAAACATATGTATTGTGTACAGAACTTTATGGATCGAAGTCCAACATCTTATTCAAACACGTCTCCAGAAGAAAAAAATAATTCATCACATACGACACGATTTGTAGACATTTGTTTCCCTTTTCTCCCGAAATGTTTCATCGCCATGTTATTCTTAGACTTGCGACGGAAATGGAGTCTTTGAGAGTAGCAAGCCGAAGAAAACACACTTTGAATCCACCATCATCACTCTCTCATTTAACATTAGAGTATATACACCTGCCCGCAGCAATCAATGTAGGTTTACAAGGAGGGCACCAACTTACATCGGAAACATATCACTGTTACATTTATACATGATATGTTGTTTCATCAGATTGGGTTTGGTCATTTCCAAATAGATTGAAAGAAAATGTTAGAGATTCTATCACGCGTTAATACGATGCATTCCATTTACAACCAGTATTGGGAGACTAAATGCAGTGAAAAATATTGAAAGAAAATGAGAGAGGAACACAGGAAGAGAAAGATAAATTAAAGAGGATGGAGAGAAATGTTGAACATGAGATTGAGAGATATTTGTTACATTAATGTAACTAATGTAAAAATGTATCATCTATCGCAAAAACTGCCTTGAATTTTTAGCACTAATGTAACGAATATCACAATGTTGTTAATACAATTACCGCATAAATATCTATCATATTAGGACAACGTCTTTGCTTCACCTTTTTTTCTTTCGAAAAGGATTTGTGTTATCATCAATGAATTGCTTATGTTAAATAACTGTCTTCTTAATCCTTATGGCATAAATGACATAAATGGCATCGTTCCCAATTGACTCTCGGAGTACCTCTAAGCTTGATATCCCTTCAATCAAGCCCCATAAAGTCACTGTTGTCTGATCCGAAGGCTTGGTGAGATCTTCGGTGAAATCATCCATAAGATCCTCACCACTCTGCCTCCAGACATAGAAGCCTCCCTTGAACATTATACCCCGGATTAACCGCGGATTGCATCCTCTTTTCACGTCGGTTTTCATGTCATGCATGTATAATAATCCTTGCAGGTGCTAACCGGTAACCAAATTCGATCCGCCAACGGAATCCGAGGGCCATAGGGCTCCGGCTACGCAAGTCAACCGAAGCTATAGGTTTTCATCCGCTGATTACTACTTAATGATTGCGATCTTTTAAAAAGCAAACAGATTTACATGGATTTGCACCCGAGCTGTCTCCCTCGTGTGACGGAGCTTATCTATCTGTATTTTTAGACTTGAATATTGACAGGGAAGACCATTTACTGTCTCTTGTGCTTCATCTATCTGCGCATGCCCTTGGCCACGTCTTGGAAGAAGAGAGCTGTTCGGTCAATATCAACGTTGCTTCATACCGGAGCTCTTTATATGTTACAACGATGTATATTTAATCCATTTTACTTATATGTGCTATTGTTATGTTATTGATCGGCAACTTCGTAATCATATACTATTGATTAACCATTACGGATTTCCCCCTTGTAAATTTATATAAGAAAGACGCCGTACTGGTCAACATAAATAACTATCATCTAACGTTCACATGGAATAAGTACTGTTTCATGCTTCCAATAAAACATGAACTGCACAACAACAAAGTCAACGAAACTAGAGAGACAACACCATGGGAATTGTTACAATTATTAAAAAAGCCAAACAAATCACACTCAACAAGTCATCATCTCCAACTGATTTATGCCTCCCATACGAGCAACTAAACTAGAGAGAAAACACCATGGAAATTGTTACAATTATTAAAAAGCCAAACAAATCACACTAAAAAAAAGAAATCGTCATCTCCAACTGATTTATGCCTCCCATACGCGCGCGATAAGCCCCTCTCTCACGATGACAATATATACAATTGCAAGTAATGCACCCGCATATTCTTCGGGGTCTCCTAAATTTCTTTCCAGTTCAAATCCCCTAATCGCCTCAGACAATATGGACCTTGATGAACTTGGAAGCAACACAGAGGAGGTCTCCGATCGGAAGCTTCGCGTCACAGATACTTGCTTCGCGGCGTCTTCGGAATAAATTACTGCTGTCTGCTATCGTAGTGTGTCTTGTCCATGATAAGACGTTTGATGGACGCAACTGGGGTAAACGAGGTGGTAATCAGGGGTACAGTTGGGACGGGAGAGGTGATAAGAAGGGGTGATGGTGGGTGGGTAAACGGGTCATGGAAATTTGTTGCGACTCCACTCCCACCCTCCCACCTCCCTGTCAGAGAGAATAAAACGAGACAGGAAGGGGTAAAGGGAAACGAGAAATAAAAAACACGTCTTGAGAGCATTTCCATGGGATTATAGCTTTCAAATAACTCGGTAATTCGTCCTAAAAAGACCCACATTTAGTACAGTTCAGAGGAGGTCATCAGACTATCAAAATGCTCTTCGGAATGGAAAGCATAACAAATCTTAATGTCATAAAACATGAACGTTTCCCACTAACTAGGATGGTAATCTTTCATGCTCTTAAAAAGGAACATCGGAGACAGAGTAGGCCTACATGTCGACTGCGTCTTGAAGACGGGAAAGATCTTGAGCGTTCTCTTAAATGCATTTTTATTTTGATCAGGACTCTCGACTATATCAGCTAAAATAGGGCTTTGGAAAGTAACATCTATCCTCTTTAGATTATGGTTATTAATTATTCAACTCTTTTTTGGGAGGTCATAAAAGGCAATTCTTCGAGTTGAGCAGGTTGAGAGGATAAAATTAAAATTCTAGATATTCATGCTAACAAAGGTTAAAGGTTAACCTCAGACAATCGCCCTTGAAGCGAATCGGTATTAATATTACGCTGTGACTAACATCAATCATAGGAACTGTATTAGACGTCAAGCAGACCAACGAACCAGAAACCTCACAGGCTCACAGTCAAGAAACAGTTTCAGTGTCATCTTCAGAAACTGTCATGTGTCGGGCATAATAAATAAACACAGAAACACCTTGCTAGCTTCGTTTCATTTTCCTAATCATGCTTACATAATGTCTACCGTGAACTCGTCGATTGACATGGTGGTTAAGTTTATGGTTAACCTTGTGTGACAATACCGACATCAAGTTATGTATATATATATATATATATATGTTAATTCCATATTGTGTTTGTTAAAACAAATATTTAGCATATCATTGCCTATTTGATGAATCGAGAATCGGAAAAGATTTTTTCCGTTACATCTCACCATCCAGGATTTAGATATCTGTCCACATATCTCCAATTTATATTATTTTTCACCAACATGCAATTGAGCCCTATTTTAGCCATCTCGATCTGGTTTATCATTTTTGTTTCTTCGCCAGCTATTTTGTTGAGGAAAGACAACAAAGCTGACACATCGCCAAAACAAGATGACCCGAGATATAAGAGAAATCCGCCGTGACTCTCCTAGGCCACCAGCCGAAAACTGCAACGTTTGCCGCACACTAAAGAACGACCCGCCACAGATTCGCACTCGGAAAGAAGGAGGTAAAAGGTAAACCGACACTGGAACGTCGAACTTGAGAAGGTGTCTTTAAGGAAGAACAGGGGAAATAAGTATTCTGTTAAGATTACACTCGGCTTAAGAGCACTGCCCACGCGTTCTCGGGTTGTGTTGAAGGAAAACAGTGGCAAAATGGCAGGAATTTGGCGGTGAAATATCCACACTTAATTATCTCCCTGGTGACTCTTCTTCAGCATGTTCAGTGTAAATAAGACCGAAGAAGCTCACTAAACACACGACAAGAGTGACAAGGGGAGTTACCAGTACATCAGAAAAGAAGACATCGTCAGTCGAGTCGTCACCACAAATGATTCACTAGCTGACAACTTGTTTTGTAGTTTGATTATTATATTGTTTAACGTGCTGACCCTAATCTAGCTTTTTGTAAAAAAAAAATAACCTGAAGATTATGTTGTATTTCCATAATTATGCAGAGGATCACCAAAGCTGGATCTCTATCAAGTGGATGCTACGTGACTTGAATAAAACACCCTTTTTAAAGAATAAAAGTCTATTGTCAATTTCTTGTAATAATTATTAGTAGATGTAAGAATAAATGTCTTAGAAAATCCTACGAAGGATGTTTTATTCCAGCTAAGGAATACTTTTTTGTACTCTTATCCCTCCTCGAAGAGTTCAATCTCAATCTTTCAACCGTAATTCACAGCTCCAGTTTTCCCAGGATAAAAATCAAACAAAATTCAAGACAAAAGCGACAAAGGAGCATTCCTCCATCCACTTGCGTCATTGCATCGTGTAAATAAGATTCCCTCAGTATCTCTGGACTTATTTGTTGATGAAAATGTGATACAAGGTTATAACTATTATCCCTTTTGCAGGTGTTACAGGTGTGAAATACTTTCGAAACTCACCAGGACCGGTATCGATTGATATAAAGCAATGATGTCTTCCCATCACCGGCATCGGCCTGACAGGAAAAATCTTAAAAGGCAGAAGATCTGTCGACACCCCGGAATCAGGATTTGACGTCAGGTGAGGATAATTGGTACATTCGATCCGTCAGAACAAAGTTTAAAAAATTATCCCAGATACATCCCCATTTTGCATCTCCTTTCGATCCCATATTGTTTTACATGATGTTCAACATTGAAATGGAGAATCTCCGCAGGTGAAAAGATAACAAGGGAGTAAATCGGTGGGAGAGAGATGAAATTTAAAGACACCATACGCAGATGTCGGGTAACTCACTTGACGGAAATGTCTTATTGTGAGGGTTCCCAGAGAATTTGATCAACACTGGTTGGATACTCATGTAGAACATGAGAAACTTCTAGTTTTGTAGGAACTTTTGAACATGAAGAAATGCTGTCCTAAACTTCTAGGAATGATTTTGTCCCTATTTAGTTTCAAGTTTGGACAGTTAGGGAAATTTCTTCCGAAGCCCATCCACGGAAGGCCTACCCTTAAAGGTCTTGAAGGTCATTTTTAACCACTAAGATGGTTACCTAACGATTATCTGCTTCAGAGTATACCTTATTATACTCCTTCATTTTTCTGTTTGAGGAGAGTTTTCGATCGGTTGCCAAAATAAAATATTATTTAATGTGAAAGATTTATATCAACGGGTTTAGAAATACAAACCCTGTATTTTTAAATCATATTCCGTCTCCTGTGCCTGTCAGTTATAAAAATAACTTCTCACTCACTGTTCGGCTCCATTCTGCTTCGTGAAACAGCCTTATTTGTGTGATATAAGGAATATTTCGTGAGAGCTTTAAATACTTTTGTTGCGTTTAGTGGGGAAATGGAAGACCATGTTTAGCATTTTTGTTTGTTCCACCTTTAAATTCATCAGGTAGGAATGAAAACGTGTGTGTCTTCTGCTTGCTGGCTGACGATGGCGCGTTTTTCATCACTTCCCGGCATGCAGTGCGGGGCAACATGTTATTTGAAGAAGCCCTTGACACGAAGTCTTGTATGGCGTGCACAAATAATACGCTCCAAATGCGACGAAGGCTCGAGTTTCCGCCCCTCGTCGGCTACGCTATATTAGCGACCGGTGTTGGTGTAAGCGATGTGCGAACAGGTATGAAATTATGGAATGAATGAGCACCACCACCCCGCACCGGCCTGCTCTCGATGAACTCGTGTTTGTGGTGCTATGGGGGTATCATCTTTAATAACGACCAACACAGGAGGTAGCTGCAGTTTTGCCTTTCCTTTGCTGACATTTCTTTTTTTTCCAGTGTAAGTCTACGACCCTACGAAAGAATGAAGCATTTATTATTTTCAAACAGAGACAAATATATAATAACCAAATAACTTGTATTAATCAAAATTGCAAATAGCAAAATGAACTGAGATTTGATCGTAATGATTAGCATCAGTGTTTTCATGCTGTATTGCAAGACGTGGTGTGAATTGGCATCATCTGTAAGGTCTGTTCTTGTACCGATAGCTTCAATGTGGTAAATCTTTCACACGTCTTCTTGCGAGATTTGTTCCGAGAAGCACAAGGAAAGGTCGACGAGCCCGCGTATATATACACAAAGAAAAGAAAGATGAAAAAGCAAGCCGTGGAATCGAAAGGTGAAATAAACTGACGGGGCGAGCGAAAGGCGAGAAAGATGGGTTTACTTGTATATTCTGGAACTGAATGACAGGCAGGCCAGATTGGTATCGTCGGCATGTCGAGTTTTACACCTGGTCGGCGAGGAACAAAGGGGTCTCGGCGGGGTAAGGTGAGGCGAGGGATGATGGGTTTCGAGGGACGGAGGAATGCCACAACATCGGCGCGATAATGCGGCGTTGACACCCCGACCGCGCGGGGTGACGACAGACGAGGGAAGAGAAAAGGAGAGTGGCTGTTATGCCTTCTCAACAACACCATGTTCTTGTACTTGATCTTGGCTGTTCCCTCAACTACTATACGGACCCACAGAGCACAAAGATGCATGCCTAATGGCATTGGGAATCAAGAATGTGCTTGGCCTTATAAGCCATTTGCATTATTAAATGAAGCGCTTATGAGTTGGGACATCCCAAACACTGTATCCCCTCATGTCTTTGTGTACTGCCATTTAAAGAAATTCTACTCAAACCTTACCAAGTTTTAGAATCAAATAATTAAATTTCCTTTCCCTTTTCCAGTCATATAGCCTACTTTTGTCATTTTTGCCTTTGAGTAATTCTGCCAAATGAATGGCTTTGTGGCGTGAAGGGATGTTCCATCCTAGGCAACGCCATTTCCTCGCGTCAACAAGGCAAGGCACCGATCCATTTTCATTTTGCAAATGCAAAGTTTTGTTGCAAGACGACCACAAACAAGATGAGAATGGGAAAACTGAGCATGAACCGTAATGAAGGGAGACAGAGGAGAAACAGTAGGGCCTACGATGCAAAACCGAAGGAGAAAATTAATGAGAATAAAGATAATCCACACTCCCCGTCCAAAGAAGCAAATGTTGGTGTAGTTTGGGCGACGCCATGAGAATTCTATATCCGATTCAACAATGAAATTTAACCGGCCCTCTCATTAATTGCCTCAGCCATCGGGACATCTAGGTGTAAATTAGTAACACCTTCATGTACTATCTGGTATCACGACGGGACCATTTCACATGGGATATCTAAGAACGACAGAGAACGTGTCTGGTCAACAAATGAACCTTTATTACAATTAACATTACAAACTAATTTAAAGAAGCTTTTTGTGTTATAATTGTCGCTACATATTGATGTTTTTTCAGAGGTTATCATTATTCCGGAATAGAAATGGCCATCTACGGCTGTGTTCGTATTAAACGTTTCAATAAAACAGGAGACCCATAAAACATTTAAAAAAAAAAAAAATCACAATTCAGTCAATCAAAACGAGAAGATTTGGTGAACCTTTGGCTGGCTTAAGGTTCTTTGCCACCAATCTCTCTTCCATGTCGCAGACATGTGATTACCAGTAAGTAGAATCTGACTGAATTAGACATTAAGTCATGGTTTCACCTAGGAGTTATTAGGTTGAAGCCTAAAAACTCCTTGGTTTCTCTTAGACCTACTTGATTGCCATCTTTAGTCTTGAACGAGTCTTTAACTGGATCAAAATAGAACACGCATCCTGATTGGTTAATGGCAAAGAGTTGCGTTCAATCTTACTTATTGGCCAATCAGAATCAATCTCTTAAGTCCCTGCAGAAGCAGTCGCCCTGATTGGCTAATCTTGGAATACCGCAATGACTGCAGCTTACATTCATGGTACCCAGACAGTCCAGACTACATTTTAGATGTGAAGAGACCGCGAGGCCTTTCCTTGGTCCCGCTAATTGTGCTCCAGCGCGGGGTAAAGCGATATTGAGCTCAGGCAAGACGAACGCTCAGGTGTGGTCCAAGACCAATAAACAGATGAAACAACGCCGCAGTAACTATCCTTCCGAAGACGACACCGTCATCGAATCCGTGTGTGATGATTAGGGTGAGGATAAACCAATGTCAACTTGGAGAGACGATGTAATAACAGAGGATAGTTAAGTTAATTAACACATTGTGTTCCCGTTCCATGAGGGCTGTCCATCGCGCGTGTCCTTTCTTTCTAACACGTCAACCATTTTAGGAGAAGGGAATGCCATTAGCTCAGCACCAAATGTTCTTCTTCATGTATTTGCAAAATAAAAATATTTATCAGGGTGACGTACATAAATGTTACGTTGTTGGAAATCGCCATATTTCCGAATTAAAATTTGTCAGTACAATTTAACTCCTATGAAGATGGAGAAATATAGACTTATAAAACATGAGACGCAAAGGATCCAAATTTTTCCTCTATATTTGTTACCCTAAAATTTTGGGAAGCACTTATTATACATAGTCATGCTATGAAATTCCATCGAGCTATTGTTGGATGAGAAGTGTTATTTGGTTTCTCATGGTAAGGGTTTGATTGTATTTGAGGTCTTCAAGTTTCTTCGAATGGTTTACATGAAAGCGAAATTTATTCTGTGAGGGGAATTCAAATTTCATGCACAATTGGCTATTACAGAGAGCGCCCTTTTTCTGCTTCTTCAAAATCTAAGCTTAAGATTGCAGCTTAGATCCAGGTATGGAATGATTTAAAAGTACAACATGGACGCTCGAGACTTTTGGGAATTATCACAAATCCTGCAAAAGCATTTTGGCATTGATCACTTCTTACTTAAGAAGAAATAAAAGACCTGTCTTAAAACTGCATTTCGAAATCACTTCAAGACAAATATCAAAGGTCACTGGCTTTTCTGTTTTCATTATTTGACATTGTTTGGCATCTGACCCAAGAAACTGACGCAGGCCTGGTATTTCAACTTTTCTAGACCATTTAAAAGTCAAGAAATTAAGTTTTTCCTGTCATGGGAAGCATTAAGGAGACACGGGTGGATAGGAAGACTGAAGCAGAGTGAGTGCTAAAAGACTACATTATCGACAAACTCATCAACACACCTTATAGCAATAGAAGCATCCGTTGGGGGAACATGAGGAATAGACCCTTGGGAAACGCACCAAGAATCGTTATCATTTTAAACATTTGAACTCTTTCCTGGCGGTGCCTGCCAAGCTCGGGAGTGGGGGATTTCAAATAAGCGTGACTGGGTTCCGATGGTGATATTCGATATACACTCAGACGACTGTCGCCCCTTCCCCCAATGCAGCAGGGATACTGTTTTAAGAGCACAGTTTTGTCAGAAATTATTCGATATTCAGCCCATTGACTCCGAATTCGTTTCTCCTCTTCCGTCTCGTCTGTCCCTCCGCATAGACAGAGTGACGAGTGAAATATGAGCTGGATATGACAACCGTTTTTCTTAGAGATAACAAGATGAGAGGATAAGACGAAAACTAGTTTCGGCAAGACCTCGATAGGAGGCAAGTCAAACAGGAAGGTGGCTCGTAAACGCGTGACTTTGCTGATTACTATTCACATTGAGATATGACTTTAATTGAAGGGCGATGTGAGAGCAGCGAAATGTGATCACTGGGCATTTGGGCAGCATAAATCAACAATTTTGGGGCGCTTTCTTTGGGGATGAGGCAGGGGAACCTGGCGTCTTAATCATGCCTTACTCGAGGGGAACGCACTGACCATGCCTCGCCGCTGAGCAGGCGAGCAAGTGCAGACGAAAAAGGCATAACACGTGTTTTTGACTGCGTTGAGTGACTGTCTCAGAATCGGAGAGGGCTGTATACAAGTCTTGTTCATCTCCTCCTCTTTCTCCATCCCTTCCTCTCCTTCTCAAAAGCGGCATCATGCCCGAGGCTATTTTCCATCTTCCCAATTCCCACATCTCCTGCTGGATAACGGCGGAAAACACGACACTGAGGAAAATAATATCCAAAAAATCATATTTGACAGACAACAGAGTACATCGTGAAGGTCAAATTTGAGCTCCTCAGTATCTCGCGAAGGCGAAATATCTCGGTGAAGCTCTTCTCTCCGCTCTGCCCTGGGGCAATTGTAGCCGGGGATACACCATTTAAATATCTTTCCGCCATTGTGTGTGGTTTTAATAGCAAGGTTCTTTGCTTTTCAACTTGAGAACAAGGAGAAGGAGGAGGAGAGAGGGAGAGTGGCCAAGAAGGTTCCCATAATGTGCATAGCTGGGATATTTTCGGCACTTATTCACGAGTACAAGTTTTGTTGTTTGACAGCAGCCGGGTTTATCTATGAACTTTATGAGTCAGGAGTAGAGAATGCAAGAAGATGCGGTTTTAAACCGAACCTGTATCTTGGTTGAGAAAAAAATTATTATCGTGGAAAAACATTCAGAAAACAACAAAAATGTGTGTGTGTGTGTGTGTGTGTATGGTGGGGGGCTCTTCACACCAAAATGTCCATCTCGGTTAACAGTTATAAACGACAAGTGTGGTAGATGGAAATGACATTCCGGACCCCAAAATGTCCATCTCGGTAACTACAGTTATAAACTGACCATGTGTGGTAGATGGGCAAAGTTACAAATTGACACCATATATGTCAAATTTGACTTTGAAATCGTTTACGATCATTGCAACGTAATTACTCATAATTTCCCATACACTGCAAATGCTACTGTCCATGAATAAACCTGTAAAACAAGAATACATTTATATGTATACCGCCCCTTATTCTCCAGACTGTAGAATATTTATTGCGACTACATAATCTTTTACAATCATTAAAACTTAATTTCTCATTTTCTTCCTGGAGTGGAAAAAATGTTTCATTTACAGGGTCATTCGTAGGCGATGTCTATACATTATCAATGCTATACTACTTCAATAAAAAGATATTATATACAATTACCGCCCCTTGGAATTTGAGTCTGAGGAATGCCTATCAAATAAGTATTTTCCTATCATTAAGTTAAGTTAAGTTTTATTAAAAGGGTCACACGCAGAGGTTGTCGATTTACACCTTGATCACGTGATCTCAAGTAGATTTGGCGCTTTACCAATCTTATAGTATTATGATCATCATCATCTTCATTATCATCGTCACTGTCATTATTAGAAGTATTAATAATATTATTACTATTATTATAGTTTTTATTATAATTTTTATTATCATTATTGTTATTATTGTTATTATTATCATTATCATTGTTGTTATCATTATTAGTAGTATTATCATTATTATTATCATTATCATTACTATTTACACTAACAGTGTTACTGTCCATGAATAAAAAGACACCTATACTGATTACTGGCCCTTGATCTCTCGTCTGTAGAATGACTCTGGCGATCAAGGAATGACACACTAGCTGTGTCTGTGTCTGTCTCCCTGATGCTGGCTGCGTCATCGATCAACATTACAATCTTTCATCTCAGCTCGCTAATGACATATTGAATTTAAAGTCCTGACAGAGCTTTGAACTAATTGAAGCAAGTGCGTCGACTATAACGCACATTCAACCCACGCATGTAGGCACCTATACAATGGCAATTTACTTCCATGTCATACCTGCAGTTCAATGTCAAAGATCAACCCATTATTTCCAAGAAAATATGAGGGGGGGGGGATGGGTGAGAAAGACATATGGTTTTCACATTCCTGTCTTTTAATAACAATCATCGATTAAGGCGTATCTCATGATATAGGCCTAGAAAAAATCTGAATAATTTTCTCCTAGATTACAAACACACAAATGGAAAAAAAGAATGGTTCATTAATTTAAGTATTGATGAAAACATTGCCACCTTTCATTTTCTAATAGCTACCTTCCGCTAACAAAAACAAACACACAAAGGAAGTAGAATATTTTACTGATTACAAAGAAGCGTGATTAGTACAGTAAATACCATATAGTCATCAACAATTTCGTCCGTTATTTGTAGTTGTAGTATTTAGTTATTTTATTTTACATGGGGAAAAGGATAAATATGACAATTTTGGGCTTCTGAATCATTCCAATTTCGTATATAACCGATATTAGTGTACTGTTTGAGACCTGTTCACTGTACTAGGGATATCAGTTGACACTTTCAAAAATCGTAACTGTCTAGAATGATCATCCAAGGCGTTATTATACAGTTTTAGCGCTCGTTATTTCTTCGTCAGGCGATTCGATGAACATCCCCAATCAAACCTTTATCAGGCCATGAAGACACCATTTCTGTTCCGCATTTGGGCGTGAACTGGAGCAGAAACATCAGACGATAAATAAGGAGACATGTCACGTGATAAGTAAGTATGGTAAACACAGCTGCTTGACAGGCAAGCCATATTAGTTCGTTGTAAACATCTTCCCATAATTTTTAAACATTGGTAATAACCACAATAATAGCCAGAAAATGCGAACAGTCCCTATAAAAAACATTATAAGAAGAAGAACAGGGGTTAGCTGATCGTGATCCTTGGTAATTTGACAAGCGATCCCCATTTTCGTGGCTACTTAATTTCTATTTTCCTTAATGAGAATATTCCAGCACATGTCATAATGTCGAATATTTCGGATAAAAAAGAAATGATTGATGCATTTGCTATTTGATAATCATGCGGCATGCAGAAATACAATTTTATTTTAATTGTCGAAACCTTAAATCAGAGATAACCTATCTAATTTATTTACATGTGTTTTTTAATCCGATCAATAGGGTTTTACAAGACATTTTTTAAACATTTCATTTACATTTTAAGACTTTGAATATCAGAATTTGTAGCCCATATTTGATAACGGCAATATGAAATAGATTTTGAATAACTTTTAAGGAAGATGACCTTTTCTTGACCTATAGTTTAATACAATTAACCATGCGGCCTCGCTTACGTAAGTTAGATGTAATATAATTTGTTATTGTGATTGCTCGTAAGTCGTAAGCGCAGATAATTATGACAGTGATTTGCGCTTGCCTAATTGCAAGTAATTTAGTTATCTGTTTGGACTGAGCCTTTAAGATGCACTTTTCCGCGACTCATCGTAACTCGAGACGGTTTTCTTCGATTCATCACTTCGTATTTAGGCCGCTGGATGAGACAGCTAGCTAAAAGCATGAGCTATGCGCGCTAGATTGACAGGCAGCGCGCGTGCGAAAGCTCCGGGAAGCTTTCGGGGTCGCAGTCCACTGATGTACCGCTTGGTCTCGCGTGGGCAACCATCGAGATCAGTTACACCAGCCCTAGCACGCAAGAAGGCCTACTGTCCTTTCATTTAGAACCCTCACCAATACTTTCCGTCATCTCGTCTCTCATTCTATACGGCAAAAATTCCCAACAACTCAACGAAGTTCATCCCTCTGACAACCCCAGAATCATAGTTCTTCCCAGATGTCTAAAAAGTACAAGTGGTACTTTGCGTTGATGTCTGTTGTGAACCATTTCTCCATCTAGACCCCAATCAATTCATCTACCTATTTACATCTATTCCCAAATCGCCAAGTTGAACTTGAATCCACAAGAGACCCGACAGCACTATTGCTTTCGAGAATGTCTACATACAACTTTTTCTGATCCCGTAGCTTTCTCTTCATGAAGGGCCATGGTTCTGCATTGTCTTAAACCGGATCACAACAGCTTGTTCTAATGCCGGAAGGGCGGTGGGTGAAGGGGAGGGGGGTGGCATTCATGGCGAAGAATGTTCAGAACTTTTGTTGGTGAAAAAGAACAGCGCACCGCACGTCAGAAAATAGGAGGATAGTAAATGAGTGGAGTGATCAAAGTTGACATGTGCAAAAAAGCACTCCGTTACTCCCATAAAACAAACGCACAGCAAGATCGGGGTGATGAAATGGCATTGTCTTCCAGTATGACTTCGGCACAGAAATAGAAGTCGAAATCAAGAGTTCCTCTGATCCTTACAACCTGACGCCATTTTGAATTTGCACTTCTTGTTACCCGGCTCTACTACACGAGCAGGCCAAAGCCTATGTCCATACGCAAATGTTTGACCAATTTATATCTCTATAGTCTATTCCCCCGACATCTGGTGGTTTTAAAATTCTGATTCGAACTAAGCAGCCAAGTACTTTTTTCGGAGGACATAGTTTAATTTGCACACAGTTGTCTGTCTAATTATCTGTGGATATAAACATGCAACATTTCGCTTTCCATACTTTGTGCGATGAGACGATATGTTAGAGAAGCGGGCAAGCTCATATCATTCGGACAATTATTATAACATATATACAAATTGACCTACTGGTATGAATCATCGAATAATTCCTTCCAAGAAGTAATATCCAAATATATGCACTTTGCACCAACTAAATATGGCAAAAATAACAAAATTAATCTATCATTTCTTGACAACAATTTTCCCTCTCCAATAGTACCATCCAGCATGTACCGCAGACACTCAGGATTTTCTTACTATACTCGAAGAACATGAACAAGGCTGAAATGGTGATAACGTAAGCCTGTCGAGGGATGGCACATTATCATTAAAGTGATTTCAATTATCTGAACAGTGTTCAATATGACTGGACTACATGAACACGTATCTTCTACAAAGCAATATATACCCAAAGGTTCGATTATTGGACGATTGTCAATGGGCATTCATTTTGGGGGAACTTATATTGAATGCAGTGCCGGGGAGAGACGTTCGTTTGCAATCATATGTTCATCGATGAAACCAGTTTTTCCGTCTCTTTACAAATGTTGGGTGTACTTTCTAAAGACAATGTGTACCAAAATAAATCTAATTCCAGTAATTCATCATCCCAGTAACATAGTTCTGGCGACCTTTACTAACCCCTTACCGATATCAGTCCGCATATGTGTCTCTCTATTTCATATCAGATTGCTTTGACAGTAAGAGGTCCCGGCGTGAATCGGATCGCAAGGAATTAAATGACCCCTATTCCCCAGCTCAAAAACACTACACAGCCGTCTCTTGATAAACCACTTACGCGTGTAAACTGCTATAGTCCTTATCTGTGTCACATGTAATTCGGCATTTATATAAGCTGTCATGATCTACTTTTCGGTTTCCCCCTTCTGCGCAGCACCCTTCTCAAAAAATTACTAACGCCTAAAGTTACGCGCGGGGCTGTACCTTTCAATTTTCGGTCAACAAACAACATAACACAGCGCGCATCGCCTGACACGCACACTTCACTCACCCACCTCGGCACACTACGCACACATCTTTCCCCGCGAAATAACAGCCTCGAGATAATTGATAAAACTGAAACAGCAAGACGAGTTGACATAATGCTTGTTCCCCGGAAGAGTACAAATAAACTCTTCATGACATATTTCTACAGACCATACAATTGCTCCCATCCAGCAGATCCAGAGAGAAGGAGAATATATAAAAAATTGTCAGACGAAACGTTCTCTGGCAAAAAAAAATTACGCCCGATATTATTTTTCAATTTGTAATTGCCGTGGTCAATCCTTTGCGAAAATGTTTATAAAGTTTTGATTGTCCCTATAATTCATATATTTTTTGAGAATTATCATCGGAGGGTTCCTTTCCCCTTTCTTAGGTCTGAATAAGACAGGTCATTCATAAAGCAATGATTTCTTATATCAAGGTAGCTAAGTATAGAATATCAGTAAAAATCAAAATTAGCAGGCAGAATTTTAATCACAATTCACCAGGAAGAAACAATTTTGAGAAGTATTCCTTTTAATGGGTCTTCAGTTTAAGTTTAAAACGGCACATCATAACAATCTTACATGAAGAAAGCTCACTTTACAGTTTACACACATAGGCCTATCTCTAGTTAATATTACCTACTTCATAATAACCCTTAATCTTTCATATGCTTAAATATTGTTCAGCTCATCAATTTATGAATGGTATATTTTTGTCTCTTTCTGAACCCGAACATTCTCTTTATTCTTCCTATACGCGTGTCGAGGGCTATATCGGAAACCGTCAATTTATTCCCCTTTTTAACGTAAAGCCACTCCAATTGTCCAATTACGGACTCCACCCAAAGCTCCTCGTGTACTTCGCAATACGTTACCTTTGGGCGAGTCCCTTTCGTTGTCAAAAAATGAGAAAAGGTAGAACAAAATACGTGTCATGTGCTCATGCGTGTCTCTCTGAGCATTATGGAAAGAGGGTAAGCCGCTATAGGGGTAGAACAAATGCATGTCGCTGGTTTATATAATGACATGATAATTATGTTGGTCAAGAACTGATGGTGAGAGAGAATGAAGTATGAAATGGTATGGGTACATTGGGTGCCGAGAGAAGACCTTTTATTGATAAAAGATAAATAAGTATTGACCTAATATTCTTCTTTTAAGGAAAATGCCTAAAGTGGAATTTTCATTGATAATATTTCGCCAAAATTATTGATTTTTTAGCATTAAAAAAAAAAAAAAAAAAAAAACGCAAACATAAACTGAAATAACAGGTACCATTCCTTAGGTTAATGATAATAGCTAGTATAATGTAACAGAGCGGACAACAAAGAAATTGCTCACAATAACCGATATAATAGTTCGTCCATATTAATTTAGAAACGCGTGGAACAAATTTGAAGCATGGAATTATAAAATGTCCCATTATGTATTTCTCTTAAGTCAAATTGTCTGGTATAAAAATAAAAATACAAAAGGGGCAAATGTTTGAAGCATCAGGTAACTTCTTCAAGTTTGCTTCACAAGTGTTTATATCGTACTTTGCTTCTCATTTTGTACGACCCCAAAGTATTGAATAGATGGACTTCCATGAATTTGAAAAACGTCAGTTCCAAAACTGCCATATTATATAGTTAGCCTGTACTAACATGATGTATGCACATGTGCACACAGACGTATTGAAATATAGGTGAATCGCCTGTAATTTAAAACCGTTTACTCAATTTCCAGTTTAACTAGCTGGTATCACGTCGTCGATTTAACTTACTGTGAAGACGACACTACATTACAAAATACATTCTTTTTAATGCCTTCTAGTCCGTAGATACATTATGATCGGCCCCAGTATGTCACTAGTACTTAAATAATTTGTCGTCGAATGTACATGACTCTGAATATACCCCCACCCCCAAATAAAAAAAAATAAAAAAATCTTCCTGGAGAGATTTGTGTATCTCCATGCATACTGTTAATGAATGTATGTATTCTTTTTATATCAGATTTGTTTAATAAAATATGTAAATGTCGGAATTGTCCCGGAAGAGATAGGGAATAAAAAGCAAATCATGTAAATTGCGGTAGCATTTTAATATCATTGCTTAATCCAAACGTAGGTCTATATATGTGTGAGTCTATTTATATTTACGCATGTTCATTTTTAATAACAAGTAATATTTAATTGCCCAAAAAATATAAAATCTTGCGTATAACAACAATCCTCATAATTTTAAACGAAAGTTTATATACGACCTTCTTTGATTTCATATCTGAGGCGGAAATATACTAAATAAGAAAGGAATATTATTGACTTGTGAATCACCATCTAATATAGACGCATCAAGACAGATTACAGATGGGTGACTCAATAAGTCTTCTATATATCTACCCTACAGATACACATTTGAATTCAATTTGTATTTCAGGGAATCGAAACTACATTTTCGTGTCATTTAATTGTCCGTCAGTTAGCCTGGGACCGTGTGAGTAATATACCAACAATATAGGCTGAAATGGCTGGATTGTGATAAAATACAAAGGAAATGTTTGCAATTCTCAGTGTTCGAATGGCTAATCCTCGTTTAGTTGCGAAATGTGAAGTCATCACCATGCGGTTAAAATGGAAGAAATTCGATATCGGCGCGTAGTGCGGTAAAAGTGCAAACTAGATGTGGGTGGTTCGAAAATTGTTCTCAATAACCTTCATTTGTCTATAATTTAAGCTTTATTGAACGATAATAGAGATATTGACGGGAGTGATTGCGGGTCTGTTTTTTAAAAGAGATAAGCGAGAAGTGACAATTAGTGAGGGGGGATGATTTAGCTCATATGTGCAATGAGAGCGCAAGCTTTGGCGGCACGGCAAAAATACGCATCTTCCGAAGGGGATTTCCGCGGGATTTGAAAACGAGTTCGCGAGAAAAGATGAAATTGGAAGGTACAGTTTCGAGGAGCATTTATCACCGTTCCAATTTGTAGTCGTAATGATCATTGATTTGGGGGTAATTATGCGGTTGCCGAATGGATTAGGTCAGTCAGGGTGACTGCCCAGTTAACCATTTTCTATCAAAATTCCGTCAGATTTTTGTTCCATAATGAGTCATAAGTTCCAAGACCTTTCACTACTCTATACGGTGGCCGACTTAAGTTTACACATCTTCATTATCTTCCTCTTTCTCCTCGACTCTTACTCATTACACATGCTTTATGAATTAAACATGTTCATTATATCTTTCATATTCTTCTTCAAATAGGCCTACCTACAGTCAAAGCGACAATTCGCTCGAAACGAGTCCGATCTTTAGCCACCCCCGTTTATCTTTTGGATTTTTTCACTCATATTTACTAGTGACAGCCCCCTCTTTCCTAAATATTCGGTCATGTGCATAACACAGACTACAATAATGATAACTTGTAATGAGTGTAACAAAGGACTTCTTAATATAGTCATGATCACATTGTACACCCAAAAAATGAATAATATTATTTCAAAGCAATTCACAATTTATCATTATCCCTGGTTATTGGCTTTCAAACTTGCACACAAGACAGTGTACAAAGCCTACACTCTATCTCAATGACGAGTATTCCAGGCATAATTTGCATAATCCAAATGCATATAGTTTTCTATGAAGAATAAAGGTATGCGCTGCTTTTAATATCTGTGATAATAAAAGGATATTTTATCTTGAAATATACTTAAAAAACGATTCAGATTCGTATCTATTTCCTTTCATTGATGACGTCATCCGTTCAAAGTTCGAATCCAGAGTTCTTTGACGGAAGAAAAAAAAATCTAATCCTTAAAATTACTATCCTTGAATTCGATCTACGTCGTGTTAACCCGACACACACAGTTGCTAAAACAAAGATCATAATATTTTGCACATTTACTCCCCCGCAAGATTAATACGCGACGTCATAATTATTTATTACCCTTAAAGTTCGTAAATACGTCATAGATAATCGATTTTCTTGCTAAATGGTTCATACATGAACTAAGACATGTTCTAAGAAATAATGTTTCAATTATAATTCTGTGGTAAGCAGTAATTAAGGAAAGACAATCAACTTTTCAACACACATCGACTGTAGGAGAGGCGTCTATAATAATCAAAACAAAATAATAATGATATATACCCTGTACAAACCAGGACCTTTGGACAGTCTGAAATTTCTCATTTATCATATTAACCGACGACTATTTTCAGGACTGATAGCTAATAGAAATCAGGCACTCATAGGGTTCGCGGGAGGTACTCAATTCCCCTGAAAATTAAAACGGAATCAAGTATATGTCCGAATAAGAAGTATATGCGTACAATCAATGAAAGCTCCACCTCAATAATTCTGGGAAAAAAATGTATTCGAGTCCCTATATACTGCATCCACATGGTTTAAACAATCGTATACATTTCGCTGTTTAAATGAATTCTTCCTTTTTCTCCTCGCGAACGATGAAGCCATCTTTCTACGTATGAAATCATCTGCCTCGGAGGAAATGAGGCAACACGACTTAATCCTAGTACCGTTTGATTTTTTTTTCATTTCTTCTTTTGCTTGCGCTACAATTGGCACAAAAAACACAGACAAAAAATGGTGATGAAAAACGAGAAAAAGGATGAGTAGTTATGACTTCTGTCTAGTGCTGTGTAAACATAAGCTTCCGGTGATGGATTGATATTATATTAATCATATTGGGTGTTGCAGGTTTGTGGGACGTGACTTGTGAGGGATGAGGAGAGGAGAGATGTGTTTTACAAATCAAGTCACATTGTTCCAAAGATTTGTTTTTGTGAGCAAAGCTACAAAAAAAAAAATTACACCTATTTTATTTGGAAAAGTTACCAACTGATTAACGAACAAAAATGAGCTTGTTGAACAGTTTTATGAATAGTTGATTTTCGAAAGAAAAGAATGTTCAGAACAATTACTGATGGCAACTTTTTTTAGTGGGGGTGGAGTGCCCTTGGACCCAAAATAAATCCAGTTTGGTTTACCTTATTTATACAAATATGCAATGTTTCGAAATGTTTCTTGTGTGTTTCCCCGCAATTTGACCAAATATGCCAATTTTTTGTTCTGTTATTTTGTTCGGCGGTTTTGTAAATTGGTAGGACTTCCTTATCTTTCCTGAGATCACGCTTATCCTTTATCAAAGTTTTCAACAAATCTTGTCCGAAAAAAGAGTGCTTGCTTTAGCTAATTAACTCCTTGGTCCAACCCCCAACTCCTTTGAAAACATACGTACCTACTTGAAATATTTAGCGCAAACCATTTTACTACGTGAAAAATTATGTTATATCTTTATTTTTCTACATAATCTTTATTTTTCATGTTATCTATTTAAATACTTTTATTTATTTTTCTTCAGGTAATCACTTACTCTAACTCTGGGTTCCGTTAAACTCGTCCAGGCGGCGATCTCTTCCCTCGTCGACATATCGGGGTATCGATTCCTTGCAAAGTTTGCTTCCAGTTCTTGAAGTTGTTGACTTGTGAAATGTGTTCTCTGTCGTCGTTGACGGCGCTTCTTGCCGTTATCCTGGTCGCCACCGTCGTCGGCGTCGGGATCGTTGCACGATTTTTCACAATTTCCATCTGAAAAAGCAAAGAAAATACAAGAGATTATATAATTTCCTTTGTCCTTAAATTGGTGTATACAAAACGACTTATGAATGCAGGACCTGTCTAGAAGTTTCAATGCAACCTGAAATATTGATTTCTTCTTTGGTGATTTTCTTTTTCTTTCTGGTTGACCTTTGACATAACAGTCTTGGTGGAAAGTAGATCAACCTCGTTAAACACTTTGCTTTCTTGTACGATCCATAAATGTTATGGTCATGGGCTCATGGCTCTATAAAATATGTATTGTCCGAAATACATGTCTTTGTATTTTGTGTTTGATTTCTTTATTTACATTCATACTACAGCAGTTTTACACAACTTTTATCAGATACACACTGTATATTCTGTATACTGTATACTGTATACTGTATACTCTATACCCGAACAGTGTTTAGTAGCTCCCTGTATATATCCATTACACACTCTGCTCAAATATAGGCGGGTATATGAGGCGAATATCAAATTTCAACACAGTTCTCGTGTATCGAGCTACCCAAATGACAAAGCAATTCATCAATTAAAGCAGTGCGAAAGGTCATTAATCGAATCATTAAATTGTTAAAACCAGTAGCATATTCAGGGAGAAGGGGGAGCATAACCGCCTCGAATCCCCATTTAAAATCTAATCAGGTACACCTCAAGTACACACGCACACACACACACACACACGCACACACACACAAACCTTTACGCATACATCCACCAAAAATTAATGTACACCGGGGTTGGCTTTGTGAGCCCCTACATTTTTACTACAAACATGCCTAATTTTTTAAAAACATTTGTTAACTTTTTTACATTTCAAAGAGTTCTTTTTGGAATTACGCCCCCGTCTATAGATTCCTGGCCCCGCCTCTACTTCAATCTGTTATATAGCCCCCTTTCTTATTTCAGCAAAGAAGGTGTACTTTTGGAAGGTAAACCGTCAGATTAATTTCCGCGGTTTCATTTATTCCAATATCCTCATAATTAAACACCCGTCTTTTGTTTCAAAGATATGACAATAGGGATTTGTCATACCTTCAATTTTGATTGTTTTCCTGTGTCATTTTACCGTTTAGAGCCTTTTGTTACTAATCCAACGGTATTCGAAACAAGTTCTTGGTGTATTAAAGTGTAATTGTTGGGGATATTTGATGTATGTAATTAGAGAGTGAATATTGAATTTATCAAAGTCACGTGGTCGCACTCAAGATCTTATTCTTAATGCATTTTTCCTACCAGCAGCACAGGCTGAACGGGGCAGTCATAAATTATGATAAAAGTAATGATAAAGGAAAATGAAATGAGAACAAAAAATGTAAAAATTTAGAATGGTCTCTCAGATAATATATAAAAATACAGGTTTTGTCTTTGAAAAAAATTTGGACAACTTTTGAAGTCCCTCAAACAAGTTTTGGACAACTTTTTAATTTCCTAAATCTCAAACAAACAATTGGCTCAATCTCATACATGGCTACAAATGCACGTAAGCATGATTCCGGCAACTCACGACGTCAAAGTTCCTATGACAATGTCCTAATATTAGATCAAACCGGTGTTGAACCGGCTTGCCAACGGAATACTTACTTGCATTGAATTAGAAAAGGTGCGAAACTAGTAGGAGTAAAGACAAACAGAAACAATGAATACTTGTGTTTTGAGCACAAAGGAAATGTTCCATCAACCCATCAAAGTCACTCAAAGCAACTGAATCTGTTGTTGTAAGTAATACCCGAAAGACTCATCAACAATACTTGTGGAAACCATTTAGTGATCAAACCCCATTGCCGCCGACGTTATGGTCACGCAGGTCGTCTGCTAAATCGGTCCTTCCGATTCTTGGCGAGACACGTAGAGGTAGCTACCGTATATGTGCGCATTGAGAGAACAAACTGAGCATATCTTGGGCGACTAATTTGGCAATGGGAATGGCGCTAAGTCAAGGGCGCCAAGGTCAGGAATTTCCTTCAATGGTTGATAGAAAACGGCGGGAAGAGAGCAGGAAAATTAGCAGGCAATGTCAACAAATTTAACCGGGCCTGTGGCACGATATGTTTGTAAGGATCTCAGAAGGAAAATAGATTTGCAAAGACTATGAAAACTATAGATCCGACACGGTTTTTGTTGACGATTATAGGTCACTAGAGCAAAGCTGAATCGTCTGACATCATTTAAAGAAGCAGGAGAAAGGTGTTGCTGGCAAACATACAGCGCCCTCTCCCTGAAGACCATTGGTGCTGGTCGATAAGAAAGATGCGGCATCATGAAAGTTTTATAACAAAATTATAATAAGATGAATATTCTTTGTATATAATATAATATGTGCTTGATGCTTTTTTTAAAAAATAACCAGACAATAGAATTCTGATGTCTTTTCACCCATTTCACTCAGAACTATCCACTTGCATGAAGTTGTATCCACCATACAACCCCAGAATAAGAATTTAAAGACACTAATAGGGCACCGAAGATTGGTAAAAAATAACAGTTTCACCACGATAGGCAGTGCTTTGTAATATAAATATGGCATTTCTATTTGTCTCACTCTAAAAATTCGAGAAACTGATGAATAGAAATACCACATTCATCATGCTTTTTATCATGTGAGTGAACATTAGAAATGGGAGGTTGATTATCATATCGCATCAGTCATAAAAAAAAGTAAGAATAGAATCCAGCAAGATTCTCTCGTTGAAAAAATAGAATACCGAGACAGAATTAAACATGCAGCTGCTATCGATAACATGTTGTAGCTTCCGTTGATGGTTATTTTAGTTGCACTGCACTCTTTATTTCGTGTTCTACGGTCGTTCTAGGAAGTAGGAGATACAGATAGAAGATCATTTTACAGAACTGCAGTAGTACTAGTAGAACAAACATCACCACGCGATTTAGATTTTACATTCTGACTGGTTCGTTTCCACTTTAAAGGGACTTCGTAACATTGTTCACATGAGAGAAAATGGTACTAAGGTGGTGAATTCAATGTTAGATGTACAATTAAAGATAATCTGAAAGTTTGAGTGAAAACAGACCACTATTAATGATAAAAATTGGGAAAAAAGGATCTGATCGACTCCTGAATTCTCTCAACTATATTATTATAATTTAATTAAATTTTAGGTGAATGTAAATCGTCACAACGCAATGGATTGGCTCTATATACCATTCCAAACATTTAATTGTTAACAGATTTTTTAAAAGCCTGTTTTATGTTTTATTTTCATGGAAAAACGGTTGGGAAAATTCAAAAATTGGTTGGGAGAATTTTACTGTTAGAGGGTGTCGCACAGTGACGCCTTCAAAAAAACCATAAATATTCTTTGTGGTTTGAGAATTTTTTCAGAAATGTTTGCATGTTCGAGGGTTAATACGGTAGAAGGAATATAATAAGTAACATTTCATTAAAAAATTACAGTTTTTTCATCAACGTTCAACAATGTTACCGGTTCACTTTAAGCGAATTATACAGTGCAATTAAGCGATACTGCATTGTCGTATTACATTCATATATTACATTCATACGTGTATGAACAATGATAGTCGGCTCGTAATTTACCCATTCTTTAATAATGAGAACAAGAATTTGTAATTTGGATTATTATGCTTAGGGATATGTCATTTTTTCCCGATTTCCAAATCTTTCTTTAGTTGAAGAGAATATTTCTATGTTAATATTCTCTTTGATTGGTTATCTACGTCATTATGTCTTGACGTGTATGGCTTATAACATACATTTCAGTAAAATACATAACTATCAAATTTGTTAGGCATGCTAGCATTATAAATAAAATATTGTTAAATAAATCAAATCACAGTAAATAAAATCAAGGAGCAAGCTAAACAAAATCAAACCATCATAATGGATTGTCAAACATCGGAATGCCGGAGTTTCCCGTTCTTTTTTCTTCTTTTCTGGACAGCCTTAGTTCTTAGAAAATTAGGCAGAGATGTAGGGGATGATTGTCCAGGATCTTGAATTCTAATGTGATAAAGATTTTCGAAAGTTCAGAACCGGGTCAAGTACATGAAGCTTGTTTTAACAATAAACTAGAAGGAAAATGAATTGACACGAATCGGGCAAGAAATAGGCCAAAATGATCAACATCCGTTGGAGACACACACAAAACGATTCAATTTCATTTACAGCTTCCTTTGCGTATCCCGGAGTTAAAAAGATGTGAATTGATAGAAAGAGGGGGTGGGGGGTTGGCATGTATATTTTCTTAATACATTTCTTGTCTAAAACTGAGTAATATTGTACGAAGTAATACTCCAATCCCTAAAATTGTAGGCTAATTCATTGGTACTGCTTTGTTTGTTTACACGGCCTTTGTGTGCAATAAAAATAATTACAATAATACAAATAATATTAATAATAATAATAATCATAATAATCATAATAATAATAATAATAATAATAATATTCATAATAAAAGCTACATTCAAAGTGAGCACGTATCCATCCCAGGGGATGCTCAAGGCGCCTCCAAAGTAGACATTCAGTTATTTAAGACAAATAGAAATTAAAAGATTTTAAGACATGATTGAGAAAGACGTTCCCCCTTAACACTTGGTAAACAGATTGAAACAAAACTGATTTATTTATTTATTTATATATTTATTTATATTTCTATATATTTATGTATTTATTCATTCCAGTAATGTATTTATGTATTTGATAGATATATGCATCTATCTATCAATTTGTTTACTTATTTATTAACTTATTTATTTACCTATTTATATACTTATTTATTTACCTCTTTATATACTTATTTATTTATTTATGGTAATATAAAGTTAAGTATCGCTAGATATCATGCGAATATAAAAGAAGAGGCGAAGAGCTACCCAGACATCATGTCGATCAAATAGAGAGTACGATATAACGGGTACAGTGCTGATGATGGTAGTGGTCTTGGTAGTGGTGTGGATGGTTGTCGTTGTGCGTGTGTGTGTGTGTGTGTGTGTGTGGGGGGGGGGCTGCGTTCCTCCTTACTCCTTCAACTACGCCTCAAGAACAAAATACGGTGTGTTTCGTATCATAATTATTGTCAGGAAATGGTTGCGATGCACATTGGAAAGAGAATCTGGGTCGATATTGGGTAGTCAGGAAACCGTTCTGGTGTTTTATCTGTCTCACAGCGTCACGGGAAAGTGTCTTGACCACCTTACGATTGTGTCTTGGACCAACTAAGTGACCCAGTGACCCCATTTATTGTCTGTGAAATTGTCTCTTTGGCCTCACAGAGGATTGAAATAATAGAGGAAGAAGTTTTGCCAAAGTTCGTATTTCAAAAGCGGATACATTGTCTGTGAAAAGTGGTATTTGGAATTAAGAAGTGTGTATGAATAAGTTTACTTCAGGAAACACATCTGATCTTCTGTTTCCTGGTTTGAAAGTGGAGTTTTGATATAAATTCTAAATTATGAATTTTGAATAAAAATTTCTCCTGTAATCACCACTGATCATGATCACTAAATCCCTAACATCCCTGGTGTTTGAATATGGAGATATGCCTTTAACTGCATAAAACGGTTTTATGACATGAGCATGGTTTTTACAGACCCGTGTATACTACTCTTGCTTTCAGTCACGCTGACACACCTAAAGGTCTTCCATGTGCATAATGCTGAAACGCCAACACAGCATTTTTAGTCAATAAAATGCATATTACGTAATCATAATAATAACTAAAAAAGAAGCTAAAAAGAAGAAAAATGTTAATCGTTTCTCCTCTCTTCCGCACCCATTTCTTTTCCTTCCTTCCTCTCTTTCACCTTTCTCTCACTTTCTTTTTATTTCATTACCTTTTTTAGATCACTTGGATAACATTTATCTATTCAGCGATCTAAGACTTCACTATACATGTCTCCGTCTGACATTTTTATGACACAATGGTTTGGTTTTAAGTAATAATCCATGCTAAGACATTACTTTATATTGGCGATCTGTTAAAATCATTTGTAACAACAAAAAACACCAAGAAAGGAATTCCCAAATATTATTACTTGCAGTATGTAAAAACTGCACGTCGTTATTGCTTTTCGTTGTCAAAATGGAAAGAGGAGATATAAAATAGTGTACGGATTTCAAAATTTACATAAAAATTGGGGATTTTAAAAAGAGGAAAAGGGAAGAGAAGATACCTTTATAACATTTTTTTT
>CP137685.1:15398586-15686823 GCA_037976565.1 Mesocentrotus franciscanus
AAGGCGTAAAGAGCTATATAGTAAAAGGAGTTCAACTTGCAGAATCACCTTTTAAAATTGAAATGGAATGGTGATGATCATACAAAATATAATCACAAGGCCCATAGGACGTACAAGAAAATCCAAAGATGTTACCGAGGCGTGGAATGCCTTTGCTTCATGCCTTTGCTTTGTTCTTGGAAGTTATTCTTTAACTTTTATCGTCACTTAAACTAAACACTTAAACAAATTACCTTAATTAGGCAGTAATTTGGGAAACGCGCCAATCACATTTCGAGGGAAGGGGGAAGTGAAAGTGCCAAAGAGGGTAATGAAATTTTATTATTTTTTTTTACATTCCCGTAAAGGGCACATTATTGACTCAGTGTCAATGTGCGAAACAACACTTATACGGACATTGACTTTTCTTGTGGCAGACATTCGAGCTTGAAGCAGTAGAATGCCACTAAATTATTTTGTTTCCTTATATTCATAGACCTTTCAAAGGGGGGAGGAGAGAGGGACATACGTAAAAAGATGAATTAAGAGGATGAGAGAGAGAGAGAGAGAGAGAATGGGACGAGAGTTTGAAGCAGTACAATACCACATGAGTGTGGGAGAGAGGGAGAGAGAGAGAGAGAGAGAGAGAGGCCTAATCATCACAGTGTGACGGTCAACCACTAATTAACTATTTCCTTGATTCGGAGATTGGGCGTTTATGCCGCGATATTAGTTCAACATTGGCACACAAACGAGTGGAGAGCCTGCACGTTGACAAAAAGATGTAACTCCCCCTTTTCTCAACCTTAGACATTTGAGCATAACAACAGAATATAATACATCCCGCTAAGATTCGAGAATGGACGAACCTAAAAATCCTGCTCCTTAAAAATGTTTACATTTTGATCTGCCTTATCTTGCAAGTGACACTGATATAGCAATATTATAATACATAAAAAGAATTCATTATAAATACCTATGAATCAAGTACTACATGCCAAACTCAGACAACGTCAGAAGCGATATGGAAACCAAATACAGATAGTGGCACGTTCACAGCAACGCACGCAAAGACCGTAACCACCCTTTTTTTTAAATATGGAATTTTAACTAGTTTAATGTAGATGTGTAGTATTGATAACTTAATATAGCAGGCATTGATAAATCAAATTTCACATTATAATTGATTCACTGGTGAGATAGACAACATCGGTACTAATCTAGTTAAACCATATATAACAAAGAACAAAGTAGACCTAAGTCTAACTTTATTTGTTAACTAAACTCGACATTAGTCCAAATTTAAATCCAGCGTCGAGTTTAAAACAAATTACTTGAATACAGGTCTATATCTTTAATGTGTTTTTTTCCCCTAAAAATAAGAGAGGATCACAGACAACCGTCATAAATGGGAAAAAAGAATGTTCTGAAAGGAACTTATCGAATTTGATAACATTTCCTCTCATTCTCTTCATGGATATGGTATAGCCCCAACGAACATTTCCAATTGGGCAGTAGTGCAAAATTCAGTTTCGATTTTATTCTTAGCTATAAATACATAAGCAGGAAAACAGAGAACATGTTTATGATTATGGTAGGACTATGCTTAGGTAAAAATAATAATGGAAAACTGTTGAATGAAAAAATATTCATGAGCTACTGGTTTGTTTTTATTTCACATGTATTGGCACTATAATTATGATTATGATGTCTAAAATGTTTTTTTCTAAAAACTCAATTCATCGCAATGGAAGGTCGAATGCTACTCACAAGGGCATCATGGCATAGTTAATTATTTTTTCTTATTGATAGCCCGAAATGGCAGATATTACTGCCCACACCAATATACCAACATTAATATTATGCATATTGATAGTCATTTGTCAGTTTATGTTGATTTTGTAACTTTGTTTTATTTGCCTTAGGTGTCATTACATAATGTTAATAATAATAGGCAAACATCGCGCTTAGCATACTAAGAATTTACCATCATGCTCATCACGATGCTTTTTTTTTTAAATAACGGAATTTGATTTATTTACCAATTCTCTCCCAAAACCCCTTTATGACCCCTTAAAATGTCGGTCTACAGGTTTCAAGTTTTATTCAAAATAACTATTTTTTTTACATGATAAAAATGGAATCTGTCAGTCACCCACGAGGTTCGAACCATCAGAAAAACTGATCCAATCTGTCCCCTACCTTTCATTTGAAATGACAAAACACCACAGCAAAATGATTCCATTCCCTCCCAAACCAAACCTCAACGGCAAAAGCACACTCCGCGCAACTTGAAACCCGCTCAAATTAACATATAATACTCTCCAAATTATAAACATATATTTCTTTTCCAAGTATATATCTTGATATGCGACGTCGCAGAGAATTCCGTGCCAAGCCCACGAAACCAAAACTGCTTGAATTTTTTTTATGACCGTGACCTGGTAAAAGTGCAAGAGTCTAATAAAAAAATAAAAACAGTTATAAGCGAATGATGTTGGTTTTGGTGCGTTCGACGTTGATATTCATTAAAAGTGATTGCCAAATTGATCAGAAGGAGAATGTTGAAATCGTATACACTCATTGTTATAATTGTTCTCGTTTCATGTGAAATGTGATGATTGAATTCATGAGCGTTTGAACTATGTGTAATTATTATAAACTATATACATGACATAGGCTACATATTTTTGATAAGTCGTACACAATAGAGTCTCAAACTCGCAGGAAAAAACTCTTGCAAGAAAAAAAATGAAGTATGATGTTAAATCTAGTTTCTTATAGCATGGTTTACATGATTGAAATTACTTTAATGATTCTAATGATAATCATTATCTCTTCTATAATGTAAAAAAGAGAAGAAGAAAAAAAAATAGAAAAAAAAGAATAAACAAATAAAAAACGTATTACAATCTTCCATAACAAATTGTCTACAATGATACAATATCTTCCCGATTCGGTTGTGAAATATTAATGTTTTAAAAGAAGATGGCGGAAAAGAAATGATCGATGACAACAAGTTTAAAAATGAATAAACTTTAACAGATTATCAGAAATGTCCTGGTTTGCTTTGAAACAAACCACAGTATATTTTCAATTGTTCATAGAAGGGTGCGATCATAAAAATACCCTTTTATAAAGAAAAATTGTATAGAAAATAAGGACATTCTCAATAAGGGTTGAAATCAACCAACCGAAATATATTTCTCCCATCGAGTAACCACCGTTATTTACCATGGAAACAGTTTGAATCCCGAACCTTCCTCCCCCGACGGATGGATTAAAATCACTGGTTTTTAGGGGCAAGAAAGACTGAGACTTGACTCAGCTCCAAGCTCCTGAAATTGGATACGCCTGGCACATCCCCTAATACTCGGCCTGACTTGCGGGTAGACCGTACGTGCTCCAGTCAGCAGGGCCCTATACCTCAGAGCACTCCACGCCGCTCATGGCGGGGGCAGAGTGTTTGGAAAGTCGTACACGTCCCCTGGTACTCAGATTCTCACCCTTTTCAATCTGTCAAAACTGAAATACATTTTTTCTTCTTCAAAGGAACTACATTTTACCACAAATGATTAGCTCAATATTTCACTATTCACGGACTTGTAAATGAAGTTTGCTCCATGAAGTGAAGATTGTAGCTTGCTTTGTTATGATACCATATTGCACATTATGCTAAAAAATCCTCTCCATTCATGCTTCACTGCGCTTAAAAAGTCCAAAGTAAATTTACCAACAATATGGATTCATTTAAATTTTCATTTCCTGTAAGCCTTCGCAGCCATGGAAACAGTGGCAAATGTGAAGGTGGCAAACATCAATGATAGTGGTGAAATTCTAATAATACTCTACTTAATCATGACAAATTAAAAACAATAAGATCCTCAATATTTGACACAAAGATATATACACTATCGTTACAATGGCAATACCCTTTAATTGAGTAAATGGAAAATTCGGTTTACAATCTCATGCCACCTAAATCTTCGTCTCAGTTTCATGAATTTTGAAAGGTCAGTTACACAAATATTTAAGAAGAAGGGAGAAAAAAAAAATCAGCAAGTCAAATTAAGAATGTAAATCTAGCATGTTTTTCTAACTTGAAATTCGGTCGAAGGTTAACTATTATTTTGTATAAAATTATGGTCGGGCCGGCCGCGTGAACATGTGATGCCCAAGCGCCTCCGTGGTTGTGAAAAAGATGAAGAGAGAGAGAAAAAAAATCTAAAATATGGAAGAAAGAAAGTAAAAAGATTATTCATTATGGGTGTAAATTCATAGTGTGTCACTGAAACACTAAAGAAAAAAAAAAACTATTGCGTTGGTACTCATACAAACTACGTATTGTTTTGCATAGCGCACCCCCTCCGTGTTCTGAAAAATTCAAATTATTTATATTATTGTGGGTGTCTAGTCATAATGTGTCACTTAAAACGTCGAAAAAAGTTTGAGTTTTCGTACTCCTACCGACAAACAGCCGAGATCAAACAATTAGAGTTCTTTGAAGGAGAGTTCAGGTAAGATTTCCGCCACTAGTTGGTGAGGAGTTTATCCGCCATCTCCGGTGGTTCAGCCTCAGAATATTACAGCCTCGTTATATAGCTGTATACTTGAGGTTAAGTATGTGTTATATATGTGAATGGCACCCAGAGAAATATTGTTATGGAGGAGAGAGAGAGAGAGAGAGAGAAAGAGAAGGGGAGGGGGGGGGGGCGTGGAAAGGGGGCGGGGATATCTTACCATAATCTAAACACAATGCCCAATTTTATTATTCTCATTTTCGTAAACGGATCAATGGATTGAAATAAAATGGATAAATAAATGAATAATTCATTTGGAGATGGACTAATGAGAAGGCCCTTTCACATTTGTTCAGTCATCTAATGATCATGGTATTTAATCTTCTGGTTCACGATTCTAACAATCACTCTTAAACAATTTTATTTCTTTTCCACAATGTCTAATTTTGCATTCTCCTCAAACCCTTATCAAAATTATGGTAATCATAGTCAGAATAAAATAAGATAATGTCCCCACTATGTAAAAACACTGGATATAAATACACAATAGTTATTTATATTTTATTTCATTGCATTCTGTAGTTCTGTATTGTTTTGACTAACGGCCTTGTCCAGTTTTAATGAACTATTATTTATCTTTAATTACTGTCTTGTTTTAAGTAACACCTTTCTTATGATTGTATCTTGTTGGATAGTTCATTTATAATGTATGATAACAAATTTGATAAATTCGATTTCACTTCTTTAGGGGAAGAGAGAGATGATTTAGAGTTTGGCAAAGTGCATCCAACCTCACAGTTTCCTTTAAGGCTTTAAGGCGAAGAAATTCGTCATCAATCAGATCTCAGACATTCAATAATGATTTGCACATATCATTCCAAAAACAAAAGGTACATAAATATCAAATTTCCACTCCTTAATTGGAAGCAAATGAGGGCTGTATACATTGAAAGGCAACATGGTGACAAAGTAGAACAAGAATTTCAAAAGGGAGGGCTGCCGGGTTTGGGCTGGGGATATACTTCAGCAATTGAGCATCCTCGGGAGGGTTTTCGGTGATCAGAAACATCGAAAGTAATCAGAAAGGGTGTCAAACACTAAATCATGACAATTCAAGGAGGAACAATAGTCAGCTCATCAAATGCTTAAAGAGAAGGTTGAGTTCTGGTCATGGTCATGCAAGTACATTGTGATTTTTTTGTCTGGAAGAAAGTTAATGGAGAAAGGGTTGATCATGTAGCACATACGAATTAAAGTGACTCGGTAACATTGCCTCAGATTCTGAAACAAAATCCTGGATTTAGCTCATGCTGCAATCATAATTATAAACCTTTAGGTCAGTCAGGAATCCCATGACTTTTACAAGCCGATCGCCTGTCTGATTATCAAGATATTTATGATTGGAAATCAAACTTTCATTTTTCGTTTTCCTAACGGTTTTTATAACACTACAGTCTATTGGGGAAAATGGGTATCGTAAAACCGGTCACTCAAAGATTTTTACTTTTTTGAGGCACTTCATGATCATTTTGAAGTGCAATTTGTTTAGGGCTTCAATATTACACCATATCACAGACACTGATAGCACGTAGGGCCATGCATCTCAGATTTAACATTGTTAAACGATGCCTTTAAAGTGTACTCTGAGGTCTTGGAATCATCAAAGTATTGGAATCATCGAAGTGATAAATTTACTTGATCTCACTGAAAATCTACAAGCACTGCACATAGAAATGGGTATATGGGACAACAACCGCATTCTACTTGAATGTTTGGTCCAAGAAATTCAGCTATTTCTCGTCATAATTTGAATATGAGCCCATTTATAGAGCAGTTGTTATCATGGGGGCATTTCTGCTATGATATCCTTCCAAACTGACAAAAAAAAAAAGAATGAGAAAAGTCACAAATTATTTTCACCTTTCCCCAGAACTCAACATTATCTTTAAAGCCCAAGTCCACTCCAAAAATAACTTGCCTTTAATAGAACCAGAAAAATCAGACAAACCAATCAAAAAAAGTTTGAGCAAAATCGGATAACTAATAAGAAAGTTATGAATTTTTGAAAAAGTATGTAAAACTATGGAACAGTGATATTCACAACACAAATTGCCAAGATGGTTATCAGTTTGTGACGTCATGTCCTCACTACTTATCAATTGCT
The DNA here is from genome assembly GCA_037976565.1 of Mesocentrotus franciscanus. Taxonomy (NCBI): domain Eukaryota; kingdom Metazoa; phylum Echinodermata; class Echinoidea; order Camarodonta; family Strongylocentrotidae; genus Mesocentrotus; species Mesocentrotus franciscanus. The sequence continues at coordinate 15,405,250 of CP137685.1, forward strand.
TTATATAGTTTAATCCCATTAATTTCCCTTTTTATCCCCCAAAACTTGATTTCCCCATGCCTTTGCCCAGGTTATATGATTTGTATCATATTGCGTGCATGACATTTCCCAAAATCTTTTATAAATTTTGAAGAATTGATACTATTTTTCTGAATATTGTATTTCATAATTATTGATTTTTATATAAATAGTTTATCAAAATTCAAATTTGTCATGATTTAACTGGACAAAAATTACTCTATATTAGTGCATCCACACAAAAACATATTACTATCAATCTAACTTGGATGCTGGTGTGAAGAAATACGATTATTAGGGAAAATAGGAAATTTATATTATCAATATAAAGAAAATAATTAGTGGATAGTGAGGACCATACGTCACAGACTCATGAGTGAGTTGCCAATTTGTGTAGTGATTTTCAAAGTTTTTCATGTCATTACTAATTCATAACTTTCTTATCAGTTATCCGATTTTGTTCAAACTTTTTTGATTGGTTTGTCTGATTTTTCTGGTTCTATTGAAAGTAAGTTATTTTGGAGCGGACTTGGGCTTTAAAGAGGAACAATGGTGATCTCAGCGGATATTTTTTGAAGGTCTATTCTCAAGAAACTGTAAGGGGGAGTGGAAAACACCGAGATGGTTCATGAGAGTTCATACACGTTTCTTCTCTCTGATGTTATATAGAGTATATTCGTTATAACTAGGAAAAAAGTCATGATGTCTGAAAATGAATACGCCAAAGTTTTACAGAGTGTAGAAGCATAATCACATAAGAGCCTCAAAGGTTCTTTAGGAATTAATCATTAACGTTTCATGTATATATTCAAGTTAATATTATTATTATTATTTATTCGGCATTTCAAAAGAAAAAAGTACATACAACAGGTAAAATTAATAACAAAACAATAGACTGATCATGATACAAAACAGGTGAAGAGATTTCGACAGAGCTTACGGGGCTGCCTGGGACAAGAAAAGGTGAACTGAATTACCATGACCCTCAGGTCTTCTGTCCCACCCCCCGTCAACTCTATCCAAATCTGTACATAAAATCAGAAGGAATAGACAGTAAAACATAAGTTTATAAAAGTTCAATGTATATTCCGTTGTTATTTTAATAGCGTCTCTTGTACCATACAATTCTAGGTATCACATTTTATGGTTCACTCGTAGCGGATATATCTCTTGATAGAATATCTTTTGATAAATCTGATCTTGAACGAAATGCTAATAAACTCAGTCGCATATAATTTTTTTCTTAAATTTTAAGGCACCTGAAATTTGGGATAAAGAAAGATTGTAATAAGAAAAAAGAAGATTAAACTTATATAAAATTGTGGTATTTGCAGCTAGTGAAACATGCGCTTAATGCTGTGAACTCTTCGATGGGTACCCAAACAACGCTAGCAGATCCACAAAATCAGACGATTTTTTTTTTGTTGCTATGTATATTAGCTAGTAATATGTATTATCCTTTTCAAATGTTCATTTTTATCACATTATTCAATGTCATAATAAAAGGGTTGACCGGGATCGCAGATTAAATGGTAAAAATGCGTGGTCTTTTTTAACTCATGAAATGTGAATTTACATCTTGTTAAAAGAAGAAACAATATCATGAGTAAGCATTTGCTATAATTACTTAGAAATTATTTTTCCGATCTCGTGATTGTGAGTTTGATAAAAAAATATTTAGAGCTGACTTTCAGAGATAACCTTTAAGAATTGGGATGAGTATGTTAATTAGTCTGTTTTGAAACGATGTCTAACTGAATTTCAATTTCAATGAGGAAAATACCAATAAGTAAACAAAATAGGCCATGGCAAAAAATTGCTTGAAAGAATAACTGATTCCAATTGTGTTTTACAACATTTGATATAAATAACATGGCTTCTTTCGAGACAAAGATCAGACGTGCAATGTAATGTTGAATTCATTAATTTGACAGCAATTAATAAAGTTTTTTTTAAATAAATCATTTTCGTCACAAACGCTTAATATCGCGCCATTATTTCAGCTGTATTATTATCCATGTAGTTGACTTGCATAATCCTAGGCACAACATTAACAGAAGGCTACACAAAAACACATTCGAACATCTACATGGAGTATGTTTGCAGGGACATTGTCATAGAAACACAATTGTGTGTAACACAATCCCTTAAGTACGTATGTAACAGGCGTCCAAATATGGACTGCTTGCAAATCTTTACTTCGACATACACACATTTTTTCACATATTTCTTATACATGACAACGATTAAAAAAATATATATAAGCAGTTGGGTGTTGGTCCTGCATATACGGTTATCTTGGGGGACGGTAACGGGACTACATAGCCAGCCAAAAACCCCGTAGTGCGTGCAACTCAAGGACCCGCTACTATTACGACTATTACGACTATTACGACTCCCTCTTTCACAATTTCCTTTGCTTTTGTCTCACAACATTTTCATAATAAGCATTATTTCTTTCGAACGGGAAATAATAAATTCAGGTTCCTGAACATGACTATTTAATTGTTCAGGCACACAAGAATCACATACTTGCATTTTGCTCAAACTGAACAGGCCTACAGTTTTCATTGTAGGGATATAAAGGTGTTTTTATTTTGAACGGTGTGATCAAAATTTAACGTGGACATCTACATATACATTTACATTTTTGAAAATACTAATTTTGTCACTTAGGATTATCTGTTTCAGATAGGCTACCCATATCAAATTGAATCGTCTTGCCAGCTTTTCAACAAGATGCCAATAAAGTTTTAAAAAAATATTCATAAGCAAAATAAATCGACGTAAGCGATAACATGCAAGTGAAAGAAGGGAGAGAAAGAAAGAGTGGACGAGAGAAGACAAGATGAGACAAGAGAGGGAGAGAGAGAGAGAGAGAGAGAGAAAGAAAGAGAGAGGGGATTGTACAAAGAGTGAAGTGGATGGAATATTAAGCAAAAGAGCTATCATCATTCCGATATTGAATTTCAATGTAAATACACGCCGTGCAAACGTCCGACAATGTCAAATATTCAGGCCGGTTAACAAATCAGCACTGAGCGAAGTTTGCATATATAGAACACAGGAAAATAAAAGTAATGCTGGACCTCTACTCATTGTAAGTTTTGCATAAAAATTATATGACTTCGTAAGAAAAAACAAAGTTTCCAAAGAGTATCCATGTTATTATTATGTTCTACGACAATAGCAGTGAGCATATCAAATTTAGGCCTATACCTCACACTGACATTTCAGAGTCAGCTAGGTTTAGGCCTACCATTGTTGTTTTGTAACAAAGAAATGTTCTCAGGAGGATATAAAACTAGAGTATAAAACATTTGTGTTGTGTCCTATGCGTCTCTAATTTAATGAAGTAATGAATCCACCTAAATTAGACAATAAATTCCCAACTTTGTCCCAAGTTTTTGTTTAGTCCTTGTAAGCTGCCTAATGGTTGGAAGCCTTCTTTGCCATAGGCATAGGATCTCTGGGGAGGAATATTTTAAATTAAATGATATCGGACTTGCTATCACAACTTCCTAAATATCAGATTAGATCACAAGACATTTGATCATAATGATCAGCTCTTGCCAGAAATCTGTATTACTTCCGGTTCAAGATCGACATCAAGAACTTCCCTTTGAGCATGTCTCTCAAGACGCTCGGCTGTGTCAGAGGAAAATTCAATTAATCGAGCGAAAATATTTAGCTAATTGTGTTTGCAGAGAGGGAAAAGATTCAAGAGGGAGAAAGTAAAGTTCAAGTTCGAAGTACTTCTGGGACGAGCCTGAATGACATCGCGCAGACAACAGGCATTTGTCATCGGGCGCGAATGACGAGCGGCTATCAACTGGAATCCATCGGGGAGACTCGGGCGGGGAGGAATCTCTAATTGCCGCTTCATCTTTCGATGAGACACTGTACGGTGGAGTTGATGAGTCGGACGAAAGACGGATGGGGATGGTGGCAAAGATAATGATGGAGAGAAGGGAAAGGGGCGGGGATAGTGGATAGGGATGAGTTCTCAACTTCTAAATAATAAAAGGGTATCTAAGTCACATTTACAGACACTTCGAAGTGCAAATTAAAATATATCTACACGGTTAGCGCGATTTTATACTGGTCGTCATTGCAAGAATAATGAAAATAGTATGACAGTGTATGTTATGTGATAATCTAAAGTACAACTTTCAACAAAATTGTCATTTGAGTCAGTGAATTGAGCATACATATCGGCCTAACAATACTTGTCCTTCTTCAAAAGATGTAGTTGAAAGATTGATTTTCAACTGAAAACATTTAAAAAAACTCGGCCTTTTGTATTGCGGAAGTTGGGGTGGCCCATTATACAACCTCTTGTCTCAACAAAATGCCTTGAGTGTTTAATAATAAATGCATTTATAACATTCTCATTGCTTTTTAACATGTTAAAATTTGGATGAAATGTTCTATACTTGTACAAAATATGAAACTATTAAACACACTTTACTTTACTTTAGAACTCCCAATACGTTATTTTTTCTTCTTCTAAGGAATATGACTTTTCAATTATTTTCCATTTTCCTAAAGGATATTTCATGAAAGACTGTACATGACTATTATCATAGATAGAATCACGAAATGTAGGGTGTGAATTTTGTGCAAGAACGTATTTTATATCCGTTTCCTGCCGTCATGCTCCAAGAGAAATATAAATACACTCGTGTATCTCCACTCTCGCACATTTCTCTCTCGTATTCACAGAGAAATAGACAGAAAGAGAGAGAGAGAGAGAGAGAGGGAGACTCAGAGAGAGGATGAGTCCCGTATCTATTCTGTTTCTGAAAATTGATATCAAAACCCGTCAGTTGTCCGCCATTTCCTGGTAACCGAGTTTTGTTATACACGCTTTCCGTTAATATCCCTACTCGAATGAGGAGGCGAGGAGTGATGGTTCATTTTATTTTTGGGGGCTTTAAGTTTATATTGCCTCAAAAAATATTCAACAGAAAATATCAGTAGATACCTCAAAGAGAGTGGGTAGGAAATATATATATATATATATTTTTGTGTAAATCAGAAGCAGAAATTACATGAATTAGTATGACGGAAAGAAGAAAATATACCTGTGGATTCTTTTTTTTCCTCATTGTGTTCTAATACATACTGATGTTTAATTGTAATAATTAAATATGTGTGGACCCCTTTAGGAGCAAACCTGCTTTGGAAGGGCAATTCAATCCACTGCAACCCAATAGGAAATAAATATATATCCACGATAACGAACGGATGCACTGGTAATCAGCAATTAATTGTTATTATGTCGGCAACATACAAAGATGAGAAATAAACATTTCAAGAATTAAAAACTTTGAATTAATGACGACTCTTCTTAATTTCAATTAATTCATTCAATCTATAGGAAAAAGGACGATGGAGATAAAACGCATGATGTTTGAATTCTAGGGTCATTGCAGCTTCACTGACATACAGTTTACTGATAGTAGGTTAATCATACTCTATGACATAAATGAATAACGATTATTACTTCACAACCAAATGCACAAAAGATAAAACGAAAGTGGATCTAAATCAAAACTATCAAAAAGAATATAAAAAAATCTAGAGGAAAGGTCATCATAAGAGACTTGATTTTTTTATAGATTTTTGACAAGAAAGAAAGAACGGAAAAAGAAAATCTCATTAACTATGAGAATTACACAACGTTTTCGAATATTTATCAGGATTATTTTTAAAGAATTATCACAAGGCTTAATGGAATATAAGAACAGGTAAACATCCAAAGATTTTGAAAATTATATGACTATTTAAAAAGTACTACACGAAATAATGAAAAATGTTATCAAAAGAACTGCATTAACTTGTAAGGAAAGAAATTGTATCATCGAATCTAAAATGTTGCTTCGGTCAAATATTTTGTTCAAAACTTCATGAAAAGCAATGGATCATGAACAAGGTGTCAAGAGTATATATTGAAAATAATACTCTTCAAATAATTAAAAATAATAATATGAGTATAATTGAATATAATAAATTACAGGGAAGATGTAAATCCCATGAAATAATGTGTATGCGCCTGAATCATCTACAATATTGGTAATTCATGAGATATTCTTTCATTATAGTTATAAAGCATTCAGATTGACAGCAACAAGTCGTATTTTCACAGAGGAAATATTGGGTAGCGCCTTCTAATTTGGGGATATAATCTCGTACGAAACAACGAAAGGATATAAACAAATAATGATTTATGAAAAAATAATCATAAAACTCTGCTACACATATCAACCGAAAGGTCGACATTCTCTATCACCAATTATGAAACGGTTTTAACCATCACTTCATGAAAAAATGAGAAACAATTAAAGGTCTCGCGATAGACACGTTGAGTCTCCGGAGTAGAATTCGGAAAAGGGGGCTTAAAACCAAAGACGCACTGATCTAAACGTAAACAACAGGTGCCAAGAAAGTTCGTTAAAAAGTCTCCTTGTTCCCCAAAGAGCTGCTGCAGAAAAATTACACAAAAAATTAAATGTCTTCCAAACTTAAAGAATACCGCAAACGAAACGACGACAGAATAAGTTTCAGTAATCTTTTTGTCTGAATGAGTAACAGTTACACTTGATGGATGCAAAGAAATTGTTAGATATTTCTCTAGAGTCTGGAATATTCTTACTTTAAACCAGACGGTTTGATCACGCGCCTCTTTTTGCATCAAAATTACTGTATTTACTATTTTTGTTCTCCCTCCATGGTGATTGCCAAATTTCTCGTAATACATGACTAATGACCACGTGACATATGCTGTTGTCTGCTTGTTCTTTAATTAGACGCATTTCGGCGCCGTTCGAACAGTTCATGGGTCATGTTAACTGCTATATGAAACAAATTCCTTTTTCCGTTTCCTTCCACTTGTTCAAAAAGATTAAAGTGGAAGTTAATTTATTATCCTCGTACATACCCTTCCACATTAGCTTGTTGTTTTATAAATAAATTAAGCATATCCTTCAAATTATATAAATTCATAGCAATGTTTTCTCGTGAATATCCTTCCAAATGAGCTCGTTGTTGTATCATTGAAATATGTATTACTAACTTGCTTTCACTCGATCTCTACAAATTGTGACTTTAACATACAGATATTGTTAATTTTTCAGCTATAATGATCTCACGAGAAATTCAGTTATCCGTCCATTGTAAGATTTGAAATTCTTATTGAAATACCTCACTGAAAGTTAGCCCAAAACCTCTTGTGCATTATTATGATTATGTTAATTAATAATCATTTCGCAAGTTTTAACCCTTAAAGTATATACTTCCATTTCAATCACAGTATAGATTAGCAAATTCTTTTTGTATATTTATAACCCTTTCAGTAAGATGAAATCAAATATTGTTTGTACGCCCTACTCAACAATAATGTCACGCTTATGAATGATATTTCTTATAAAAAAACATTTGTATGTATTTTATCTTTATACAACATTAATCAAAGAGTATACGCTAGTCTGTAAACAATCCTTTGAATTCATAATTTCTGCCCAAAGACTAAACAAAACTATTATACATACATCTATAAATGTGTATCACATAGGTTTTGAAAAAATATGAATAACCTGATTATCAATTCACTCGTTCATTTTAGCCTATCAAAATAATGTCAAATATGAATGCATTATATTTTTACAGATTTGAAAGTTGATTTTGTTTAACTCATATGATAGTAAATGAGCACACCACAACTCTGGAAGTGACCGCTCCCGTTATTCCACAAATTTCCACAAATTTCAACTAATTCAGTAGATCACGTAGAAAGAACTTATAGAAGTGCCCATCCACTAATGCTTGTTGTCCCTAGTATAGTCCCTACACTATGACTATTCACTTCGTCAAAATAACAAAACGATATGATGCAAATAAAAGACCCGATAAAAATCCATCCATGAAACTAAACTGAAAGGAAAGTGATATGACTATTTTGAGAAATGAAACAGTTTGACACCTCAAAAATGATTTGCTCTGATTGAAATAGTTCTTACAGTTACGGCCTATATTTTGTTTGGCATTATCCTTGGGGATTTGAGTTTCTAATCTGTAGATTTCAGTAAACTTCATTTAAAGACTCCTCTTTAGTTCTCATCATTCGGATGAAGAAGATTGATGAAAATAAAGACATCTAGACCTATTTCATTTCTATTTTTATATAAGCCCTATGGATCTGGAAAGTGTATGCGCACAACAGTACATATCAATGTACGAGTGATCATAACTTTCGACAGACTGACATCATCTATATGCGTCTTCACGCATTAGCCTTTTGCTAGACAATCAACCATCATGGATAATTAAAAAGGGGGAAAAACAAATATTGCTCCCAAAGTAATTTCGGAATTTTGTATAATCTCGAGGGTAAAATACATTGGTGTATAGCAAAATGTTTGGCACAACAAAGGGTTGATTTTTGGCGTTTACAAGAAGTGGTGACGATTTTTCCATAATTCGGCTTCGCGCCGTCATCAAAGCTAATTACTCGACAAAAAAAGAGGACGAGAATACTAACTTTCAAATAAAATGAAATAAAATGATTACAAGGAGACAAGACATTCACGTCTGAAAGATAGGCACGAAGATGAAAATGTAATATAGAAAATATGACATACCCATTCCGTTGTTATTACTCGCCGCTAATATGCTATTGACCGTCGTGCCCATGCCGAAATTCCCCGGGGCAGCGTCGGCGGAGTGACACCAAAGCGAGCGCTCATGCCAACCAATGTAGCGCTACTATCTCCAGGTAGCCCGTGAGCTCCAACTAAATCCTCTAAAGTCGATAAAGGGCCAGGTACCGAATCCATGTCCTCTGGCCTGACGTGATGGAGAGAGAGAAAAAATCTCTACCCCCTGTTCTTCCTTTATTTTTCCTCTTTTAGTTATCTGGAAATCCGGGCTGGATTAAGCCGGGGTTAGAGAGAGGGGGCCAGTGCACACACCCGCGCAGCTAAAATCCTCCAACTTGAATCCTGACGGATTTAGGACAAAATCCCGCAACCGTAAGCTTAGGCTAAGACCCCGGTCGCAACTCGGGCTCGGCTTCCTTCACTCACTTGTCTCGCCGGCGGTGCAGCGGGAGAAGAAAAAAAATAAACCAACCCAAGCAAAGACTTTATCTAGCTCAGGCAACCAGACTATTCTGATTTACTTGCACAATTGTAACTATAACTAGTTGCAGAGCGTGAGTTAACAAAAATCGTGCACTAATTCTCGGGTAGGAGAGGATTAGAAAGACAAGCCGACGCTCAAATCGAGAACAAGTCGTAAATTTTATGAATAGTTTATGAATCGACATGGGTGACAATTTATTGCCACCGAGCTTAGTATAATCATACCGACCCTGGGCAGTTCATACACTATTATTGGGAGTAAAGTAAAATGCAGTCGCTTGTGTGTGATTACATATGGGTATGAGAGGAAGAGAGAGAGAAAGAGAGAGAGAGAGAGAGAGTCTTACAATGTCATCAAGTTCAATGCGCATGCGTAGATATGATCACAGAGTATAAGCATCGCATGACCAATCAGACGCGTATAACAAATCGACCTGTACTTATTTCATCGCGGTTTCTTTATATTTCCCCCCTCTTCTTCCTCGAAACTTGACTGGACACACACATTCCCTGCTTGGGTAATATATCCTCTAGACTCCTCCTCTTTACAAACCTTAACTTTCAATTTTCTCTTTTCTTCCCCACTAACTTTTAAAATCGAGGAAACCTGAGGGGCATTTCCCCCTGATTCCGTGCGACCAAAAACTTCGTCAATCACCACGTCCATACACCTCCGACCGAGCAGTGCGGCGGTAGAAAAGTACAGAGTACCCGTGGAACATCGCTGTGCCCAGTTTACATCCCAAAATAACATTTAAAAATACAAAATAAATGAAATACATTAAAAAAATAGAATAACTCTAATAACAATCTTCATTTTAAAATTAAGTCACTGTTCAATCAGAACTTGTCATGTCCTGATTTAAAAAATGGTCCTAATTTATGCAATACCTTAACCAACACCGTCGACTAATGCCGAAGATTAAATAAATTCTTGAGGGAGGCTTATGTTTGGTATTACATGGAATCAATGATCATTTATCTCCAACTATCTTTTAAAAATAATGTTATTATATCTTTTAAAACTATAACAGGAAAGGTTTGGGCTAATTGTCTGTCTGCACAACAAATGTTTTTAACATGTAAACATGCTATTCATCATTAGATGCCACATTTTCTTGTTATTTATCAACACGAGGAAGGAAAAGGTAGAGAATCACAACGGTGATAAATGTTCCCAGAGTTTATTTTTAAAAGGTTAAACAAATGTATTACATACAGAATGAGGCGGAAAATATCATCAACAAAACAACAGCAACGAAAATAATTATTATGTTAATGATGATAATGATAATATTGAATAATAATAATAATAACAACAATAATAATAACAAAAATAACAATGATAATAATAGAAATAATATTAACAGCAAGAATAATAATAATGACAAAAAAAAATGAATGAATATTTAATATAATTAATTTAGTGATAATAATAATAATGACTTGGAAGTGAAAAGACGTAAAAGAAATACATAAAGAATACAGAAACTGAAACATTGACAGACGCCAAACTGGCTTCAGTTGCCAGGTATCTTCATAAAAGGTCATTTTAATAAGTTAAAGATAAACTTTTAAATAATGAGTAGGTTGGTCAAACCTTGTATTAGGCTCGGAAAAATCGATCTGGCATACAACATGCATTTTGCCCCTTAATATGCCCCCCCCCCGAGATCAGTTTAAGTATTGAAAATGTATATCTGATATCTTTTCCACTTCCTTTCCTTTGCCGGATTTATCTTTAAAGCGAATATTTTCGGGCTATAGCATCCCCGCCACAGAATCCTGGATCCTGGATCCGCCACTGCTGTAAATTGTTCGATCAGCGATGAACGATTGTACTGTAAAGGCACGAACGAAGACATGAAGATGTGTTTCATTTAACATTTACTGGAGACTAACTTCTCGATGTGAAGCGACCCTTAGATGTCGCAGGCGATGTAATTTATTCAAACAGGCAGTAATGCCCAATGGATTTGAGACCGATAACAATTGTCCAAATAAAATTGGGATATGGAGAGGAAAAATGGGTAAAAGAATTGCCCTGTTCCAAAGCTTGTTTTCTACGACAGAGACAAATCTGAGATGGAAATAGATGTATACTCTACATAATATCAGCAGTATACTTCCCAAGTAATTAGCACATTCAGGCTTCTATGGTTATAGAATCAAAGTAATTGGTTGGGCCTAAAATTAATTTGTTAATATTACAAGTAGGCCTCTATTTGGGGGGTTTAAAATGGATTTGTGCAGATATCAGTACAGTGTACATGGATGGACTTAGAATGAATAAGTGCATGTTGCCAATACATTTATATATCCCATTTGGAAGTTCATGGTAGACTTTCAAGTTTCAAGGCTGTATACATGTACAAAACAATATGATGACTACAGTACAGATGATCTTAACTGAGATAACATATTGTCTTAAAATAAGCTTTTTCTCCAAAACTCTCGAATGATCTGACTATCTATCTAGTTCTTGTCCTCTCTGTTCGACCTAAATGTTCCATACCCCTCTCGTTTCAGCGACTTACAAGTCCGCCCATCTCTCTCCCCCTCCCCTCTCTCTCTCACAGACACACACACGCACACATACACACGTTCTCTCTTTCATTGTCTCCCTCTATCAAATGAAACATTGTGTAACTTTACAATTCCACACCCCTTTCCTTTACACCTTCCATACATCTTTCCCCATCTTTTCCCCTGTACCCACCATCACTTCATCATTCTATAGCCATCAATGAATTTCCCCCGTTCCCGCGTGCCCAACAAAAAGGACAATCTAACAATCAATGACGTGCATTATTTTTAGCATTTTTACCACACCTAAGTTGATCCCAATTATGTATCAAACACGCTAGCCCTGGTCCGATTAATTAGGCCCTGTTATTCTCCAATCTATCTCCCCAGCGGAAATTGAAATAAAAAACTCCGATGCTGTTTCTAAAAGTTCCCCAACTAAAAAGGTCCACTCCCTTTTCGAAACAGCTGCACACGTCCATATCTTACCAATCACGTGAATTTTAATTGTTCCTCTTCCTATGCTATTGTCAAAAAAACGGGTACGATTTCCAGTTTGATTTTGATTTCACCAGCGAGAACGGAAAGACAAAAGAAATGACGAATCTAATATCTGATTCATTCTATAATTTAATTCTAGGAACCTACTATTTCATAGAAGTTAAGATTGATAGCACGAACAGTATAAATAGTTAATGTTTGTTTTATATTTTTTTTAAGGAGAATGTAGTCACTTGAGAAATCACACATATGCTACAAAGGATTTTTTTTGCTGATCTGTTTTACCTTTATAATTATTATCATAATTTTCTTTTTCTTCTTCTTCTTATCATTATTATCATCATTATTATTATTATTATTATTATTATTATTATTATTATTATTATTATTATTATTATTTATTATTATTATTATTATTATCAATTAATATTATTATCACAATTATTATTCTTAATTGTTATTATTTTGATTATTATGATAACTATTATCGTTATCATTATTATTATTGTTATTGTTATTAATATTATTATTATTATTATTATTATTATTATTATTATTATTATTATTATTATTATTATGTTAACTAGTAGTAGTAGTAGTAGTAGTAGTAGTAGTAGTAGTGTTCACTAACGCTTAGTACTAGTCTACTTTTAAAGAAAAATGAAGCTATTTATGAACTCATGAATCTATCCGCACTTTCTGCCCCTCCCCACCAACACACTCTCCCTACCCCTCAATTTAGGGCAAAGTGTGACTTCTAAAGAACTTATTCAAAATTACCACTAGAAAACCGTCAACGATTTTTCTTGAAAAAAATACGCAATAACAACATACCCATCACTCTGATGGTATCGTGGACAATATTTACAAACTTTCTCTAGCGGATGCTCGCCTTCATCAACAATATTATGATGACAAGATTGGCACCGATTAATTGTCAATTTTCCGTCATCTATTACTCATTAACAGGGTGTACGGTTTAACATCATTAAACGACTCCACCCAGCTTTTTGTTGTTGTCAGCGACCCATTGATAATTTTTGATCGACAAGACAGGGCACCTTTCAGTTTCAAGTGAAATTACTTCCCCCTAAAACTTCCCACCTATTTTCATATTGTAGGGGTGATTATGGTGATAAGTGTAAACATAAAAGGTTTTACTATGGTAAGTATCACCTTTAAAAATATCTATAACTATAGGCCTACCTCATACATAAATTCAAGTTGAATTCAATTTGACCCGAATCATCTAATGTTAAGGTACATTAAGAAAAAATAATAAAGGGGGAAAAACGGTATTTAAACGGTATAATGAAAATAAAAAAGGATATATATATATATATATATATATATATATATATATATATATATACAGGAGAATAATCCAATATCAAATAATATGAAACCGCCTCCTCATTCTCGAAAAATCTGGACGAGAATCAATTGTACTTGGCCGTATTTTACACTTTTATCTCTTGTCAAACAAAGTCTTCAAGCCCTCCCCCCCCCATGAGAGAGCCACATGCAGAAAAAGAATACAAGAACACCAAACCATCAACCCCCCTCCCCCCCAAAAAAAAGCCATAAACAAACAAACATAAAACGAAAATAAAAAATAAAAATAAAAGTAAATACATGTATATATATATATATCGCGTGAGTACTTCAGGGACTGGCTTCTTAAAGAAATACGTTTAACAAATAATCACAAGTCAGAGTTCATTTTCCTATTGTTTAGTGCTACACTTGGCATACTTAATTTCTCATGAGGTCTTTAAGGTTAACTTAAGTTGAACTCCTTAAGAGGTAGAGAAAGTAAACATTTCCAAATGAAACCCACAATCCTGGTATTAGTTTGGACCCCTGGCACTTTGTCAGATAACTATAGAAGCTCAGACAAAGATCAATTTAGGATTAACAGTAAGACTTTCACTAATCCCTCCGGCGATCGGATTAATTCGTCGGACAGTTTTTGGTCAGGTCGATGTGTTACCCTCGATCTCAGAAGTAAAATAAGTTGTAAATATAAAAGAATATTTGATCTACTTGGAGAAAATATATGATATAATTGACGGTATTTCGAAGGTATTTTCGAAGGAAACATACAATCAATACTAGCCAATAAGTATCACATTCATTAGATTATCTTTAATAGTGTAATGTACACGATGTAGGGAAAATAGGATTGGCTCTTAAAACGAGCAATTCACAGTTAGCAAGACAAAATATGAGCGATGGCAAATGAGCAATGCAAAGTCAAAGTGCCCTCACAAATATATATGACAAACACGGCGTACAATGAAAGAGCGCATTTACAAATTACATGCTATCTACGCTTTTCTAATACTAAAGTAAGTCTATTTAGTCTATGATGTTAATTGTTCTCATAATGCCATTTCTTAAAAACACGTAGAATTACAATCTAGAATCCATGTAAAATTTAGACTACATCTACGCGTACATCAAACATCAGAGAGAGAGAGAGAGAGAAATTGTCATAGTAAGATAGTACAATTACTGACTATAAAAGTACTCGAAGTAAAAATTAATTTGTTTATTTGTCAATGTTCTGTGCAACAACTCCATAACTTTGACAAGCACTGAAATTAAAAAGTTAATTCCATTTCAACGAAAAAAAACAAAAAAACTATGACCTCATTCATGACATTCAAATCAATAACGTATGCTCAGCCCCCGATCTCTTGAAATTTCACAAGACCGACCCGCTGACGCGTCTGAGTCGCGCTTCATCAAGGCTTCATACTCGTGAAGTTGCGAAATTAATGTCTAGGTACTAATCATAACTAATGGTAAGAAAGGGAAAACCTACAAAAGTCGCTTCGTGAAGGACAGAACCCTTTCCCAGAATTTTCAGAAAACTGGGTTATTACTGATCATTGGAGATAAGGTCAACCAAGAAATCGGTATTGAAATGCCGGAGATGACATCATGGCAAAGCCAGGTTGTGTAAAACTAAAAGGAATGACGAAAGGTTCATGATGTCCTTACCCTCCTTTTTGATCATCTTCTTCCCCAGAGATGCGGGGACACCATCACCATCACGCTCGGTGAAAGCAGCAATGCGATGCGCCATGATGATCAAGATCAAACACACAGTTTCTTCACAATCCAATCTGAAATCTTGAACTGTCAGGTCTCGATCTACCTAGCAGGAAATCACCTTCAACTCTATACTAGTCCAAGCACGAGCAGGCTAATGATGCACTCAATGATTTCAGAAAAAAATCTAGGCAATGTGTTACTCTTTCCACTCAAAAGACCACCGGTAATGGCGTGACGGGGCTTTTACAAGTGGTACGATGCCAATAAAAAGTTGGAATACTTTTGATGTAATAGGGGGGAATGGTATAGTCATTTGGTGCACAGGTCGGCAAATTTAACGATTTGGTTTTATGTAATATTCGCTGGCCACAGGAAACTCCTCAATTCTTTCGACCCATCACGAGGTATTAGTCTGAGCATACAGTCGTAGTTTAGATAGGAATGGTCATTTCTGATCTTGTGTGGTCAAACTCAAAATATTCAAATTCACGCATATACTACCATTCCATTCATAGAAGATTTTTGTTTTCTTCTTCAGTCAAGATTGCACATCGAACGAATGTGTAATACATAAAGTATCATGCAATACAAAAAAAGAAAGAGCATAAACCAATTGGGGAGGGGGAGGGAGGGGGAGGTACTGAGATAAGGTTGAAAGGTTGAAATCTCATTCATTTTTTTTTTTGGGGGGGTTATTGTTTTTGTATTTGTGCTGGAATGAATATGTTTTTTCTATATTTTCAATCCTCCCGCTTTAACCTACCGCCTCCCCCTTCTGTCTCATCTCCGGGTTTTTTTGAATATTTTTTTGTACTCGCTCCTCTCATTTTTGTTCTCGTCCATTGGCTTTTCGGTATTTCTCCCTCTCTCTCTCTCTTTCTATCCATCTCTCTTCCCCACTCTCCCTGTTATGTAATCATCTGATTTCTTCTCAAGCTGGTTTTTACGAGCCCACTTTACATTTAGGGTTGCAATAAATTTAATGTTCCCAAGGACAATAAAGCATACTTGTTCCCCTTCGTGCCAAACAAAAATGTAACTTTAAAATGAATGTGGCAATTGCAATCATCAAATAACTCACAACATCATCATAAAATGTGCCTAAATAACCTTGAATAAAAGTTCGAAGATAGGATAGACTCAAATTCTGTGTTATTCAGCTATTAGCTATAAGAATGTTACAATTTTTCTTCAATATAGAAAATTGTGAAACGTGTTTTAAAACTATACTTCTGGTCCGAAAAATTGGTGTTTGAAGTTGGACGCGGCCAAAACCTTCCATAACTACATATTGCTAATAGTAACACATGTCGTTAATAGCACATAATACGCTGACGATATTCGCAGCAGGAAGTTTTAGTTTGGAAACATGAAATATCGCTGTTTCAAATTTTAATTAGGCCTATGCGATGGTGACCCGTCCGACTCATCGGCCCAAACCCGCAGAGAATTATAGCACTTATTGCTTTTAGTGTAACCTGTGGAAATTAGTATCAGCTGAGTACGTGACATTACCCTCGTATTAGTGCGAGAATGTTCTCATCAACAGAAACGGGAATTTTCCTTTTACACAATTGTTTAGTTTACTCATTATTATTATTATTATCATAATTATTTTACTTTGTCGAAGAAACATGACGAACCTGAAGGTGTTTTTAAGTCATGCGCCCCGAACGCCGATAACAAAATGATTATAATTAACTTTTGAATTATGATTAATTTAGTGTCGTTATCATAACGATTAAGACCAAACTTCATAAATATAATGATAATGTCTTCATCTACGAATTACAAACATCATCAGTATCTGAGCCTCTGAGGGCGGCAAGCACATTAAACTTTACGCTTTCGCTGTAGCCCTGGTAGAATATATCATGTTTATCTAATTCATAGATTCATGTATGCGTCAAATGTAAATGTCACATTCATACTCATTAATGCACATGAATATGTATGTTTGGGAAAAAAATTAGAAAGATGATATAGAAATCAATAATGTTGTTGAACTTTTATTCTCGGTTGCACTATTGTTCTTGAAAATTGGAATCAGTCTCGGGAGTGACATGCTTAACTTTTGAGCAGAAGAAGAAAAATATTCCTGCAGTAAGAATGAAGGCCGCCATCTGCCGTTCGAATTAATGACAGCAAATATAAAGTTGGAACCCTGTTCCGATGCAATCGTTGCCTGTCTGGAGCAAATCCAAGAAATATCGTGAAACGCTTCGGATCCATTTATGATTAATAAGTACGTGCAAATGTTTGGAAAACAAAATTCGCAAGTAGAACAACGCAATCAATACTTAAAAGTAAAATTTAAAAGTAAAGCGTAATTGGTAGAAAATGATGATAAAATGGAGAAACAATGTCGAAAGGGAAGATCGATGGGGATAAATATGAAAGAGAGAGAGAGAGAGATACTTTTTTAGGGGGGTGAGCATGGTGAGAGAGAGAGAGAGAGAGAGAGAGAGAGAGAGAGAGAGGGAGGGAGGCATGGAGGCAGGGAGAGAGAGAGAGAGAGAGGGAGAGAGACAGAGAGAGACAGAGAGAGAGAGAGAGAGAGAGAGAGAGAGAGAGAGAAAAAGTGCTATTCAGAAGAAAATAACGAGAAGTCGAAGCAAAATTCAATATTTTTTTATCGAATTTCGATTTGAACTGGCCTCTGAAAAGGATGAAAATGATTAAATCTGAGTACATGCACGCTTACCTTTCATTTCGTCACCGTTATCATCCAAAATCACAGCGTCAGGATCATCCCTCATCCCACCAGGAGATGGCGCTATTTCATCACATCCCACCGATCCCATTGCCGTCCTCGATGAC
The DNA here is from genome assembly GCA_037976565.1 of Mesocentrotus franciscanus. Taxonomy (NCBI): domain Eukaryota; kingdom Metazoa; phylum Echinodermata; class Echinoidea; order Camarodonta; family Strongylocentrotidae; genus Mesocentrotus; species Mesocentrotus franciscanus. Next base: position 15,423,321 of record CP137685.1, read on the forward strand.
GGCGACTCGAGAGGTTCCATGTCCGTTGTCGTACTCAACGACCGCTCCAAGGGAGAAGGCAGACCCGCGACCAGCTGGCCGCGAGCTCGAGTCCCGTCCTCGGGCCTCCGCCCATCCCACCGCCCAGCGACCTCCAACCGTGTTCGCCGATGACGCGTCGGGGAGGATCATCTCTCCGCTGGCGCTTTCGGGCGACATCGGTTGCCGATGAGGAGGGGCGGCGTGGTGGACGATGTCGCCCTGCGTTGTAAGTGGACCACTGGACGTCGTCGATGGTGGGGAGAGTTTGGTACCCATGGCTCCGAGCCCGAGGCCGAACGGGAGCGTGTTGTCGCTTATCCGGGGACGGCGGCATGGTCTGAGCCGAACGAAGAGTGATACATCCTTTGCATGAGTGGTGTCAGGTACTGAAAGTAACAATAAAAATGGATGGAGATGGTTGATGATGTTTATGGAGAGAATACTGATCCTTGAGGAGTTATTGCTTATAATGAATTTGGGTCTTTGATAAGGAATATTTGCGTTGCTTTAATTAAAATCTAATTGTGCGTTTAATTATTTCCTGCTCATCTTAATTTAAATCATGCAGTAGAAGCAGCAGCAGCAGAAGAAGAAGAAGAAGAAGAAGAAGAAGAAGAAGAAGAAGAAGAAGAAGAAGAAGAAGAAGAAGAAGAAGAAGAAGAAGAAGAAGAAGAAGAAGAAGAAGAAGAAGAAGAAGAAGAAGAAGAAGAAGAAGAAGAAGATGAAGAAGAAGAAGAAGAAGAAGATGAAGAAGAAGAAGAAGAAGAAGAAGAAGAAGAAGAAGAAGAAGAAGAAGAAGAAGAAGAAAGAAGAAAAGAAGAAGAAGAAGAAGAAAAAGAAGAAGAAGAAGAAGAAGATGAAGAAGAAGAAGATGAAGAAGATGAAGAAGAAGATGAAGAAGAAGAAGAAAAAAGAAGAAGGAGAAGAAGAAGAAGAAGAAGAAAAGAAGAAGAAGAAGAAAGCTAGAAAATGGGAAGATGATGATGAATATGAACATGGAAGAGAACGAAAGGAAAAAGATGAATGGTGAGGAAGAAAAGATGGAGAGGTACTAATATCGAATGAGGCGTGGGAGGGGGCTTGGGGAGTGGCTCAAACCTCGAGAAATTTAAAATTTCCGGAATTGGAGTAACCATTACCCCATATTTCTGCAGCGAGTTGCTTAGATATTTCATCTTAATAATGTTGTTATTTCTATTTACTTCTTTCTTTCCCTCTCTTCCTTTCTTCTTCTTCTTCTTCATAGTCTTTTCGTACTGGTAGAAAAAAAGCAGGAGGGGAGAAAAAATTGCAAAGTGCTCTCCCGGCCATTCAAGAGTATGCTACCTTATAAAAACAATAGGATCATTTAGCAGAGAATATGATTCCTTATTCAATATACGAAGCCAGCCTGAAATCCTCTTGTTCCTTCTATTCCACAGATGCGTGTCATTTCCACCGTGCGGTTTATACAAATAATTCTGAACCATTTTTTTCTTTTCACGATTCTATTTTTCAATTTCCAAGCGTCAATACGACGTCCTTGCCTCGTCTTTAACATGCAAAAATACATTATTGCGTTTTATGGTTTCGATATCACACGTCTCACAAATTTTTCTAAGGATTCACTGCAATTGAATTGAAAATGATATTGATTTAGTTTCTACAACCGTATAAAAGTCACATTGTACAGCGCTTAATACAACGTTTTTAAGCGCATTGTTATTAACATTACCCCTGTCATTTGATTCAATTGCTATCCGCACATGATAGTGCACACGCTTCGCTCCTGGGGAGTATTCCGGCCGAACACATGCCAATCCAACCACATTAACGTTCGCATCCTACCGGGTACCTATTTAACACCTTGGTGGAGAGTGGCAAATGTAGATTAATGTCTTGCCAAAGGACATTGGTGCCGCGGCGCGACTCGAACCGCGAACCATGTGATCCACAATCCTGTGACGTATCCACCAGACCACGACAGTTCTACTAAACCGTATTACCAGATGACAAGCAATATTGAATGACTGTCATTTTGTTTTTATTTTCCAAGTAAGTAGAGCTAAATTGCGTAAACAACACATCCTTCAAAAAAGTAAATATTTGTCAATACCTTGGACAAAATAACTGTATCAAAACACGATATAACCGGATTATATCTGTCTTTATCTGGCCAAAGCGAAACAAATAAGAATAATAAGTATGTTTACATCTATTTCCTTTAAGAGAGTGCTGATACAAATAAGTTAGGATTATTATTTGTTTGAAGGTTTGCACGACGGCACAACATTATCATTATATCCTCTTTACCAAGTTGTCACAAGATGTAAGGATGATTCCGGAAAAAAGAAAATAAAACATCCTGATTAAAAAGACTATTCGTCTTCTTTGGTGACGAATCCAGCTTATAAAAGAACGATAAAGAGTGAATAACTAGAAAAAGAAGAAAAGAATAGAGATAATTTTGTAAAGCATTCCCCCTTTATAAAAGAAGGAACTGGGTATCGATAATATAAGGACAGTACCATCATGAACAAACGATTGTGGAAATTGTATTTAGGAAAACTATTATATATATCAGGGCCCTGTCTTACAAAGAGTTGATATTAATCGCAACTTATTTGCGATTGATATCAATCACAACTATGTACATAAGAGATAGGAGACTGCAAACTTGCGATTGATTGGAGGACTTGCGATTGATTTGGATCAATCGTAACTCTTTGTAAGACGGGACCCAGGACATTGCAATCATAAAAATCGACACTCGTTGAATTTTGAATGATAACGCATTCCAAAGCTTAACGCGTTAGTGTCTGCGATCACAGTGCCCATGTGTATTGAACGAAACTTGTGATTGGGCACAAGTTTATACAATCGATAACACGGCCGTTAGTACTGACCAATCAGAATACGGCTTAGTGAAACCGTGATTCTGATTGGCTGTGGTAAGCGTACGGCGCGAATTGTAACTTTCGTCCAATCGTAAAGTTAAAAGGAACGGAGTTCCGTTTTTTTCTTTTCCAAGGGATTGGGGCGTTTTTTAAATTTGATTTCCATTGAACGAAGAATTGGTTCATTTTTTCCTCGAGAATTTCTTAGGCCCACATTGCCCTAATGAGAAGCATTTCATGTCTAAATGTAAGTAGCTAATCTGTGGGTGTAAATATGCAATTACCGGTGTGTTTTCGAGGCCAGGAGAGTCGTGACCAACATGAATAGCATTTCAAGGCAATTCAAATGCTCTCAGAGTCTTGGTTATTCACACTTTGGCAATGAACGACAATGTGCACTCCCGCTATATCCGTTTACATGGCATCATGTGTAAAGTCGTTTCTTTCCCACCTAACATGTCGGTCATCCGCCAATCTTTTCTTTTACTTGTTTATACCCCTCTTCATGATTTCCTCCTTTTTGAGAAGCTTTGTTACCTTCTACTCCCATCCAATTCCTTCTTCTCCCTCTCCAGTGTGTATTCCTTTCCCCTATATAGGTGTATACCTCTTGATGTGCCTCATTCATCTATTTTTAATTTGTTAAAGATATTATATTATTTCTTCCTTTTCTTTGATGTTTAAGTTTAGGAATTACGTGAATCTAATGATTGATTTTATGGTATCAATTTCATATTTATATATACAATATACTTGTTTAAATTTCTTTCATAAAGGAATAAATCTCTAGTAATCTGTAAGCATTAAATTGTAATCTTGTTGTTGTATTGTTAAGCGCATAGAAAGATTTCCTAGTCTATTTTGCGCTTTAAATGTTCATCTTTATTATCATTATCACTAATTTCTTAAACTATTTATCTGTTTTTGCTCATTCTGTGACTGCGTTAGGTATTAACTCGAAACGGAATGCATTAATAAAAATGAAGAAATCTATCGAAATTACAAAAGGTATGTAATAAATTTATCAGAAAATAAAGATTTGAGTATTATTGTTAAGTGAATCCAATATTTTTAAATTTTAATATGTTTAATTAGTATAACTGTATTAAACATTTTAGAGCAATTTGGATTTTGGAGAAGAAAAAAAAACTGAAATGAATTATCTTAATAGACAATCTAAATTGATTATGTCTAGATAAGAAAATGATAGCGGTTGTTTTATATTTCCAGTGGTATATTTCCGAGGCAATTCTATTCATCATGTTCACGACAATCCTGATGAAATATTTTGAATTAGATTAATAAATAATTAAAAATGCTGATAAATGAATGCTATCATTTTAGGTGAACTAATAGAAAACTATTAGTCATCCCCACATATCTCTTTTCACGGTTTTTATTCAAACCCTTTTCAAAGAGGGATTTTTCATGTTTGAACATTGCTTCAAACATGTCAAATCAACTAGTACACACGTCTGACTTTCCGCAAATATGTCAAGCAATAATCAAAGTCCTAATTTAATTTTCGATATTGCTTTAAAAGCCATAGCTGTAAAAGGAAGAAGCATGAACTAACAATAATCTGCCCAAAATACCAAAGAAGTATGTTTAAGCTAAATGTTGCCGAAGATGATCCGTCCGAAGTCGGGGGATACATTCTTCAGAAACCACATGCCTGAAATCGCTATCGGTTTAACCGTCTAATCACTAACAAATGCCTATGTCCGGGACATTAAATAGTGTGTATATAAAAACGAGACAAGATTAATTAATTAAAACGTAGGGTTGGGGGATGCATCCCATTCGAATCTTAGCCAAGGATGCGACTAAGCGGGCAGAATTCTTAGAATCTCTTTGATCAGATTTTAGATTCTAGATTCTGATCAGATATGGCACATCAGGGAAAGGGCGAAGTTACCCCCACCCCCGTTCTACCCCTCCTTTTAAAAATACGGGTGTTAACTACTGTAATGAAGCTGACGAAACAGGTGTTGTCTGGTGAAGGAAAATGTATCAGAATACGACTGACATCGTGATGTTTCCCATGTCATAATCCATGTCGATGACGCCATCTCGTTGAGGAAGGGGCGGGGTGGGGGAGACGAATGGAAAGGATCAACTTTCTACGTGATAAGCGCCACATTTCATCATTTTGAAAGAGAAAAGTGTCTCTAAAACCTGATCTCATTTTCTGGAATTGATCATAATCATCAACAACATAATAAGGTGATGAAACATATGACAAGATTATTGAAGAAATACTTCTACATAATAGGCCATTTTCGTAATGTAACCAAATTGAATGCATACGTCTTCGTGAAGTGCCTCAATGCAAATTATTTCTTTCACCTGCTAAGAAGAATTGTATTTCCATAGTCAGAATGCGAACTGCGTAAATTATGTGATGTTAGGTAGGTCAAGCCATAATGTTTGTCCTACCTAGCAACAAATATTGTATGCAATTCGCATTCTGACTATTGAGATAAATTTTTTACATTAGAAAATTATTACGTTCGGCAGGTTTATTTATTCATCGTGTTCATGGAAGATTGTGTTTTCTAGATCCCCGAATCGGACATAACAATGAAGGATGATATAACATCCCAAACAAAATTCGTCCGATATAAAACTGCACTTATATGAATTCCATAAAAATACGTATCACCTAAGCATCAACAAAAATCTTTTTTAATTGTGAGTTACGCATTATATGATTATATTACACTGATAATATTTACTGAAACATTTTTTTGAATACTTTACTGCATGGTATTTCTTTAAAAAGCATGATTAAATCCATACTCGTTAATGTAATATATGATAAATCTTCTCTATCATCTCGCTCGTCGTCATCATCATCGTCGTCATCCTCGCTATCCTCCTCATCCTCACCTCTTCCTTGATCTTCTTATCCGAAGGAGAATGCTATTTGAAAACACTTTTAGGTTTATCTTTTGTGTTCTATTTACTGTTTTCTTTAATAATATCCTGTTATCGTTTCACACAACACGTTCCCCGCAAATTAACTGTTACATTTGATACACATCCTATATAACCAAACATTAGCAAGACAATCATATGATAAGACATATATCTATAAACAAACTTATTTATATACTATGCCATCAGGAACAGGGTGGATGCATACCACAAGGAAGCAATTTCAATCCGATTTTTGTCTTGTTTAAATATAAATGTATTCCCATGATTTAATGCTAGAATTTTTTTTATCGCAATGATTATTACAATATTTTCATGTCATATCTTCTATCACCGCTGCAACAAATTTTCTTTAATCTGCTGATTGTGATTTTTTGTTTAATCGGAGCTCTTTTCAAGTTAGAGAAAATGCGCTTGAAATAATTATTATCATGACCGTAATAAAAGAAACAACTTGACGAGATTAAACGTCAGGCGTAGCTCATACCATAATATAAAAAGGAAAATATGAATGTTCTTACATAAGCAGACTGTTTTGAGAATAAGATAAAAGTTGAAAAGTATCTGTCCAGAACGAAGGTAAAATATAAACTCGGAAAGGAGAAAAGAAATAAATAATGAAGTAATAACATGAACCGTAAATCCGAACGAAAATGTTATTTTGAGTGGCAAAACATTCGTCTGACGGTTTTACAGTAACTTTGTATTATGAGTAAGTTTTACTTTGCTCGGGTTCTTCAACAATTAATTGGTTAATCCCAAAATGAGGTGACAAGGCGTATTGGTGAAAGGAACAAACTCAGCTCTACTTACACAGATCAAGCAAAATCGGAAAAGATTAAGCAACAGAAAAAAGCGCACTTGAATTGCTGAGATTAGTTCTAATTAGACAAATTGGTATGACTTACCGCTATAGAAGAGGCAGTTTCAACTTGAATACAAGACGGTGAATTGCACGATTGGTACGCCCGAAGTTACGGCGAACTTGTCAAGGTGGCAGTCGCTACTGGATGGATCAATTGCCGGCTCTAGAACGTAATTACGGTGTTGACGCAATAGACGTGCTATGCTTTCGCTCATCAAGAAAGCGGGCACTTCGATGAATGTTTAATGAAAATATCTATGATCTCACCCGATGTTATTTCTCTTTTTTCTGATTTTTTTCCCCTCGGTGAACTTGCCGCCTTGCTGCTTCATAAAATGATGATAAACCCCAAGAAAAATTATTATCTGTTCCTCGCACCCCCGTTAGGCCAGGAAATCGGAGATTGAAATGGGTTTAACCCGTAAGTCGATGACGGGGCGGCCTTCTGCGCATGTGCAGGGACGAAAAGTTTTTCTCTCTGTCGAAAACCAAGTTTCTTTTCCCGCGGATTTTGTTTTGATGATATCGATAGAGCGATGCGATATAGCTGCAAAATGAACACCTACAATTATGAGGAGTCAGTTAGGGTTATCCTTTTATATGTATATCACCTATCCCGAGTATCATTACAGTGAAACCCATGCATAGGGAAGTGTAGACGTAAAAGCGAATTCTGATGTAGAGACCTTTGCGATGAGGTATATACAGTGTGACGACAGCTTACGGGGAATGAGCGAGCTGTCAGCGACCAATCGTCACTCGTTCAGGCTGAAGCATTATTCATCGGCTGAGCCAAACCCTGAACAACGTGCTCGCTATGATTCAGGCCCACATCATGGCATGCCCTTTGGACAACACCCTGAAAAGCTTCACCACATTACCCTTCCCATACAACACACTCTTGACTTAATTAAACATGAAGATCTAGTACTTATTTGAACGGTTTCCGACTGCTGATAATCACCGGGCGAAAGAGGGAAAGGAAGAAAGGGGGAGGGGCAGATGTGGTTCTAAAAGGTTATATATATATTTTTTGTTGGGGGTGGGAGCTTTGGGGGCTTGTGGCTTTTGTTTTCATTATCTACATGTGCCTCGCTAATTTTCGGGTGGGGTTGAAGATTTTAGGGGGGCAGAAGTGGTTCTAAAAGATTATATTGGGGTGGGGCTTTGGGGCTTGTGGCTCTTGTTTTCATTCTCTACATGTGCCTCGCTAATTATCGGGTGGGGTTAAAGATTTTTGTTTTTTTGTTTTTGTTTTGTTTGGGAGGGGGCAGTTGATACCCCAACCCTCTTGAACAGCCACTAGAGGTGGATAGGGAGTCTTGATTTTGAAATCGTATAGCTAGGTCTACAAGATGAAAGTTTTTACCCCGTTCCCCATTTTGTCAATTAGATAAGTCTCGTATAAATGTGATAAATACATGCATGCGTGCATTCGTCAATTTAGAGTCATTATAAACATATGTCTCTGCTTACTTCATCATAATTTTTTTTGGCCGGATAATGTCTGGAATGGTTTTATTTTGGAGTTGTCCAGCTATCTCGTGATTTTGTCCAATAACCATCATATTTTACAGTGTTATAGTGTTTTCTCCTTTCTCTTAATCATAATTATATAGTGAGGTTACTTGCACTACACAAAAGAAAATTACCTTAATTTTGCATTCTGATACGAACATTATTATAAATATTTTAAAAAGATATACACGATTTTAAGCATGCACTTTTATAATTACCTATACCTTTTCTCAAACTATCTATTTCTGATGTATAATCATTGTAAACATTGCACTATAAGTCTTTTGACTACTATACATTGTATATCTTATTCTAATAAACCGAAATTTAATTGAAGGGAAGTGAATTGTTATTTTGTTGTTACTACTACTCTACTACTACTACTACTACTACTACTACTACTACTACTACTACTACTACTACTACTACTACTACTACTACTTCAACTACTACTACTGCTACTACTACTACTAATACTACTACTACTACTACTATTACTACTACTACTACTACTACTACTACTACTACTACTACTACTACTACTACTACTACTACTACTCTACTACTGCTATTACTACCACTACTACTACCACTACTGCTACTACTACTACTACTACTACTACTACTACTACTACTACTACTACTACGACTACTACTACTACTACTACTACAATATTATAGTTCCTACACCCTCTCTTTATTTTTTAAAATTGTATTACTATAGTATTACCTGAAATTAATGGACGTAGCTGAATAAAATACAAATATCTATTAGACAAGTCTGATACATACGCAAAAACAAGTAAAACGTGGTAACGATATTTTTGTTTAAGACAATTTTTGCCAAATAAATGATGTTTAAGTAAAATAAACATGATAAATAGTGGATGTCCTGATCACATTTATTTAGTTTGTGTTATTTAAAAAAATATTTTTTGTTGTTTTTGTCAACGCATTTCTCCTGCGTGAATCACACCATTGATTTATGATGACATATGATGACATGCAGTATTCATATCCTAATAATTATTCTAATAATGTAGGATGACCATGAAGCTTTTAAAATTGAATGAAATGCATCATTCAGTGTCAGTATAAAAGAAATTTCAAGTTACTAATAATATTTGCACAAAATGTATCTTTTTTTAATACAAAAAAAAAAAATTATAATCAGAAATAAATATGGATGCAGGGCAAAGTTGTGATATAAGCAGTTGAAAATGGAATACATATTTCCTGCACATCTATTTTGCCATATATTTGTTTTGTGGCGAAACCTGCTAAAAATATGATATGATTATGCAACCTGCTAAAAGTATCAAACCGCCCACAATAATGCCCGTTAATTCGCTATGGTGCATTCCCAAAAAGAACAACTAAAAATTCCCATTGACTGTGAGTTGTGTGCTTTCCCTTTCCCCGCCAAAACAGTGCATTCAATCGAATTATCCGTGGCTTAAGAAGCTACGAGAAGCATTTAAGTATAAAAGTATTCATTAAATGTATTAGGAAAGACAAAAGGAGGATTGAGGCGAGGTTTAAAATATCGACTATGGATATAGCGTTTGAATGTGGCTTCCGAGATTTTACGAGCTTGTGAAACAGGGACGTTCATAAGGCGTGCGATTAATTACTATATTGGGGTGATTAAACTGCGACTATTAACTAATTATCGGGTGGACACTATTACCTGACAGCTGACGGGACCAACCCAGCCGGGTAATAGAAGGTGACGTATGAAAGGAGAGAGAAAAAGAGAGAGGGGAGGGGTTGGATGGTCGTTCCTGTATCTAAAAAGGAGGGTGTTGGAGCAGTGCTTGGCCACCACAGGTGTGCTGTTGGTTTCCCGTACAAAATAATATATAATACAACTTTTCACACCTGAAGGAAAAATATTTAAGCAGTTGAAGAAGAAGAAGAAGAATACGAAGAAGAAGAAGAAGATAAAACAAAGAAAATAGAAGAAGAAGAAGAAGAAGAAGAAGAAGAAGAAGCAAGGAAAGAAGACTCGGTAGGAAAAAATAACATTTATGTATTCATTCATTCTTTCTTTTGCTTCCTCAAATACTCAACATAATCATCCGGCAATCCATAAACATTTAGTGACACTGATGATTCATTTCTATAATAACATTTTAATAACCAAACCTATATGCTCAGTGCCATGCTAAGAAGGTGGAAAATCTCCCCTTAATAAAATGTAACCCAAATAGCAATTAGCAGATTACAGCTCCATGCTTCGTTGTGTGTTGGTTTGTTTTCTTTGTTGTCTGTTTTGCTTAATACATGTATTTCTATTTTATATGTTTATTCGATGATTTGTCTTTATCTGATTTTTTTTTTTTTTTTTTTTGGGGGGCGTTCATATAGACGTTGTTCATTTCCTCAAGTGCAAAATCATAGCAATCATACTGAATGATTTATAAACGATGATTTCCCGTAAACGCACACGCACAAACTTGCCCAGTCACACGCACACAGGCAACCGGGTACACATAATACATACATTTGTAATACAATGAAATTTTCCTTGTAAATAACTTAAATCGTTGGACTCATTTTAAGATCTCATTTCTTTTAATTTACAGGTACGTCTACTCCATATTAACCGAAACCAAACTCCAAACACGAGTGGCCAACGTTGCGCCAACTGCCTCGGATATGGCACTTTAATCCGTCATTGTAAACGAGTACTTCCGGTGCAACTGTCACACCGAGTGTCGACTCACCTACCAAAGAGGGAATGGTATTTTTAAACCCATCCCGAGTTTGTTCGCGCGATCGCCGTCCTCAAGATTCTACAAGCCTCCTTTCCAGACGAAACTGATTAGTTTATTTCTATTGCCAATGATATTTACCGGCTCTGGCTCGTGTCAAAGTGGAAAGGAGATTTCTTTTTCGCCGAAACCGAAATTAATTCCTTCCAAATTTTTAGAAGTTAGCCCATTAATTGGCATCACGGTAGACCGACAGACTGAATCAGTAAAAACACCTCATATAATTATGAAGGCCTATACCTCAGCCCAACCAGGCACTTCCCTTCTCTTCCACCTATCACGTGACACACCCACGTTCTCTCCCTCTCTCTCTCTCGTTCTCTCTCTCTCTGTCTCTCTCTCTGTCTCTCTCTCTCTGTCTCTCTCTCTCTCTATCTCGCTCTACATTCTGTTTCAGTTTTATTCTCTCTCGCCGTCCCTCTATCTCTGTTTATATTTTTGTATTCTCTTTATCTTGGTCTCTTTCTCTCGTCCCCTCCCCCTCTCTCTTTCTCCATCTCCACTGCCTCATCTACCTCTCTTTCTGTGTGCGTCTTCTATGCCCCTCTTTTATTATCTTCCTCTAGCTCCACTATCTCTCTTTTTCTCTCTCCATCTCTATAGATTTTCATTACTTTACCGTCTCCACTCTTTCCGTCTCCCTCTTTCTCTCCTTTGTCCATTCTCCCCTCGTCTTGTTTTTTTTGTTTCCGACGAAAATTTCGCCACACCCAAGGAATGATTTGACGTCATAACACAGCGTTTGATCACATTTCACACACTCGCACACGCACACACATACTCACCCACACCCGTAAATAAGCAAATAACAAAGAGTGTCGCCAACTAGTATTTGGTGACGTCACAAAAGTTGTCTGGGGAAGCTTTGTGTTTATTTCGACTTGATTCTGATCCAAAAGTTTTGGGGAGACAATTTTTAAACAATTATTTATAACATGGGGTATATCAGCGGCGGATCCAGGATTTTGTTTAAAACAAAAAAGGCACAATTTATAATAAAGAAAGAAATTATTTGACAAATACATTTTAAAAGGGCACTTTAATTTGATTGTCGAAGGTATAATACTTGGGTCTTAAAAGGGGCGCGGGCCGATTATGCCCCTATATCCGCCAATGTACAATAACATATTACTTCTTAAAATCATTGTTTTTTCATATAATTTGAATTATTTAGCGATAGATTTCTCTTATATTTCACCTCTAACATTGTTACAGAAAGGACAAATTAATAAACCGCATACCCCTCCCCCACAAAAAGAAAAGAATAAAGTTTAATAGAAGGTTTAAACATATCTAAGTCCTACACAAATTACGACAAGCAACTTCATCAACAATAACCACCAGCAAAACGGGTTATCCATGTTCGAAAATATGAAACGCTATTTTTACTCACAATAATACATTTTTGGTCCAAAGATTTTTTTTGGTTGTTTTGTGGTACTTAAGGCATACCGCACTTTGTTCTAAAAGGTTATGCCCTCTGAATACGCTATCATTTTTACATTGACTGAGTGGGCAGAATACGTCATGGCACATTTTCTATTGTTTGTTTGACAAAATTTGTTGAACCTGTTTTGCTTTTTTTACGGCAATGATTCGGTAGACGTTGGATAATGTGTGGGATTTATTTTTGCATGAATTTTGGGGCGCCAGCAGAAATCTCGGTACGCGCCAGAATCAAGGTTGGCGCCAACAAGTCATGGTGTAGAATATACATCATTATATCCTGCATTAAAACATTTATTGGTTTTTGATTGGTTGAGAGCTCGTCACGTGACCAGAAATATTTCAACTATCTTAATGTTGCTCTGAAAAAGTACTCTTTGGGAGTACTATTTGGGAGTAGAAATACTATATGAGAGTACTATTTGGGGATTGACATGTTTTTTTTTATTTAATTTTTTTAAAATCTAATAATTTTCTTATATTTTTTTTAAATAAAAATTGTAATTTTTCAAATTTTGATAAAATTTTTCCCAATTTTTTTAATTTTTGTGAAAAATTTTGTTTAAAGATAAATAAAATATATAAAACAAATATACCATGCCTTCTTTTCGAGGTACTGGTTAAAACTATGGGCCTCGGTGACTCCAACAGTACCATTTGCTTCGGGGCTGCGCCCCTCAGCAAATAGTATTATTGAGTCACCTCTTATAGTTTTAACCAGAACCTCTCAAGACAGTGTATATTTGTATACTATTCTTCCATCCCTCTTCATCTCTCTCTCTCTCTCTCTCTCTCTCTCTCTCTCTCTCTCTCCCCCCCTCTCTCTCTCTCTCTCTCTCTCTCTCTCTCTCTCTTTCTGATCTATATCTGTGTTTCTGAAAAAAAAAAGCAGTACATACATGACAAAGGGGTATCACTCTTTTAATCTCTCCGTGGACCTGCCTCTACATTGATTCTTTATCGCCCCATCTCTCTTCTTTCCCTCTCTTCCTCTTTCTACCTTTCTAACTATCTCCTTTTCTCCCTTTACACAGGCCTTAGGAACCGGACTTTTAACAGAGATTTTTTTTTTTTTGGGGGGGGGGGTGAAAGATGCCCTGAACATGCTGAAGATCTCGCCACCGGAGCGACTGTTCGCCGCGAAATGATGATATAGACAACATCGGTCTCAGTTTAGTTGAAAATGGAAAATGTCATCAATTATTTAAAATTATACTATCTAATGTATGTTTTTGGCAATCAAACATTGCAACGGTCATGACGGTACACTCGTTTTTTTGTGTGTGTGCAAACATGGCGTCAAGCTCTGAAACAAAATAGTATCTAAACCGCGGTATATTTTTTGACCCAATGCGAAGTGATATCAAAATGTCAGAAGGGGGTTGGAAGGATCAGTACTTTTGGGGTTAAGTCTTAAATACCCTCACCCTTTCTCCTTTATCAACCATTTTCTCTCTCTCTCTCTCTGTCTCTCTCTCTCTCTTCTCCATCTCCCTCTTTCAGACTTCCATTCTTCCTATTTTGTTCATGTTGAATCTTATGGCATGTCATCACTGACAATATAACCATGAAGGTTATGTCCCTGTTCTAGTTTCAAATACTTACGTATATACGTCTGCACTCCATTATTATGTATTCCTCAATTGGTAGTTATTCACCAATTCAAAATTCATCATGATAATAATAATAATAACTTCTATTTATATATAGAGATATCATATTTTGAGGATATGGACGACAATGGAGAACGCCAAAGCCGATGGAATTAAGTTCATCATTTCCTTTATGCTCATAGAGAAGTCACTCAAGACCAAATCAGTAATCTACACCCCCATTATCACGTTAATGTGACATGCATAATTACCAAGAATCTCCGCCCATGTACTTTGACCCCCCCAGTGAAAAGCAACAAAATTAAAATGGAAATATAAAGAGAGAAATGTGGTAGAGGAGAGAGAGAGAGAGAGAGAGAGAGAGAGGGGAATCATGGAGTATGGAAACATATGTAATGGAGCAAGAGTATGAAGTATGAATGAAGAGAGAGAAAGAAAGAGGGAGATAAAGATAAAGAGCTAGATAACGAGAGAGATGAAGATAAAAGAAGCAGAAGAAGAATAGAAAAAAGGGAGAAGGAAAAAACAAGAAGGAGAAGAAGAAGAAGAAGAAGAAGAAGAAGAAGAAGAGAGAGAGAGAGAGAGAGAGGGAGAGAGAGAAAGAATATCAATATTCCATGCGTACCCAGCACAAGCTCGTTGCTTCACGGAATCTTAAATAACGTTTTCTTACAAGACACTATAGTGTTTTAACACAACGTCATGTTTAAGTTTACTCATGGTACTCATCCACATTATTTGCATTATTTGAATAAGTTGCAGAATGTGAATAAAGAGAAATGACGTTTTTAGACTACTCCCAAATTGATGGAAGTGTTTACATTTTAGTTTTCTCTTTTGAAAATAAGACTAAGACTATTCGAAATGGGGTATAGATGCTCCCCTACCCCCCTCTCCCCCACCCCACCACCACCAGGTAGCTAGTGTACTGGTCTGTTGGCAAATTGGCTATACATCCCAGACAAAAAGCGCTAGTCATTATTGCCACGCCCGTTCTATGTATCGATAATCCTCTTTGGTTTTCTACTAGCACGATAGAATAGAGGATGGTGAACACCCATTGATCAGGAAATAGTTCATTGTATTTGACGGGAAAAGAGATAAAACGAAACCATCACATAAAAGGACATAAAGTAACAAATTTCGCTACGTTTTCTATGTTTCATTCTCTCTCAATACGCATAATCAACTCAATGGCCCTTTCCATCACCTATTTAAATATGCGAACATACTTATTCCAGCATGTTTTCTGTCATGTTTATGGGATATAATACAATAGGGTATTAACAAATGCCGTTGGGTTGATTTCTCGAGAGTCTTTACCATCGTGTTATACGATCCATGTGAGGCCATAGATTCGAGAGGCATCATCCTCATTTCTCTCTCTCTCTCTCTCTCTCTCTCTCTCTCTCTCTCTCCCTCTCTCTCTTTATGTCTCTCTCTTCTCTCTCTCTCTTACTCTTTCTCTATCTTTATCTTCCTCTCTCTCTCTCACTCTCACTCTCTTTATGTCTCTCTCCTCTCTCTCTCTCTCACTCTCACATACTCACTCTCTCCTTCTTATCTTTATCTCTCTCTCTCTGTCTCTGTCTCTCTTTCTCTGTCACTCTATGTCTCTTTTTTCTTGCTCCCACTTTTCTCTTTCTCTCCCCTCTCTCTTTCTTTCTCTCTCTTTCTCTCTCTCTCTATATATAAATATATTTCTTCCACTGTGTTTTCCTACCATCCCCTCTCTCCTCTTTCTCTCTAGTGCATTGTATTGTATTGTATTCCATTACATAATTATCATCAATATACATACATTTCTGTTCATAATATAACAAGCAAATATTAGTAAATTACCTCATCAGCCATGTCTATCAAAGGAAGGAAAATAGGTAAAGAAAAAATACATTAAATATGTCATGCTTGTAGCAAAAGCTATTTTTTAAAGGATAAATATGATAATTGTAATCATAATACATTATTTAGGATAGTATTTACCACAATATAATATCGTACGTCATATATTCAAAAGAAGACACACACAAAAAAAACCAATTTGAGCGAGCGCTGCGCTACGAGAAGGGGTTAAAGAAACCGTAGATTTAGCACAAGGGGTGGCTTCTTTAAAAAAAAAAAAAGGTTAATACAAAAGAGTTGAGAAAATGCGAGACACTTCTAGTATTTGTTGTATTCTTTCCAGGTGATAAATCCGTGATGAATTATTTAAAAAAAAAAAAAAAAAAAAAAATCCGTCAACAATCATCCATTACAAAACTTAATCTTTAATGAGGTCCGATTGTGATCATCAATGTGATAAAAAAGCTAAAAATTACAAAATAATTAAAAAAGATTTGTTTTAAAAATAAATATTTGCGATATTATAATTATGAAACATATTCAGAAAAATGTCCCCTAACAAAGACTACACACCTTATAAAACATGAAAAGGGATTAAGAGCAAGAGAGAGGGAGGAGGGATAGACTGAAAGAAAGTGAGGGGAGAGAGGGGAGGGAGACAGAGACAGAGAGAGAGAGAGAGAGAGAGAACGGGTAAACAATACTCTATCACCATGATCACGCTCCATTATATCAATTCATAAGAATACTGCAGGCGCGCCCGATTTAGGAACTATCTTATTAATTGGCCAATTATGCGGTATATTGTTGCCTGTATTGCTCGTCTTCGGGAGGTGGCTTCAACGTAGCAGGCAAGGGAAAATTTGGCAGTACCAGTCAGCTGTAATTCTTTTTCCAGAGACAAACATGGCGGGATTGCTGTCATCACCCATCAACGAATACGCGCCAAACATGAGTTAGGAGACATTACAACTTGTACCGTATTATGTATTGTGACGTATAGGGCTACCAAAAGGCGCCATCAATAAACAAAGGGGTGTCTTTGTACACCGTAAGTACATAATTTGGTGCTATAAATAGGTCTTGCGGAAGCTGTAGAAATTAACAATAAATGGAATTTTTGCTAAGTCATTCTAATTCTTACACTATAATTAATAATTTAAAAAATAATATTATATATATATGATATATTTAATTATCATATGAAACTAATGAGTACTTGAAAATTGTACAAGTTTATTTAGTCTACCCACCCGGTGGTCCCCTCACTTTTATCGTCACTTCATTGGCGCTCTATTTGAAGACCTATTATCTGTGTTCAAGTCCTTTTGTGTATGAAGGTCATCCCTCAGTGGCGTGTGCGCCCCCAGAATGCGCGCTCACACGTGTGTGTGGTTGACATAGGTGGGTGAAAAGGGTGGGTGGGTAGATGAGTGATAATCATACATGGGCGGTATACTAATGTCGCGTGCCGTAATTTTTATTCACAGTTTTATTCAATCCGTCTTCTGTGCCTTCAAACTATGGGGGCATACGACGACTCAGCCCATAGCTTCTTGAGAGAGATAGTTGCGTCATAGGCAGTTGCTTCTGATTGGTCAGGCATTTTATGACGTTCCAAAATAGGGAAATATTTGGAGCAACAAGATTTAATTATATAAAACGTCTTTGATTTAACCTGTGACCCATCTCGCATAGATGCGCGTGTCACAACTATCTCTCAATACGCTATGACTCAAATCTCGATACTCGTAGTAAAATATAAAAGTAAAGATCGTAGTAAAAAATAGGGTCGTACTAAAATATTCAGGAATTTTTTAGGGGTCGCCACTAATTGACAATTGATATAATCATAGTTTAACATTGCTCATCAAGTTCGAACACAATAGGAACTACAACCTACGGCAATTTAAATGTAGCTATTTGCGTCACCTATTGAAATAAGCGAACATGGCAATGACGTATTACGTTATCAGAACATGATCTCTATTGGATATATAAAATAGGGTATTAAAATTGCCCTAATGTTTATTTTTCGAAAATAGTTGCGATCGTGTTCATTTTCGGCGACTTTGTCGAGATCATTTGGGCAATGACTGCGGAAATCTGCGCGCCAAAAATGTATATGTCTGCAAAATTTTTAATTTCTCCCATATACCCCCGCCAAGCTTCTAGAAGCTTCTAGTTCCCTCTGATCAAAGGTTTGTTCACACTGAGTATCTGGAAAACGGTTTCCTCTTGTTGATGTATAACACATGCCCTTCCTTCCAGACTGAACTAAAGTTCAGAGCAAAAGGGGGATACGCGCCACACGTCCATTTTGCTTCCGTGCTCCAGGGGGGTGTTTCACAAAGACTAAGATCGACTTTAAGTTGGACTTAACAATTATTATGGAAAGCCGTTAGCATCTTTGAAAATATTTTGTAAAATTAATTTAAAAGGCATAAAATGTTGATTCAAATCATTCATATTTTCTATTATCAAGGAGATTTCATGTTCTTGATGTTGATGTGGAGTTTATGAAAATTCTAAAATACTTGAGTTTTTGCTTTTGAAGATATTTCATTTTAAGGCTACAAAGGGCTCTCCATAATGTTTAAGTCCAACTTAGAGTTAAGTTCGACTTAAGATCTCAGTGAAACACCCCCATGCCTTATTTCGTCAAAGATAAGGTTTAGGATTAGGGTTGCAATTTGGTTTTAGGTTAGGTTTGGGTTATGGATAGGGTTAGGTATAGTTCCTGGGGGTGTTTCACAAAGACTAAGATCGACTTTAAGTTGGACTTAAGTATAGCAGGCCGTTCATGCCGTTGTTTTCTCTCATCATTTACTGGCATTGGTCTCTCAAGGGACGTACAAATCATGGTAAAAAATCTACAAAACTTACATTTTTTTATAATTCATTATTGAAGAAAAAAATATTATCTAAAGATCATAATGGTGAGAGCAAACAATGGCACGAACGGCCTGTTATACTTAAGTCCAATTTAAAGTCGATCTTAGTCTTTGTGAAACACCCCCAGGTCCAAGGTTGAAGTTAGGAATTCGGTTAGTGTAGAAAACTGATCGTGGAACAATTGTTGTGGGAGCACCATGTCTCACAACCAACTGTAAGAGTGCAGTCAAGAGCGTATACTACTAATGGGAACATGCTTTTTAAGAATCTACTCCATGTTATCTGCTGATAATCCTTCCATCATCACCCTGGGTTAACTCTCAACACCCTCTATCCTCCGAACAGAAACGCAAATCGGCAACATGGTGCAAAAATGGTAATATCAAAACACCCCCATCTTGCCCCAAACGCATCCTTTTGGCATACATAACGTTTCCTTCCAAAATGTTCGAATCATTTTTGTTTAAGACGGTGGATTCCACACGACTTCCTGCTTTTTGCAGTCGGCGCTTCTTAGGATTTTAGGATGGGGGCAGACAGAAAGTGTTAAAATATTGGTTTTATGCCTCAAAGCTGATTTTCTCTTTCATCACAAATTTCTTCTGGAATAAAGAAAGTGTTATTGTTTAACGGTTCGTTTTCCGTTAATATATTAATATGCCGTCGTATTCTCCGGTCTGCCCGTTAATGTCTTTTACCAAATTTGGTAATTGGGAACCATACATCTTTCCTGAATAAATTACAATTGCACATCTATAACCAACACAAAAATAATCAGATAATGTACGTAACTTGCATTTTTGGCACATGATTTAGTTATAAGATAATGATACAAAGGGGCTTTTTATGATTTTGACTGATATGGTATTTTTAATTTTCATGTTATTTATTTCATGTTGACATTAATAACGTTTGAAGCTCTTTACGAAGCATACTTAACTATCTTTATTTCAGATTTCAATCTCTGGTGACTTTGGTAGAGGCTATCCTTTGAATAACGGAGCGCCAATTGTTAGCCTCTATGGGTGGTATTCTCTTAAGTTAAGCTGGGACTAAGTCCAGACTAAACAAGAATTTAGTTCACACTTCTATGGAATGCTTGGTTTCATCTTCCTCCTTCAATATTTATGACAAAGATAATCTACCAAAGACTTTATTGAAATTCAGTTCATACTCATATTATCTTTTTCTTCCCATTTCATTGCAAAATTAATTTTTTTGACACTTTTCATTGCAGGATTAAAATAATCTGTACAGGGAAATGAGTTGGCAACAGGCACTCCATAAAAGTGTGAACTAGTTAAGCCGAGCTTAAGCCGAACTTAACTTAGTTCGCGCTATCGGAATACCACCCTATGTCTTTTATTCTAGCAAAATTTACCATAAAATTATGCGATTAGTAGTAATCGATAAAATAGATCTTGCCATCATCTTACCATCATCTTGCCATCATCTTGCCATCATCTAGTCTCTAATTCACGATTTCAATCATATCTTACAGAATGATAGAATTTTTGCTTAAATGATTTAAGTCAGTTGACAATGATCATTCCATAACTCAGTGGATAACATGAATGAGTGAACTCCACAATATCAGAAGACTGCTCCGGTCGGAGGATCACGTGTTAAAATGAAAGAGAGAGAGAGAGAGAGAGAGGGGGGATTCAGAATGGTGACCCAATAAACCAGTTCGTATTTACAATAGACCAGTCCGTAGTGAGCACATGGTACAAATGACCTCAAAAATATCCACAGATCTGTGACACATGTAGTGGCCCACTTTGTGCATTTTAGAATAATCCCCGGCCCCCCCCCCCCACTCAGTGTTATTTAGGGTACGCATATGCGTGTTCCTCCTTTGAAAACACCCCTAAGTCCGGTGTGTAAAGTCAATTTTGTGTATGTACGAGCCGGACTTTGGTGCGTGAAAAGTACCCTTTACCGGACATTTTGGTAACACGCATGCGGTCATTCCGACCCCGGAGTGGGGCCGGGGAATAATCACTGCCAAAGTCATGGATGTGCTACATGAATACCTTTTGTTTGCCCTCTTGAAAAGAATGCTTCCACCTGTGTGACTCGGTAACATTGCCTCAGATTCTTAAACAAAATCCTGGATTTAGCTCATGCTGCAATCATAATTATAAACCTTTAGGCCAGTCAGGAATCCCATGACTTTTACAAGCCGATCGCCTGTCTGATTATCAAGATATTTATGATTGGAATTCGAAATACCAAAAACCGTTTTCCTAACGGTTTTTGTAACACTATAGTCTATTGGGAAACAAAACGAGTATGGTAAAACCGGTCACTCAAAGATTTTTACTTTTTTGAGGCACTTCATGATCATTTTGAAGCGCAATTTTTGTAGGGCTTCAATATTACACCATGTCACAGACACTGATAACACGTAGAGCCATGCATCTCAGATTTTACATTGATAAACGATGCCTTTACAATGAATAATGATTACACAACTTTCATGAGCACATATCCAGTATTCGTCTCGGGTGGTTTTACAATTTTGGTACACATGACCTATATCTGCTCATGCGCAGAGTGTATCTACGAATTGGCATATTGTACAAGAAAAGCTTCATCTGCCCATTAATGTGTAACTACTATTTTACAAACTGGATTATACTTTTGTGACGAATGTCGCTAGCTTAGTACCTTCCTCCTCTCACTATCATGACGTCAACAGCATGACCTTTTTCTTCATGTCAACGCTGTCATGGTCACACATTAATTTGTCATTACGAAGCCAAAATTAACGACTTTTTAAACAGAAATTAATTTGAGAGATATATAGGTCTATAGTAACAAATTCTTTGGGTAAATACAGTTATACAGTATGAAAGTATAAAACACTTACAATTTGCATCTAGTTTGCGAAAGTATTTTCCTTAATTCATTAAAGAAATAAAAATATCGATTTTTTCTTTACCGTCTAAAACTAGCTAGAACTTGGATTAACAAATTAAAGAGAACTTCAAATTTAAACCACAATGTGAATCAAATGTCACCAGCAGTACAAATTCAGGTATTTAACAGAAAAATATCCCATCTTTTCGCGCTTTGTTTCCTTAAACGATGAATCGTCTGCGATGACAAGTATTACGTTACTGTTTGCCTCTTAATCCCCTGCGATGAAACATTGCAAGATTTTTAATACCACCCAAGGTCACGGTACTTTGCGAGGACTTAACTCCAAATCTCGCTATTTCTGCCCGAGAAAATGTGCAATTTTGCACAAACAATGTGATTAATATTTTCCTTCTACTGCATCGCCCTGTCGACGACACGATGAAATTCACTTGCACACGTAAACAAAGTGTGCATATATATTTAATAATCAATGAGAACTTCGAAATCAGTGCTCAGAAAGAAAAATGGAAGTATGTTGATCAGGAAAGTAAAATATAATAGAACCACAAAAAGAGAGAAAATTGGCTTTCTTTTCAAGCGCCATTAAAAGGATATAAAATTTGAAGGAAAAAAAACGTCTCATGTAGCTGAATAATAAAACCGTGTTATAGAACACATTTTGCATTTACAGATCTGAGCGGGAAACAATACATCAATACCTCAGATCTTTTAAACTATTCTATTTCCAATATTGATGGGAATGGTGAGATGGCGATTTCTTTGAGGAGGGGGTGAGGGGGTGAGGGGGTGAGGGGTGGGGGTGACATTCCAGATATATTGACACCATCTCTGCCAGAGTCAACTTGTAGAATTTTGAGCATTTTTCAAAAATGTTAAGGGGTGGGGGAGACTTTCCCCCAGAAAAATTCACATGGGGAGACATGTCCCCCGTCTCCATCCCAGGATCACTGCCCCTACTTCTTGTGAAATGAAATTTCTATAACTTCTATAATTCTATTTTTACTAGAACACTAACAAAACTAAAATCGTTAGTTCATCATTTAGAAGGGACGAGGAGTTAGCACTCCCCTTCCCCTTCAAAATGTTAGATTAACAGTTTTAACATGCTAGATCCAACCTTAATAATGTTGGATCCAGCATGCTCAAAAGTGTTAATTTTACCATTTTGAAAAGGTGGCCATTCCTTGGCCCTTTCATATGGTGATTTAACTTTTTCAGTTCGTATATAGAGTGCATGTATATTCTTAGACAAGCTACTTCGGCAAAAATATGATAAATTGCATAATAAAGTCATTTTTTACTACTAATAATAATTACACAAAGCGGGAAAAAGAAAAGCAAGAATGAATGCACTTAGACATCATACAGATAGATTTCAACCCCTTTTGTAATTCATCAACGATGTAACGAATTTTATTTCTACTTTGTAGATTCAACAATTTTGTTTTTTGAGCCGCATGTTTATGTTTTAATGATGCACCAAAACAATAAAATGCGAATACCATACAAAGTTTTATGAAAGGGTGTGTTGGTGTTTGATGAATGACCAGAATATTTTGTTCAAAACAACTTACGTGCAATTACATGTAGTTAATTTGGCTAGATTTCGTGCCCAACTAACTCTTCAGATCTTGATCAAAACAACCGTATGATTAGATATTATGTTTGTACCACTGTACCCAATTGAGAGTGATTGAAATTAATGTGTTCAATTATTATTATTTTTTTTTTATAATAGACATACGGGATACATAGTCTGTTGTTATGTTGGGAAATTAGGGGGAAAATCCGTATTATTTTTTCCTCAGAATTCGTTGCAGCCGTTTGGGTTGAATACTTGATATTTCGAGATTTTGTCTGCGCAAATTTTAACCAGTGTTAACAAAATGTCAGCTAATATATAACCCCCAACATAACAAAATCAAACACAATCAGTGGTGCTGCTACGACAATGAAAAGAAAAGAAGAAGAAGAAGAAGGAGAAGAAGAAGAAGAAGAAGAAGAAGAAGAAGAAGAAGAAGAAGAAGAAGAAGAAGAAGAAGAAGAAGAAAAAGGAGAAGAAGGAGGAGAAGAAGAAGAAGATGAAGAAGAAGAAGACGATGAAGAAGAAGAAGAAGGAGGAGAAGAAGAGGAAGGAGAAGAAGAGGAAGGACGAGAAGAAGAAGAAGATGATGATGAAGAAGAAGAAGAAGAAGAAGAAGAAGAAGAAGATGAAGAACAAGAACAAGAAGAAGAAGAAGAAGAAGAAGAAGAAGAAGAAGAAGAAGAAGAAGAGGAAGAAAAAGAAGAAGAAGAAGAAAAGAAAAAGAAGAGGAGGAGGAGGAGTGGGGAGGAGGAGAAGGAGAAGATGAAAGGAAATGAGAGCAAGCAAGAGATAGAAGGGGGAATCCCCTCTCACATAATTATGCACTGTCCACACCCTTCCTTCACTCGATAACATGTTTTATCGAATTTAAAATGCCTTGAGTTAGGTCTGAAGCAGAGTGAGCATAGTTTCGTTTTTATTTTCTTTCAGTGATCTAAATTTCATTTGGCAAAACTCAATTGTATACCATATACCATTAAAAATGTTATGAATTTGTATGACAGAAGATGATTTTAAACATAAACTATAATAAATCAAAAATATGTGATTAAATAAAACCACTTACTTTTTGCGAATTTCTGTATTCTTTAAACTTTGCGTCTCCATAAGGGCATTTTATCGCTGACATAATATTTTCAAACAACGGTAAACCGTTTTTGCATTTGCCCGAAGAAAAAAAAAATTAATTGTTATTTTCATCTCTATCTTCAACATTATCATTTTGTAAATCTTTTCGCCGATTGTCATACGGTATTCTTCATGCACCAACAGCGCATAGGCCTATAAAATCATTTTGATTTTTGTAAAACTGATGACTTGATTACCAAATACAATTCTTATCTCTACTCATTGCTTCTTCCTGTAGTTTACACGACAAGTTTGATTTACCCATAATCACTGTTTGCTGCTTGGTGTAACTTAAATCCATTTCTAAAGTCTTCGATTAGAATTTCCAGCGGTGAAAATCCCGAGCGCCTACGAGTCGGAGCCGGGTTGGGGCCCGGATTTCTGGCGTAGATCCCACGTAGCGGGTCGGTGTTGGCGCCCGGTGCGTAAGGGCATTTTAACGATTTCCAGAATGAATTGGGCATGGTTTTGCATAGATTAAATTCGTAGCTTTGAATGTTTGTTTCCAAAGCTTTGGGTTAGCTGCTGATAAGTAGCAGCGAATTCATGAGATAGCTTGATGTTGTAGGCGTACAGGCGGCGTAGTGTGAATCCAGCCTTACAGGGGGCACTGACATTGGAGGAGGGGCGGCACTGATCTCACGCGAAAAATGATAATGATATTGTACAAGGCCTTTGATTGGGGGAGGGTATAAGAGGGGATCTATCATGCCCATGGTCTTCTTTTCTCGTCCTGATTTTCCTCTTTTTTTCTTGGTCATTCAATGGGCGGAAGGCAAGTGTAACCCTCTTGTACCCCATGTAGCTCCGCCACTTCTTAAAGGAAATACTTAAATGTTGTGTAGAGTCGGCCTTCAATAGTAGTACAATCTAGTACAATCGCATTCTAACTGCCTAGAAGTTAAAGTGGAAGGTGGTTGTGCATTTTGTGTATAATTACTTTCACATTTGGGAGTAAAGGTCCACATAATCCATAATTAATATTATGCCGAAATGTTGGTGTCTTTTGTCTTTTGTTATTATTGTTATTGTTATTGTTGGCTTTAATACTATAAGTACTATTCTTATAATATCATTATCATCAGTATAATAATAATAATAATAATAATAATATTAATAATAATAATAATAATATGATAATAATAATAATAATAATAATAATAATAATAATAATAATAATAATAATAATAATAATAATAATAATAATAATAATAATTATTATTATTAGTATAGTAGTAGTAGAAGTAGTGGGTAGTAGTAGTAGTAGTAGTAGTAGTAGTAGTAGTAGTAGTAGTAGTAGTAATGCTATCATTACTACTACTTTTACTACTATAGTACTACTATTACTGCTACTACTACTACTACTACTACTACTACTACTACTACTACTACTACTACTACTACTACTACTACTACTACTACTACTGTTGTTCTTGTTGCTGCTGCTGTTATTGTTGATACAATGTATATATTATGTATAACCACAAACTAGGCGTTGTGGCGTGCGCCTGTAATCCAGCTAACAGTGGAAGTTACAAACTGATTCAGCCGAGGACGCAGGTTCGAAACTGAGTCACGTCTTTCGGATGGTGACGTTAAAGGTCGGTCCCCAGACGTAAATAATCATATCTGATTGATACACGTCTGTAAAAACCCAATCACACACACTATGATGGGTGTCCCTGTCTAATTATTGATCATGACGCCCCTTGAGTGGGCAGTTGTGTTGTGTGGGGGCCACTGGCCTTTAAAGAGAAGGTTGAGTTCTGGGAAGATGTGTAAAATAATTTGTGAGCGTTTATCATTATATTATGGAAGTGTGGAAGAACATCAGATAAAAAATGTTCCCTGAAAAGCATGGCTCATCAAATGCCTTAATATTCTGAATATGGCATGTAACAGCATAAAAATCGGGACGGATTTTTATGCCAAATGTTCGTGTTGTCCCATATACATCTGTCTGTGTACAGTGCTTGTAACTTTATCAAGACTGTGCCAAATTTCTTATCATTTTGATGATTGCAGAACCTTGCAGTACACACTATTACTACTACTCAGATTTATCACCTTTTCTGATCGATTTCACACCGTTTCTTTGACAATGCAATCGCATGACCAGAAGTCAACTTTATCTTTAAAGGTGGATGAATTCAATAGAACATGTCTGTCATCGAGTGAAGAAAGGGTGTGGACAGTGCATATAATGTAAAAGGGGTTCCCCCTTCTGTCTCTTGCTTGCTCTCATTTCCTTTCACCTTCTTCTCCTCCTCCTCCTCATCCTTCTTCTCCTTCTTCTTTGCCACTTCTATAGATTAGCCAGAGATGAAGCCGACTTGCTAAAAAATAATGAATGCACGTCACCACACCACTTACGTTACCATGGTTACTGTGTTTCAATCTTTGTTTGTTAATTCTCTTGTTTTCCAGCATCTCAAGGTGACTCAAATAATAACCAGGATCACTCAAAAATATGTGAAGCTATTTCATAAACAAAATTTGAGCCGGAGGGGCAAGGCATCTAATACAATTATACAGTGCGCCACTTTTAAGACCAACTTAAAGTTCTCCATTTCATTAAAAAAAACATGCAAAACTTGCCCCATTCGTACCATCTGCAAGAGTTATGTAGGTTTACTACAAAATCCCCGTTTCGTACCCCTTTAAAACACCAGAGAAGCTCCTATTAAAACTAAAAGGTTTCCCTTCAAACACACACGAGGCATCTTCAGACAATGTCGCAATGAGGCTGACGTCTGCAAATATAAACTTTCAAGATTTTAAAGCGAATAAAAAAAATAATCTTTATACCTTATAGTGAAAATCACATTGTGTCTATAAACAGGGTGATACAAATGTCAAAATATTTGCTCACTCGCTTCGCCCAACCGGTTAAAAATGGTTAAAACTGAAAAATTGATACTCGGGCAAAAGTTGTTAACCACACCCCCCCCCCCAAAAAAAAAAATACACACCCACATACACAAAGCTTTGCCTTCAAAGTTCAAACCTTTGGAAACATAATTATTCTCATTTTTAGAAATTATACTCGACTAATAATGAGGGCTTTCTCTGAAATACCAATACAGTTCTTTTTGCAATTATGCAAGTTTTAAAATAGAAAGAAATATTATTGTGCATTTGATATCCTTTTTAACTCGCCTCGGCGTAAAATATCATTTGGGTCATGCATGGTTTTTTTAGGTACCTAATTTAGTGAGGCGCACAGATGCGCGTAGTTACCTGACATGGAATTAAAGGCGACATACTCTTTCATAAATTATACTTGTTATTTTTCTCTTCATTAAAAATAAAAAGTTGGAAAAAAAATGATGATCATGCGGGAGTCGGAGTCGCAATGAGATCATGTTTTGATGCGTCATTAGCAGCGAGGATAAAGACATGTTTCAACACCTTCGGTGATATCATGGCACTCGTACACTCCAAATCCCTACTTCACTCTCGTGTATTTCCCCATCCAAGACGACCTTGAAAACATCCTCCCCCTTTTCCAGAGTTTTTGAAGAAAAAGAGGAGAGAAAGAAAAAAAAGGTCGAATGTATCATTTTGATGTGACCTCGCAGGAAAAAACGGCGGTGCAGGGAAGTAGTCATATTTCGCGTTATCATCTTTGCATTCGTCTGATTTCTCTTGATTGCCTGATAATCATGAGGGCACGAAGAAGGCTAAATTATATGAAACAGAAAAATTTAACTTTCAATTAAAATATGTCTTCGAATACGAATGTACGTATTTATTGATATGATTTCCTTGAAAGCTTGAACAAAAAAATGCTTAAAATCAGAAGGAGGATTGGCCATTCATAGTGTAGCCACAGTCGTCGAGGGGGCACCCGGCATGGGGAACTAGCATTACAAGGTGCCATAATATATATTCGCGCTCATTTCCCCTTCTAGATTTTCTTTATTTTTAATTCTTATTTCTCGTTTTCATTCGATGATACCATTGTTTCTGAATCCCCTTAACTACTATACGTCAAAGGAAACGATCAAGGCTTAAGGCATGTAGACATATATTTTTAAAGAGACATTGTATTTGTATTTAATTGTCTCCGATATGTTCGTTTGTAAGTATGGCTTCCACCCAAGAGATGAAGCTAGATTTTTGACAATAAAGTGATCAAAAGTCTGATTTCAAACTTGGAAAACTATAAAATTGAAAGTAAATCCATCTTTCGCAACATTGTGGTTGAGTAGAAGCAAAGAAATCAGAGAAAACCATTACTAATTGCTTCAGAAAAATCACACGCACACAAAAAGAACGTAATGTATTCTCTAAACGTTGATATCACATTGTGGGGAATCCTTATTTGGCACTGCGGTCATATTACAATTTGTACATGAAAACTCAACCAATCATTTTGTACTCAATCTGCTCAAAGTATTCCTTTTCTGAATGTCTGAATTCTTGTCATGGAACAGACATCCCATTTTCTGCGGGAGGGCGAGTATAAAATCATGTGACCCATTCAAATCAAATCACTGCCATGGTCATTACGAAATACATATGGATAAATTGCTTTATATGCAAAGATTTACAACACAGTTAAATTTAATATAATTCATTATAAATTCGTAAAGAAGAGCGCTTAAATAGTAATGGTATTCTTAATTGCAATCATGTACTTTGGCCTATTATGTACATTCAGGTAGTGATAATACCCTTTTATTAACGATAGAAAGTATAACTACCACGTGTTGATATTTGATATAATAATGTGTCAGAAATACGGATAATTACAATATAATCCCATACATAATTAGTTTGTTCTAGCATTCAAATAGAAAGAGATACTACATGTATAAAGATTTTTTGTAGCAAATTAGTGAAGGGTTCTCAAAGTTTGAAATCACACATAACGAAATTGCCAACGAAAGATTGCCCGTTCCCCTAAAATCACGAATATAATTTATATATGTATGTCCGATTGTTTTATCCGTGAAAGGCTATAATTCTCCTTAGGCTGTATAAAGCTGATTAAAGTCGAGTAAATGCACGTCAGATCCTTATGATCTTTATGTAGCTACCCTGGGTAAATTAATGTCATCTTTCTCTTTCTACTCCTTCTCCTCTTTTTCTCCTTCTTCTTCTCAGATTATAATTATTACTACTACATTGTATTAGTATTATTATTATTATCATAATAATTATTATCACTATTATTAGCATTATGATTATTATTATCATTATTATTAGCATTATGATTATTTTTCTTCTTATTATTATTACATTTGTTATCATTTATCACTATTATTATGATTATTACTATTATTATCATTGTTTTAATTATTATTTAACTCATTCATCTTGCACAATTTATTTCAAGGATCTCTCATTCTCTCCCATCCCCTTTCTCTCTCTCTCTCTCTCCCTCCCTCTCTCACTCACTTAAAAACACATACAGCTAACACTATTCACAGGAGAACTATTAAAATTACATGAAGTTATCAAACATCTTTATTATAATGCTCGTGAGCTCCATACAATGGCAAGATAGATCGCATCTTGTAGTATAATATTTCACTTTAAAAAAAAATGGGAGTTGGAAAGAAATGTCATCAACTTTCAAAAAGTACAATATTATAATTAAACAAGGGCTTGTTCCACTCGAATTAGTACACTGTAGGACCCTTTCTACGTGACTTGTAAATAATAGTAATTATAATAATAGTGGGTTCTTGTATAGCGCTCATGTCTGTCAGATTTGACACTCTTGGCGCTCCCGATTATTACCCTGGCTTTAACATGGCTGCCATTAAGGCGCTCTAGCATTTCAAGGAATTAATTCCTGCCAGGTACCCATTTACATCACCTGGGTTGAGCGTTGCAAATGTAGATCAATGTCTTGCTAAAGGACATTAGTGCCGCGGCGGGACTCGAAACGCGGACCTTGTGATCCGCAGTCCAGTGACGTATCCAGTCGACCACGACACCTCTAAAGCAAAGTCTACCTCTTTGTATGTATACAATTCGCAGTATCTAGCGATTTCTTGTTACAATATTACAAAAAGTTCTTTTACATAAACTAACTCTTCTGCTGAGAGCCATAATGGCGTTAACTCTATGCTGATTGATTGTAGTTATAAATGCCTTTCTGGCTCCCAGCAGACGAAATATAACTCTAAGGCACATTCTGCAATTATCCACAATGATTCTTTCAAATAAATACATTTTATTGCTCATACAGACATCAATATTGCATGTAACTATTACTAGGTATATTATAATGAGCTGTGAGCTCCTTGTAAGTTTAATTAGGTGGTACTTCATAAAATAACCAATACTTTAATTACAACTAAAACAACTACGGGTCTATTTGGTATTTTCGATCTTCAGGGGTTACATAATATATGTTGATTGTGAGACAACTCTTATTCTAGCTAAATTATTTCGGGTAAGTCATGATTTAAAATGCTATCTTCCGCGTTTTTTTAACAAAATAAAATTGCTGATTACATAACGAGTTAATTTCTTGCTAAATATGAATCTGTCTTTGCTCACACATGCATTATTCTGATACACTTAGCAAAATTCAATGAGTACAAACATTTCCAGATAAAGATACCCACATAAAAGAAGGGGAAAAACATTGGTTGACAACAGTTACCATATATTGTGCTGAGAAAATAATATTTTTTTAGAATAATAATTATTTTCAGAATTTGTTATTTGTCACATAGTTAATTTATGGCACATAACAAAAAGGATGTAAAAAGGATGTAAAAAGGAACATTCAAGCCTAGGCTACTGCCTGAATACATCCCCCTCTAAAAAAACACCAAAAAAACACAAAAAAACAAACAGGATAAACATATAATTGAAAAAATATGATTTGATTAATAAATTAACAATTTACAATTTGATAATTATCATGATTATTATCACTATTTTCAAAAAGTACATTTGGTAGAAGAAGATTGGGCAGATATTTTCATTGCATATTATCTCTTCCATACAAAAATACAAAATCCTCAAATAATCTTAGTCCATCATTTATATATAACACAGATAAGGCACAGAATACCATTGCTGTGTTTGAAATTTACAAAATATTTCATGATTTAGGCAATATTAATTTGATCTACATCACCAGTTCATTTTGTTGCATAGAGAGATCACAAACCATGATATAATAATATTTACCTAGTCAGAAAATCAATGTCAATTTTCAATTCACAATTATATAACAGCAAAATCATTGAAAGACAAATTCTTGTTATAAGGCAATATTTATCACACTGCCCATGAAACTTCAAAGTGTCTTTTTTGAAAGAACAGTTCATTGGAAGCACAACAAGATGTTTCATGTACTATTTCTCAGTTACCTGATGACTGTATTATTTTAAACACAAGATGGCAGCATGCCATTTGTACCAAAGCTAGTTGAGAGAGGAAGCCTTGCCAATCTGTGATTCAATTGCACCACTGCTTTGTAAACAGTAAAAGGATCTGCTCTTCCAGGACTCAAATTGAAACCTTAACAAATTTATTGTGAGGAGAGCAAATACCTTGCCTACTCTAGCTAATCTATAGTCATGGTAGTTAACTTTTTTAGTTATGGATCCATGAGGGGGAACAAAAACCAAAGATATGCCCTCTAACTGTGCCCCCCCCCACAACAATTGAGTACAGGTACACTGCAAAATGTAATTTTTTTTTCTTTTTGCTCACATAATTATCTTTGTCTTCCATTTATATAAATAAAATGCAGGGTAGAGATTAATGGTCTTTTATCTCTCTACTAAAGTCGATTATCATGTCAATAGTTGTCGTGCCTCATACAGCCTTTGATCTTGTTTTATGTTTGTATAGGAGTGCAACTATTCGACTATGGTAAGAAGATGCTTCACTCTTGCAGTAGATTGAATCAAATACAATTTGAACGGAAATTTAAATCTCACTTCTTTTTAGCCTATATTTTTTGTGGAAAAATAAATCCTTATTTTTCTTATATCACCTTCTTCACACACAAAGTTCATGGCATATATTAGAAGTTTTTCGAGAAAAAAAAGGAAAGAAATGGAAAATGACAAGTGGTGATATTTGGATTGTATCCTCACTCTCAAGCAGGCGCGAGAGCAGCGGGGGGTTTTGGGGGTTAAACCCCCCCCCTCAAATTTTTTTTATGTGTATGTTTCGGAGAAAAACACCCCCCTCAGTTTTTCTTCAAGTGAAAAAAAAAGAAAAAAAAATGTGCTCTAACCCCCCCCCCCTCGCTTATTCAGTGACTGGTTGAGTTGTTGCAAAATTTTCGGCGCGATTTTCAAATTTTAAAACCCCCCCGTTGAAAAAATCCTGCGTACGCTACTGCTCTCAAGGTTTAGTGAGATCTTATGTCTACAAACAAGTGACTTTTGAATTATGTTTCAGATACATGCATGTACAGTGAAGCTTCATTATAACAACCTCCTTTGGACCAGGGAACTTACCATGTTGTATTGAAACCTATTTAAATCGTGGTTTAAAAAAAAACAACAGAAACAGAGTACGAAGAAGACAAACACAAAAAGTGCCCAGTGTGAAAGGGAAAGGGAGGGGGGGGGCACAGCCCAAACAATACATTGCCTTCATCCACTTTAGCCGATGGTGGCAGCTCTGATATTGACAAGGAGGAGGGGGCAGAAGGCGGGAGGGGCACTGGAAAAATACAAACCCAATACATTGCCATCAATCCATGTGATCTGAGGAAGGTGGCTCTGATATTAAGAGTTTGATGTTAGATTCCTGAGATAGTTGTAATAGTTGAGTGCAGATATCACCAGGTAAGGGATTGTGCTCCAGGTTGATTTCTTGGATTCCAGGCATTCCACATAGTTTGCTTGCATCTAGATCTGCAGGGAAATCAAAAAGGAGATTCTTGTCAAATAATTTTTATCAACACAATTTCTTGAAGATTTAGGCATTTCATTTCATTGGTAGTAAGTACGATGGCCAATATTCTGCGAAAATTTAGACCCAACAGTGGGTTTGGCTTTTGTTCAAAATCGGTTTAACAAAGGAAATTAGCCTGAAATCTAAGCTTTTTTTTTGCTAAACGTGACTTGAGACCTAAGGTCTGGCATAACTGAATTAGTAAAATGCAGATAAATGCATTTTCTTCTCTGTTTTCATCATTACCTAATTACATTTTGACATCATGAAATTTGTTATATTTCAATTGGATTTCAATCTGTGTATAATACAATTTGAGTTCCATTCTTATCCCAACAAGCATGACAATTCTACCTCTAATACAAGTATAATTTAGTACATCAGTGGTGCATTCAGGATGTAAGGGGGTGGTTGGACAATTAAAACATTTCTGACAAAGAAAGAAAAAGTTTATTACATTTTCAGTTGGTAATTTCATGACTTAAAAAATAATTGGACACCCCCCCGAAAAAATAATCAGATTGTTATGCCTTGTAGGGTTGAACATTGAAGGGGCACAGAAACAATTAAGGGGCACATAATCTATTCTTTTGTACCAAAGGTACTCCTTGTTTAGGTTTCACAAAGAGGTGTGGGCTGGTTTCCTAGGGTGGTATTCTGAAAGCAATATTATCTCTCATGTTTGTAAAAACGACGATATTTTTGATAAAAATCTAAAGTAGGATGAGTCATTCTTAATGTCTGCGCATATCGCACTGCGTATGCGTAAAGTTAAAGAGATAATTTGCGCAAGAATTGCCAATCACCAATGGTGTTAGTTTTACGGAATTTCATTTTGTAAAGGCAAATAACATCATTTTCCCGAACATAAAAGATAACATCATTTTCAGAATACCGCCTCTGGTTATGCCCTTAAAGCCACCATGCATCAAGTTTATTACAAGTTAATAAGTCACTCCCAATAACCTTTCCATCTATACATATATTTACATTCATTACTCATAGATATGAGGTGGACATTTGATAGGATGTCAAGGCCTACCTGTGATTCCATTGTGGCTCAAATCTAATATTCTGAGCGCCTGCAATTCATAGAAACTCTCTGGCAAGGTGGATAGCTGGTTATGTGAGACATTCAATGTTTCTAGGAGAGTCATCTCGTTGATTTCATCGGGTAACTTCTCAACCTTGTTATCTGAAACATTTACAGCTTCATAAAAAATAGGAGGGAATAGGAATTGTAAGTATGAAAAAAACAAAAACAAAGGCAAAAGCTGCAAAATGCACATCCAAACAGAAAGAGAGGTCACATGAAATATAAACATCAATCTGATAACAACCTTGTTCATTTGACATTCACAATCCCTGACTAGCTTGCTTTAGATTCACAAGGAGATCAAACAGCAAAAGAAGTATTAGACATAACAATGACAAAAGAATAACAATAAAGAAACAAAAGTAATGATCCTTTCAGGGTCTCTTAGAATTAGATATATATGCTCCAAATCATTCTTACCTGTAACTTTGGGGAATTTCAAAGGAAGTTTCTTTGATATTATAGTGAGTGCATTATGGGAAAGGTCAAGGGTTGACAGCTCTGTGTTTCTCAGGAGATGGTAGACTGCTTGTGGAACAGCTTCCAAGAGACATTTTGATAAATCTAATGAAAAAGAGCCAAAATATTATAAGCTAAAATTAGAAAATGACTGATGAAAAAGGGCATAAGAAACCGATTATACTATTTCTTTCATTGAAATTAGAAACCAGCTTACTCATAATCAATTTTATTTTATCTTTTACTTATCAAAAACAAAAATCAATGCCATATTATTCTCATGATCATGAATAATTATGACTTAGACTACTGCATCGTTTTATTCCCCATAGACATAGGACCAGCTGATTCCCAGGAGGCAATTGGTCAACTGATAATTAACATGCTGAAGAAAACTTTTTTCAATCTTCACAAATTGCTGTGGATAAGGAATGTACGTTCTTTCCGTATTATAAGTATAACCATCCCTGCATAATTATAACCTAATTGAATTCTGCTGTCATCTCAGCTGAGATTGCATGGTATTAAGTGAGTGCACAATCTAAAAATAGAGTGCAAAATGTTGTTTTGATACAGCCATTACAGGTGCAAAATAATACAAAATCCTCAAATATTATCCTCAGGGGCCAGGACAGGAATCCAAGTAAAAATAACATAAAAAGGGCAAAGGGCAGACATGCATCAGACAGCATATATTATAATTATAAATAGACCTAGATCTACTGCAAGAAAATGAATACTAGAGTCTATAAGGGAAAGCATGTATCTATCACTTGTAATACTTGTATATGCCGATGATGAAGATCTACCTGAATAGTAGGCCTATGCATGGGAAAAGAAAGGGGCGTGGCTGCCACGCCCTTCTCTGCGCGAAAGTTGGCTTGAGGCATCGGACACGGACACGAGCTAGGTATAAAGCGTCTGGCCGCGCCTGCGCCTCCCCGGCCACTGACTTTGAATAACAGTACCTCTTCCGCAAAGACGCGAGCTGCTACAACTACAAGCGCAAGCTATCTATCCGCAATACAAGTGTATATGAACAACCTTAAATGATGAAATAAAGATATCACCTAAATTTGTATCTTCTTGTGCCTTCTCACATCTTAGTACAACTCTTGTCACTGCTTCTGCTGCCATTTTGGGTGAAAACTGTAATGTGAGAGCTCGGTCTTTCGGAATTTCCTAATAATAAAGTCAACCCTGAATAATAGTCCGAACTTTCAACCCTAGCTCCGAAGGTCAATATAGGCGTGCGTGCGTGCTTGCTACAATCACGTGGTTTTGTTTACATCATCTTCGTACGAAGAAGCATTGATTGCATGTGTCGTCGACCCATTGGAACAAATCCAACTTGAAAATTTACGAATTTTCTCGACTACAGTCTTTCTGAAATTTATAGAGTTTCATTGAAATAGTATATAATTAGAAATAATATAAATTTTCGCTTCAGAATTTTGATATTCGATACAGCTGACCGTGATTTAGGAAAAAAATGGCATGTTTATTTCCATGAGATGTTAATCAGTCGGTAACTTCAGGAAAGGCTATATTTGAGTATCAATTTAATACATGATTATGTACTAAAGGTAAACAAAAAAATTATTAATCATTACCACGGTTTTATGGATGTGAAGTAATTGAATTTTCTTTAAGTATATTGAATTGTAAAGATTGCATGCAAAAAAGTATTATAGATTGAAAATTAAACTTTAGAATGTATTCGTTTAAGTGACTCATAAAATTGGCAACACGGGTACCTCCTTGCTGTAACGTCCGATGCGGATTTCCCCTACAAATCCGTCATCACAATATTTACCTTCAAACGAACCTCAAAAGCCTTCCCTTCCTTTGCAACTTTAGCTGTCCCGAAATCTCCACAAAATCAAGCAAAATGTCAGCCCCTGCAGCAAGTCGTCAACTCAGCGCAGGTCGGGATATTCCGTCGAAAAGAGTAACCGTTAACGACCCATCGCAGCTTCCCCACGATTACAGCACAACACCAGGAGGCACACTGTTTTCAACCACCCCTGGAGGTGCGTATGCAAGGTCCTGCATGTTTACATACGGGGCGCTCTCCGCTGTCGCGCTGCTGGCGCGGTCATGTCATCGAGCAATGCAATGTTTATAGTTTATACCTCTGAAGAAAACTAGGTCTAGTCTAGAGTCTAGACAGCAGCCTAGTAGTAACCGTCTGGTATATTGGGAATTAAGTTAAAAGAGCAATCCAATTCGCATTTGTATCATTTATTTATGATTCATGAAAGCAGGAAAACAAGTCTAGCGAAAGTTTGGAAAAATCGGACAAATAATTGAATAAAAATATGCCATGGCAATAATAATAAGGAAGTTATGAATGTTTGAAAAAGGACTAAGAGATCACTAACTGCTAAGTCTATGTGAATTTAAATTGGCAGTTTGGTCAGTGGATTGTGGACGTAGTCTCGGTAAACTCCCATTGCATTTGTTGTGTACAAAAATAATGCCTTCTATTACCGTTCTATCTCCCTTGCTTTGGGGCACTACTCAAAATATATTATGGTTACCATATTATTATGGCCCTCCAAAGAGAAAAGGCCCTCCTGAGTCAAATGTCCCGATTTATCTGTTTGTTTCTTGAGAATGTGACATATTAAAGCTTTCTATAAGTATTCAATAATGCCTTAAAGGCTCTAAATCTTTGTTGAATACTTTTAGATGTAAGCTTTTATATGTCACAGTCTCAAGAAACAAATTAGGACAAATCAAATTTTCTCATACTTAAAAAATTACAAATCTTGGTAAGGCCAAGGGTATGAATAATTAAGTTGTCAACTGTTCATGAATAACTGAAAAATTTGTGACATATGTTTATACTTTTACCTTCTCTAGGAACACGCATCATTTATGACCGCAACTTCCTCTTGAACATGAGAAACTCCCCGCTCAGCCAGACCCCTCCCAAGAATCTGCCTTCAATCCCTGGCGTCACCTGTCCAGAAGTGGGCGCTGGTGATGAAAAACCTAATGGAGCGCGTAAGACTGCCACCAAGACAGGTATGTTGACATACAGTACACCAAGTCAAACCAGAAACTTGAGGGATTTGTTGAGGACAGTGATCTGCACTGCAAGAAAATTTAGTGTTATATCAATTGTTATTCAAGTATTTTCGTTGCATGAAAGTTAGTGAATCTGAACAGTGAAAGTTATGCACATGAAAGTTTCTGGTTCGTAATTTAGATGTCTCGGCAAGTTTAAACTTTTAGCTTTTTTTGTTGTACAGTCAGTCTTTATTCTTTTTCAATAAAGCAAAGTATAGTTTACAATCTTTCTACTTCAATCATCATTGCATGTAAAGATAACACGGATCGGCCTTGATGCCTGTAGTGTAGGGTTTGTTTCAACACCTTTGTTGGAAATTATATGCTGGATCTTTAAATGGATTTCTTTAGAAGAAGAATAACAAAAAGAAGGGGGGGGGGAACAGATCAGATTGAAAAAATAAAATTGGTAGCAGTGTGATTCATGTTCATTTTTTTCTTTTTATCTATGTAACCTTTTCCATCAATCAGAGTTTTCCCAGTAGCAGAGTAATCACCCAGAAGATAATAGGTGCCATGTGAAAATTGTCTTCTCCCAAGACATGTTGGTCAACTCTAATTTGTTTTTTTCCCACAGAATCCTTATCAAATATTTGACCTAAAATTGTTAAGAAGAACTTTGCATCAACAAATGGCATTTAAGAAGCCTCTCAACTGCTGGGCCCCGTTGCATAAAACTTACCATTGATGGTAACTTTGCCATTGATGGTAACTTTGCCATCAATGGCAACTACCATGGTAACAGGGCTCAACAGCCAATCAAAATCAAGGTTTCCATGGTAGTTACCATTGATGGCAAAGTTACCATCAATGGTAAGTTTTGTGCAATGGGGCCCAGCAGTTGAGAGGCTTCTTAAATGCCATTTGTTCTTGCAAAGTTTTAAAACTGGGAAGTAGCAAAAGTGTCTGCTGTTACAGTGTATAACTATAATTGTACCATTTTGTAAGGCATTCCCTGATACCATACATTCACTTATTCTCTCTCTTCAATTCTTTGTCTCTTTACCAGACCCTGCTGAAGATCAGTTCCAAATGGACATCTGAGACTGAGTACCAACATACAATGAAACAAATGTTCAAGAAGGCTAGTTAAGACAAGAAAGAAGGAATGTGTACTGCTGGTAAAAAAAAAGAGACATGATACTGAACTGTTTATTTCACCACTGCAGTTCTGCTGTTATGTTTACTTAATAATTTCCTGATAGAGAAAAAAAAAAAATAAATATAATCAAAATATTAAATGGAAATCCTGTCCTATTTTTCAGGTCAAATTGAGACTTGTGTATTGTGGAACAAATCATACCCTTAAACAAATCATACCCTTAAACAAATCATACCCTGGAATTCCTTGTTTAGTCCAGTGGGTGTTTTCAAAACATATTCCCTGAAGATTAACTGGGAAAGAAACAAAAGGCTTCCGTCCTGAAGTCCCAAGTAAATATTGCATAAATATTATTTCAAGAGAACGAGGGGCAAGCTTCTAAAGTTGAATAATGCAGCATGAAGTGGACTTATGATAAGTTTAAAACTTTATTAGTCCCTAATGGCTTTTCCTCTCTGTCAATGCAAATGTATAAGTATATTTACCCCACAGATTTTAGGTGCAATACATTTTTACAAAAATTATGTCATACATTTCTTTTTCTCTTCAAATTTTTTTTCTTTTGTAAGCCTTACATTGTCATCCTTTCTTCATAGGCATAGCCATAAGGCACAAACATTTAATGTTGAAATTTTCAGCTCATTTGAGCTACAATACCTCTCCTGTACTACCGTTGCTCTAAATGTGCAGCAATGTAGTGCATTGGGACGACTAGACCAGGCAGACATAAGGGTGACTACACTCCGACTTTGCACTATGCTACGAAAATATTCGTATTTACTTGATCACCTTTATAACTCTCTCATCATAATATTGAATATAGTGACTACATGCATGATTATGAAAGATAAAAATGGTAACACATCCAAATTACATTTGCTCACTCTGTCATGATTTTATAGTTTAGAGGGAGAGGCAATGTTAAATTATACATGCATGTAGATTTCTATTAAAGTGTAGTAAGAGAAATCGGGCCTCTGTGAGCATACATGTGCAGAAATTTGTTTGTGGGAACAGCCTTGCAATTGTATCGATCAAACCCAACTATGACATGGTCATTTTGTTTCAGTGCTACATAAATGTATATTGAGTTGTTACGACATATTGCGAGGTCCTACTTTTGAGGCAGCTCTTTCTCAGAGTACAATATTTCATTTGATGACGTATTCTTCATTGTGAGATCATTACCTGTCAATGTCACCTTGACATCGGTCAAAAATAGGCCCATCGTCTACCTTGTATTTCGCCATCTTTCATCTTATTCTTTCTCTTCTCGCCAGTATCGTTAGATTCCCATAGTTGGTCTGTATTGATATTTTTTTTTATGGGGAGAAATTAAGGTTTTAAAATGTTCCATCACCAGGGCATTTTTTTTCATTGGAAGGAATATGATTTCTTAAGGGAACTTGTGGCTAAAACCGCTAAACTATATTACCTCAATAGATTGTACATAGGAAATGGTATCCTTTCTAGCACTTTTAATTCTCTGTTTGAGTTTATAGTTGGGCCCGAAAGTTGACATACACCTGATAGAAAAGCAATACAAAATTTCACTCATTCCTGCCTGCTTTTCACGTCGGGGAAGACAGACAAGTTTCGTCTCTGTTTTATTGGATATATATATACACTGTACATCACTCATCACTGTGAGACATTTAAACATGGGACTTCCAGGTGTATGTTAACTTTCGGGCCCAACTATATATTTGCGTGGTTATCGCAGCATCATCATTTACATGTACAAACTGCAAAAACACATCTTAACATAAATTCATGCAACAAAAACACTTCTTCCTAATTAATGGTCATTCTAGAAGCATTCCTTATTCTTACACTCAAACAGACTTTCTGTACAACTAAAGATGTCTTGTTTTGTGTAGAAGCACCTTTACCATCCCTTTCTCGAAATGAGAAATGGTGCTCTATTCCGACGCAAAAAATTGGGATGGAGGCTAGGGCATTTTCTCCTCATTTTCAAAGGAGTAAAGTCAAATGGTATTGATCATGTTGAAATAGCAGCAGTGTACATGTAGGTAAAGACTGCTAATCATGTATTTTTGAGATACTTGTGCTATCTATATAATTATGCTGAAACATAATTTACATAAATCAACCTTTCTGTTGCCTAAGAGGAGGTGTCAACTTGGACAATCTTTCCACTTTGGTAAGAAAATTATGTCGTGGAATTTCCCACTTTTGCAAGTTTTTGCTTTAAAGCCCCTCTGCACTAGTTTGGCATGGAGGGATTAGACCTCCCTGCGAGGTCACTGGCAGGTGGTTATTTCATCAAATCAGCTCTCAATTAACATAGAAAAAGGGCATCATGGGGGATCAACGGGTACCGCTAAGGCATTGTTGGATGTATAGAGGGCGCAAGGAGCTATAAGTAGTGCAATGGGGCTTTAAACAAGGCATATGTTTGTCCATGATCCATGTACTGTTGACTTATTCAGGAAAATCATAAGTGTCTAGAAATATCACTAAGCAATGTATGCATGTACCTTAAGATAAAATTATTATATCTGTGATGCAACTGGAAGTAGAAAATTCTTCTCTACACTCCTTTGCACTCCTTTGCATCAAGCCTGCCAGATTCATGTCAGCCCTTCATCAGATTTTAAATCGTGTCTGCAGTCAAACAAAAAATGATGAAGTGATAGCCTGATCTTGTATGTGCGAATACTGTAACGTTCTTTCAGAGTTCTTTAGGAAGTTCTTTCAGTGAAATGTTTGTTTATTTGGGACAAGAGGGTCTGTAGTATTTTGAATAGTTATGTGGATGCAGTTCAAAATTGTCTTTTTAATCTCATTACTAATTCATGTATCACGTAATACATGTGATTTTGGGTCCAAGCCTATGCGTTTTGATATTTTGGTCACATGATTCTGTCATAAGAAAATTTAAATGAGATAAAGAATATTTTTTTAAACTTAAGGCTTTTGCTGTACATGTACTTACAAAAATTCCATGGTTATTTTCATGTGATGTAACAAGGGGAATAATATGATTCTGGTTCGAGTCTTATCCCAAATACAATACAGCAACTGATGCCAATTTGAAGAAAATGTGCTGAGATTATTAAGTTACTGTCAAATCCTCTTTGGTCAGCCTACCTTTTTGCCTTATTATTTTAATAATGGTTCCTAATATTTACTTCTGTTCTAATTTTGTATTGCCTCGTCACCTGACATTTACTAGGAGAATGTTTAAAGGAGCCTATCGACTTTATGCTTCCTATTAACAATGTATAGGCCCTTGTTTCATGACGAGTTGTACTTGATCCAAATTTCCATAATCAATCGCAAGGTCTCCAATCAATGGAATATTAATGGCATATATTTGTATTGATTGGAGATGCGATTGATATCAAATCAACTTTTTAAGACATGGCCATTAACATTGATGATGTCCTTTTAACCGGTTCTGTACTCTGCAGAGACACAAATTTGGTAACCTTTTCCTTTCCAAGTAAAACTTGGGGGCATTCTGATGTGGAATGAAAAAAGGGGGTATTAAGACTGGGGATTGGAAAACGGGTTCATCTTGGGTAACCATTTTTTCATCCTGTTTTAAATGACCACCTCATGAAAAAGATCCTTTGTAATTTATTTTCAATATAAGAGAACTTTATGGATTCATTCATATTTCATAAGCTGTATGGAAAGATTTATGATAATGACAATGTGATATTATGTGTTTCTGAACCTCATAAAGGCCATGTATGGCGTTCCTTCTTATAGAAAGGAAAATAAAATGACTACCTGTGGACATTTCTTATTTTAATCGATGTGATTCTTGTGTCCTTGGTTTGGGGTGTGATAGCATTTATTTGTATTGTGATCAACGTATTTAATAATGATAATAATCTTACAATATACACTGTTATAATTATAATTATAGTGCTTATATAGTGCATATATATTAGTGCAGCGGTGAGACTAGAACCGCGGACCTTGTGATCGACAGTCCGGCGACGTATCCACTCGACCACAACACCTCTACTCTTCTCTACTGTTGCTCATAAAGATGGAATAATTTTCCCTAACCTCTTGTCATGAAATGATTGTCAAAATATTGTTTATTCTTGATAGGTAGAGTATATATATATATATATATATATTCTCAGAACTTTATTGATCAATCTTTATATGACTCTTTAGATTGATAAATAAAGTTGTGACTTCTGAGAATATACATGTATAAATTTGATCTATCAAGAATAAATCATATTGTCACAATCATTTCATGAAAAGAAATTTAAGGAAAAATTATTTCAACTTTATGGGCAACAATGTATGTTCTTTCTTGTATGACTATGGAGCCTTGGTAGCTATTTTCTTTGTGTGCAAGCAGCAAATGAGATAAACAGATCAGTTGAATTTTTATAAATCCGCCAAATGATATGAACAAATTAAAATATTTTTTGTTAACTCTTAGCAGTTCAGTGTCACCTTTAAATGACTGTTGTACTCTATTACCGGTATATCTTTTGATCCAAAATTCTAGAAATTACACATTGTACATGTACATGAGCAGAAAGAAAGAGCAAATATCAACAAATCTGAGTCAATTTCTAATGCAGTACATTGTGCTTTTTATGAATAAGAACAATTAAATTGTGCATATAACCATCACAGTCTCCAAATTAATTATTCTTTCTCTTTCTATGTTGGTCTCGATCTCAACACCATGTGAAATTTATAATCACTGTTTATGTGTACAAATTGGCAAAATCTTGTTGAACTTGTAGAAACCTCAAAGTGACTTTAATTTTTTTAATGAGACAGCGATATTATCATCAAACTCTATTCTGTATGAATATTGTCATAAATATCTACCAGAAATGTACTCAATCAGATAACTGTTTACAGTAAAGAGTAGCATTCTTTAGAGAGTCAT
This sequence comes from Mesocentrotus franciscanus, assembly GCA_037976565.1. Classification (NCBI taxonomy): domain Eukaryota; kingdom Metazoa; phylum Echinodermata; class Echinoidea; order Camarodonta; family Strongylocentrotidae; genus Mesocentrotus; species Mesocentrotus franciscanus. The sequence continues at coordinate 15,467,240 of CP137685.1, forward strand.
GTATATAAAAGAAAATTATAAATTGAGAACGAGGATATTTTGATACTTTAGTACACAAAGCGCATGAAGATTTGCATTTACACATAGACACATCACTTAGCATTCTGAGGTACACCGTTGTCAGTTTACAAATAACTACATGTACCGGTAGGCTTGTTTACTCACAAGTCACTGCCTGTCACTATCTTCTATGATGACCTCTGAATGACCTGTGAATATTTGATAATAGATGAGACTTGGTACTCTGCCATTGTTATGTTTTATTAGGCTGAGCACTGTGGATCATAAGGTTTTCTTTATCTGACAATCAATCACTCCTGACAGTTGTTACTTGTTTGTCACCGATTGGATAACCCAGAAACCTTCATGCAAAATATCTGTTCTCTGTTTAGTTTTTTGTTGACGTTGCATGGTGTTACGTCATGTACAAACACATTTCCATGCTTGCCCTAGGCAAACAAAATATACTAGTAGACATTTAGCAAATGGTTTGAAATTGACTTGCCCAATAGGGCTATAAATGTACTCGTGTGCAGTATATGTATGTTATTTTTATTTTCACAAATAAGTCGCTGAAAATTAATATTATTACAAATGTATCAGAGAATTGTGTTGAAAAGAGCCATACTTAAGCTTTTCATCTTGCACTCATCAGAGTAAAACGCAAGAATGAACAGAAAGCCGAAATCGAACAATATAAACGGAAACTAAAAGGAACAAGGTGCGAAATATAACGAGCTCTGATTGGCTGTCTAAGGTAACGCGATTCTCTGATTTTGTAGTATGTATATATATACATATATATATATATATAAAGGTAATTGGTTTATCCTTCTTTGCACGTCCTCTTTCATCTCTCTCTGTTTCTCTCTTTCATATATTTCTATTTCCTCTTTTCCTATTCCTTCCTCTTCCCCCTCTCTCTCTCATCAAATCTCTTCCCCTTCTTCCTTCCTTGTCTCATCTATCATCCATCCTCTTTATCTCTGTCTGTCCATCTCTTCCCCCTCTCTCTTTTTCTCTCTCCCTATCCCCCCTCTCTTTCTCTATCAGTCATAGTTTTTTTCTTTTTTCCCCCTTTTCTTTCTCGTGTATCATCTCCAATAAATATTCAAGTCCGATAACATTAACACCATGGTAAAAGAGAGACAACTAAAAATCTTTAGTGAAAAAAAGAGACACGTTGTCTTTATTCTGTAAGTTAAATTGACATGAACAAGGTTAAAGCAGAACTGTGTTAAAGAATACATCCATTATGTACAACGCCTATGAGGCCCTATTTATAAAACTTATTTCAGCCGAAAAGTACAGATAGTAACTATTTAGTACAACACTGAGGTCCAATTTACATAACAACTTACTACGGGTATATCACACCGTCATTGGGGTGTAAGGAAATATACATGTACATTGTAAGTATTTGGTAACCTTGAATTACAAAAGAAGCTACATATATACTATTTGCAAGTGGAATCTTGAATTTTTAAAGGTATTTTGGTTGCCTCCCTTGCTTCCAAATCTGAGATTTAAGCTCCCGAGTATTACTCCTAAGATCTTTTGTATTTGAGATGCAACAACACATTTTCAAAATGAAGTAATACACAATCAGTAACATGTCACTATGCACTGGTATGGAATTGCATCACAATCTACACCTGAAAACCTAACAGAGATGCTTACTATTTCAACATATTTTTTTGTTCACATCCAAATTTTTAAAAGTGGACGAGCTGATAGAGAACAATTTGCAAAAGTTGCATAGATTTAGAAATTCAAACTTTTAGAACCTAACACAAGTCTAGAAGTTTTGAATTTTCGGTGTGACAAACAGAACATTTTTATTTGACATAAAAATATGTCACCTGAATAAAAAAATAAAAAATGTATTTAAACAAAAGAAACTGGCCCATTCTAAAAGTTTAATCTGCGGGATTTCGAATGTACATTCAACCACCAAGAAAACATAACATTTGATGTCACATTTCTTTTAAGATAAATTCTTTGCAAAGAGGTGCAAAATTCAGTTTAAATTATGAGTACTGTCGTATCTTCACACATTAATAACTCACCATTACTGTGGTTAAGTTACCAAATTTGTAAGAAAAAATTAATTCACATTCTTCGAGTTCAGTTGTTACAAACACGTTAAACACAACACACACACATGCAAATATGAAGTGGACAAACATGAAGAAAAATTATACACCAATCCTACAGATAATGTGTATACTATTACACCTATTAAGAAATCAACTATTTTGCTCGAAATCAGTCACACACAGACATGCAGCATACATATATCCTTTTCAAAGAGAGTTTACAGCTAATGTTGTTTTTTTCGTTGCTATGTAATATTTGATTGTCGATCTAGTCGTGTCTTGATGTTTTACATGTAAAACATGACTGAGAACAGAAAAATTTGCCTTTTTTTTTAAAGCATTAATTATATTCCAGATGATGAATACTAACTTGATTCCTGTAGAATTTGGGGGCATTTTTTGAGTCTTTAACATTTTATCTTGAATCTACATTAATTGGTTGAAAGAAACTCATCATTGTGCCATAATTAATACATGACTTCTTGAAGAAAAATACACACGTGTCATCAATCTTAACATTTCAAATCAGTGTAACAAGAAAATAGTACTGAAAAAACAAACATTCAATATTAGTACCAATACAATGCTAAATAAGTGTTGAGTTTGATTGCCACACTCTGTAGTTTTATTTGAGATGATCAGAAATGACTTTATCCTTTGGTCATAGCTGAAAACCAAAAGAAGCTTTCAGATAAAGAAGTGCTATACAGAGTGTCTCTGAAAAAGGAAACCCAAGTTTGTTGATAAATTACGCAAGGATTCCAAATTATCATTTAAAAAAATAATTTGTACATCTTTGGAAAGCTCATTTTCTCTTTTAAATTTTGTTTTGTTTTACTCGACACCAAAACCCTGATCAAGAGATCATGCATGACTGATTTCTAAAAGTCTGAAGTAGAAGTGTCAGAAACCCAATCGTCAAAAATCAGCCGATACATTTGGTTATAATGTGATATGGGGGGTGTTTCACAAAGATCCTAAGTTGGACTTAACAATTATGGAAAGCCGTTAGCATCTTTGAAAATATTTTGTAAAAGTCAATTTAAAAGGCATAAAAATGACGATTCAAATCATTCATATTTTCTATTATCAAGGAGATTTCATGTTCTTGATGTGGAGTTTATGAAAAGTCTAAAATACTTGAAATTTGCTTTTGAATATATTTTATTTTAAGGCTGCAAATGGCTCTCCATAATGTTTAAGTCCAACTTAGTGTTAAGTTCAACTTAGGATCTTTGTGAAACACCCCCCTGGAATTATTTATAATTGGCAGAACACATCATTTAAAAGCTCATAATCATAATCTCTTCCATATGGCACCGGCATCATCATGATGAAAGGATCACGCATTTCCAACAACAAAATGGCATGAGCCAAACCACGTGCAAATATGCTACCTGCTCACTCAGGCATGATCCTCCCATGATGATTATGGTCTCATATGAAAGAAGAGAGTATGAGCTTTTAATGTGTATGTTTAACAATTATTTATTCCACATCATATACCATCTTTTCAAAACCATAACTTAGCAGCCATCCACTTATTTTGGACAATTGGGTTTCTGACACTGCCATTTTAGGTGGTCTGAAATTAGTCATGCTTGACTTCTTGATCATGATTTTGGTGTCATATGAAAGAAGAGAAATTGAGCTTTCCAATCATATACAAATTAACCAAGGAGTAATTCAAAATTATCGACTAATTTACCCGTAAACTTGGGTTTCCTTTTCAAATAGGCTTATATTTATACAAAGCTATCTTTAAACAATATCGCAATAAAGACATGCTTCATAAGTTTTAACTACATTTTAAAAAAGTGGCATCATTTTCTACTTCTCAGCATTCAAGCTAACCTATTCTACAAAGTATCCATGAAGGTGTGCTACACGTATATATTTCAAGATGGAAAAATAAAATATTCTCTCCAAAAGCAGAATAATATTCTATGCTAAGGTGGAGACATTTCTTTACAATACCAAGACATCACTTAACCCCTTACCTTCTGGAACCGGGTGGCCCCTGTATTCAGCCTATAGCAATGAATGAATGTAGCAGTCTGATGATTTCTCCTTCAATATAACAACATTTTAGAAAATAAATTTCTTTTTTACATGTATGGCACCAAAAGGAATCTCTTTAATACATATGAATAAAACCTATGACCACAATATAAACTCTTTTCAAGCAAATGTGTAGTCATGACTATTGGAGGAGCAGGTGCCTTTGAATGTTTGTAACAGATAAATGGCGCCATACAAGTGCTGCAGATTATTATCATCATCATCATCATATGGTGCTCTACACAGGGGCATAGGGCACAAGAATCCAGATTTTTGTACCAGGTACTACCAGAATTCAATATGTTTATGGTGCACACTGGCTTGGGACAGAACAGTAATCATGGAGTCCTGCCAAACACACCACCACACACAAAAGTATAAGATGAGTTGTGAGAAAAATACAGCAAAACTTTTGTTTCAAATTAGATGCTGCGATTTTTACGTTGCTCCTACTAGATTTGCTCTGTGGTCATTTTCGATACTGACAAAATTCCCAACTTCAACCTTAGACCAAATACTATAGCTACCCCTAAACCTCTCTGACAACCCAAATCACTAACCTTACCCTAACCCTATATATCATTGTTGGAATAAAATCTAGAGTAAATGTTGTCGGGGAATCTGTTAGATCACTGAATCAGATTATCAAAACATTCAAAGAAAATTAATCACAAGACTACAAGTACATAAAACTGGCACCGTAATGTCACATGAAGATTGAGTTGTTCAGGTTCTGATTATGGGAACATTTAATGTTGATTTTTCTCTGAGCAGGGTTTGAATTTTGAAAACTTGACTTACTGTTCAACATAAAGCATACTATTTATTGTCAGGAGGATTTATATCTTCTGAACATTCCAATATAAGATTCAGCCCTTCAGTAGATTTCCAGAGCCCAATGTTCTCTATAACAGGCATGGATAGCTTGTTAATCTGTGCAGCTGAAGCAAGCCAGCCAGCCAGCCATTTTACAACTCCACTCTATCCATGCAGACACAGTGGTTTTTGATCTTTTTATTTGAATCCCAATCAATTGGAGACATAGTACAGAATATTTCTGTGTAAAATTTGATGCAACACAAATGGATTCTGCTAATAAATTTGCAAATAAATTGGTAAATGAACAAATTTCATTAAAAAAAAAAAATCATCACCTGTTTTAAAGAAGTAATAATCAAAATGGTATTCTGTGTGTGTAAAATTTATGTTCCATACTCAAGAGATCAGCAAAATTTCCTTGATCATAGCTGCTAAGACTGTTTAGAGTTTTACCTTAGTCCAACCCCCCCCCCAACCCCACCCCCTCCTGCATCCTGTGTTTGAATACAAAAGCATTTCCTTATGAAAGACATTGAGGTTCTGAAGACAAATGCACTTTGGTGAAGATCCTCATCTCAGTTGAGATTAGAGTTCCTCATTCCATTTCCCTCCCTGGGAGATTCGGTGGCGAAGTTCTTTCATGGTATGGTGGATCTAAGAAAGCAAGGCACAGGATAAAGAATAAATCATTTTCTATTCATATAAACTGTCTCGTGGTGATAAACATAATGGAAAGAAGTTGATGAGTTGTCCATCGCTTATCAGCAACACAGATATGTGAACAAGGATGATATTGGATCAACATTGGATGCATAGGAGAAAGAGTACATATTTTCTTGTCATTTAAAGATGCTATGTCCCTTTTACAGCCAACATCGAATTCTGTAGAACTTTGCAGGAATTATGAATATGTCATGTATGTCCTATCTGTGAAATTTAAAGATTAGCAGTGTCCTAGTATTCAAATTATGCAAGGAAACCCATTTACCTTCTAGACTTCACTGTCAGACACTATTGAGTGAGTGACTGACATCTTTTATCTTTGGTAATAACATACATAAAATGAGCTGTAACAGGTACATGAGCATTTGTCTACATTAATAACCCACTACTTTTAATGGCCAAAATTAAACTGATTGAATGTTTGTGCAGCACAAAACTTACGACCATTCTGTAAAAGGGACTGAAATCAGACTATTACTTAGGTGATTGCAATCACTTAAGTCGATTCGACAACTAATGGTCGTTATTTTCCCACTAAAAGCCATTTTCAAGCTCTTTCGTTTTGAGGGAAGTTCTAAATTAGCATTGTCTTTCAAATGCCCTTGGAATTTAACCTTGTCAATTTTTTGGCCTGCAAATGGGTCATAGTACCAGTACCTTTAAGAGGTGTAGGGGAAACAGTGGGAGAAAGCAAATGAAATAGAAAAATGACAAGAAGGAAATGAGAAACTGGGTGAAAGAATGTCAGAGTTGCAGAAAGAGATGGAGAAAGAGGGTGATAGACAGACAGACCTTGAGGTGCAGAGAGAGAGAGGGAGAGAGAGGGGGTGCAGAGAGGAGCTACCAAGGAGACGAAATACAGATAAAATACGATGCACAAGATACAGGTGGCATCTCATACTCCATATTCATGTTGTATGGCATCCATAAAACTAGACATTTCAAATTAATTTTGTTAATCACATAGAAATCCTATCTCAAGTACAGCTTACTGAAATAATTTTTAGTCCAATTTTGCCACTGACAGGCCCATTACAACAAGTTACAGACCAAGATAAATGACCAATGTTGCAAATATCAGTTTTCATCAGGTCCTTCTAATCATAAAAAGTTAATCCTTTTAAATTCTCTGCCTTTCTATGGGTGCGTTCAAGCGATTTTTTGAAGCTAGAATCACAAACATGAATCACAAATCAAAACGCCGATACAAAACACGGTTACTGCGGGAGATTAATCAAGCGATTTTCCATCAACGCTGATTCTCGCTCATTTCAAGCCCACCCAGGAAGAATAGAAATAGAAAGCGATAATATATATAATAGATAACGACGTCATAGAATCATGATTGAGATCTCTGTTTCATGTTTGTGTTTTTAAACACGTTTATTTTTACCCTGACGAAAAATCGCTTGAACGCAACCGTGTTTTAAACTAAACGTCTTTGAAAACCGTGATTCTAGGGTGAAAAAGTGTCGATTGAACGCACCCTATTTTAGAGTAACCATTTGTCATTTGGAGTCGTATCTTCACTGTAGGAGACAAGTAGACAACAATTCACGAAAATGGCCTCTTAATAGTTCAGTCAACTTACCCCAATACCCATTTCCTTGGCCTTTTCATACATGTTCTTTTGCTCGTTGGTCTTCATATTATCAACAGGGCTCTTGAAGCCTGCCCTGTGGTTGATCTCGGCATTCAGCGACGCTCTGTGGGCTTTGTCATGCTCCTCTATCTTCTCCTCAAATTCTTTCAACTCCATCTACATGGCGATGAGAAGGGTAAACAATTTATTTAAAAAAATGCAAAATCAAGAATACATCCTCGTCTAATGCTGGGCTTACATTATGTTCCCAGCGGCCACAGCAATCACGTTTCAGGCCACCATGGACAAAACGGGATGGACGTGAGACAACGCGGGGGGACGGAATGGGCAAACGTGACAGGCCGTGATTGCCTTGGATACCGGGCCAGATTTTTAAACTGTCAAAAAAATTGCCACTGCAGTCACGGTGTGGACGAGAAACCTAGTAGGCCGTAGTAAAACGGGATGAATGCAACAAAACGTGACAGTACGTAATAAAAACACTTGGCAAGACCTAACAAAACTTGAATACAGAGAAAAAAAAAAATCCCACAGCCCACTACGTTTCGGGGAAACGGAGCTGCCGTGGCCGCCGGGAACATAATGTAAACCTAGCATAAGAAGCTCAGAGGCAGATATGTTAAGTTGAAGATTGAGCTGTGAAAGAGGTTCAAACATAATACAGTGGAAACTTGTTCCAACAGAGACACTGGGGACCAAAATATTACCTTGTTATATCAGGGCAACAATTAACAAGTAACAGAATATAATGAGATAAAGAGCTAGGACGAGCGGGATATCTTATATCGGGTATTCCTCTACATCAGAGCGCTTAATAACAACTTTCCACTATACATGCTTAGGTAATTTCACATTAAACAGACATAATTCAAGTTGCAGTTACATTAAGAGACACATAAGAAATACATAGTACCAGATATTCAGACTCTGCCTGTATAATTCATCAAGTTGGATGTTGTGGAATATGAGGGCAGGGGGGTATGATGATAGTAATGTTGACAACAGCAGTAACAGTACTAAAAGTAATGAGAATACAAATATGATGAAACTGATTAAGATGTTTAATAATCATTTGTTGCAAATTTTTACCATTATTGCCTCCAGATCTTCGGTGGAGTAATCCTGCCTTATGGCCTCCTGCCATAGACTGATGACACGCTTATCTGTGAACGGACCCCTCTCCTTCTCGGGCATCATCTTCACTGAGATCTTCTCAACTCCTTGGCGATCTCGCGGTGCTGCAGCTTCAGCTCCATCTCCTTGATGCGGAGCTGGCGGATCTCCTCGGGCTTCTTGTCCTCGAAGCGGTTCGCGGTGTTGGACTTGGTGCCATCTGCAAATTCAAATTCAAATTCAGTGTCACTTTGGTATTAAATGGACAGATGACTGCACAATTAAATAATAGTTTTGCTCTTAATCCTGTTGACTACTGAATTCTCTCAGTCCCACTTTAGACTTACTACAGGAATAACAGAATCCATTACGTATTTGCACGCTTTTTTTCCCCCATAGGTTTCACATCGTTATCTTGCAGAGGATGGGCATGTGTGTGATCTCAAGCTTAAAGAAAAAAAAAAGGAAGGTGTGTCTCACTGGCTTTTAACCTCATTTGCTATCATTTACCTCACAAAGCAAGAAGCAAGTTCCCACTTTTCTATTTTTCTATATATGAGACAATTCTTTACATTTGGAAAGCAATTATTTCTATCTATGAGAGTCTATTCTTTCTCTAAGGGTTCAAAATGTAATCAGTCATAGGCAGGCATGCATGACCACAAAAGGGACATTTTTGATTGTCAATGTAAAACACAAATACAGTCAAACCTGTCTATAGCGACCACCCAAGGGAAACACAAAAAGTGGTCTTTGTAGACAGGTGGTCTTTGTAGACAGGTTCCTTTAGTACATGTTTCAATGAGAAACCATTTTCAAGGGAAACAAAAATATGGTCTTTGTAGACAGGTGGCCTTTGTAGACAGGTGGTCACTAAAGCAGGTTTGACTGTATTGAGTTTCAAAGCAATATAAAGAAAACTCTTTTCTGAAGTAGGACCAAAAGGTTTTAAAAAAACAACCTCCCCCCCAAAAATAACAGTAACTGATACTGTGACTTTTGCTAATGTACAAGTCTAAGCTATTTACCGACCACATCTAATATTTTCGGTATACCTGATGATTATTTCAAATTAATACTCCTACTAGCACTTAGATCAGACTAAAACATAGAGTGAAACCACACATATGATGTCAAGTTATGTTCGATACTCCACAACACTTGGGACACCAAATGACCACGTGTCCCAGACCTGCTCTATAATCAGATAAAATATGCCTGCTCACAGACCTAGCTGTTTGACCTTGGTTCACTAAACACAACATGACCCTTCTGAGCTTTCCTACCTTCTCCATGAACCTCCGCCATTAATTGGTCAAAGTCCTTTTGTTTTTCTTCATGTTTTGACAGTTCTACCTTCAGCTCCTCAAGTTCTTGCTTGGTAAACTGGTTACCTGGGCAGAAAAAATGGATGTTAACAATTTGGATGTTAATACTGGTAATGCTGATGGTTCGTTTGTTTTCACTTGAAGGAAGGAAGGAATCTTTGCAATAAAAATGATACTTTACTTTCATTACTTAATTATTTCCTTTTTTCCGATTTTTACTGTTTACTACCAACACCACAAACCTCATTACCATTATACTCACCATCAAAAGCAACCACCATCAACACCAACATCACAACCCTGATTCCACCACCAACTCCACCATCACCAGCATCACTACAAATTATTATCATCACAATGTTTACTACCAACACCACAAACCTCATTACCATTACACGGACCATCACAAGCACCACCACCATCAGGACCCCCATTCCACCACCAACTACATCATCCCCAGCATCAATACAAATACTATTATAATCACAACGATTACTACCAACATCAAAAACCTCATTACCATTATACTCACCATCTCAAGCACCACCATCAACACCAGCACCACCAACTCCACCATCACCAGCATCACTACAAATATTATTATAATCACAACGATTACTACCAACACCACAAACCTCATTACCATTACACTCACCATCACAGGCACCACCATCATGACCACCACCACCATTAACATCAACACTAAAACTATCATCACTATCATAAGCCACTACCACCACCACCACCACCACCATCACCACCACTGTCACCATCACTACCACCACTATCACCCCCTCATCACTACTACAAGACATAAAAATACAGACATCCAGAGACATCCTGAAATCTCAAGATATTCTTACTTTTCTGTGCCTTGTGCCAGAGTTGGGCAACCTTGCGGTCTTCGAAAGGCATGTTGTTGTCAAACTTCATCATCGGATCACGGCTTGCTGCACCAGCCATACCGTACTTTTTCATGATTTCTGTACAGTAAACAAAGGAGGTATCAGTATTACCTTTTATCACTATTTGCAATTCCTACACTGCCTTTTCTGCTTTTGAGATGTCATCCTCAATGCAATCCAACCTTTATAATAATTTCACTTGTATGAAAGCGTAAAAAATAAGAGAAACAGAATGGCATAAGTTTGAAATAAGTCAGATCAATAATACAAAAGTTATGAGTGTTTGAGATCTCTAAAGCTATGCAAATCTCAAATTGGCAATTTGGTCACTGGATTGTGACGTAGCTACAGAAAATTCTCCCTTTTGTCTTGTAAAAAAAAAATTATTAAAAAATAAAAATAAAAATAAAAATAAAATAAAAAATAAAAACAATCAGATTTTCTGATAAGAACAAATGCCAACGGGGCAGTTGCAGGGTACTACATCACAGCGACATTGCTGATTCAGCCAATATGAGATTCCAGTCCATAAACTGATTACAACTTTAACAAAAATGTTGTTTGGATTTCATTCAAACTTTCACCAGTCTGCCTCTTTGAATTTTCTGCTTTCTTTCAGATAAGTTCGCTATTAAAGGCATCGTTTAACAATTTTAAATCTGAGAAGCACAGCCCTATGTGTTATCAGTGTCTGTGATATGGTGTAATATTGAAGCCCTAAAATAAATCGCGCTTCAAAATGATCAAGAAGTGCCTCAAAAGAGTAAAAATCTTTGAGTGACCGGTTTTACCATACTCATTTTCCCCAATAGACTGTAGTGTTATGAAAACCGTTAGGAAAACGCAAAATTTGGTTTCGATTTCCAATCATAAATATCTTGATAATCAGACAGGCGATCGGCTTGTAAAAGTCATGGGGTTCCTGACTGACCTAAAGGTTTATAATTATCTTTGCAGCATGAGCTAAATCCAGGATTTTGTTTCAGAATCTGAGACAAAGTTACCAGATCCTTTTAAGATTGGATTTCCCTTTAAGTCACCTGGAGCTTAAACAAAACTTACCAAGCAGTGACAGTGTTCCTCTAAAGATTGCACATAGAGTATCAGAATAGGAACATGCACCCTTGGTGCTAATACTAATTGTGGTGGACTTTAGACTGAAAAAAAGATGCAAGTGGCAAATTCTCCCTGACAAGGTAATAAATGTGGCAAAATGTCAATACACACTTTCAACCTCTGAAATTGTCTTGCTCCAACCCCCCTCCCCTACCACCTCACTGGGATGCTATGAGGCCATATTTATGGACCAAAAATTATGTGAATGATGCATCCTTTCAACTTGCACCATTGCTTTAGTTACTGTCAATACCCTCCCCCACCTTCCCTCACCCCCCCCCAAAAAAAAAAATCCCTACCCCAAAAAACTTTTTTTTATACTAGCCTAGTATTTTCCTACAAATGATGAGGAAATCTGTAATTAGTAAGCTGCCTATAATGACCAACAAAAGGGGGGAAAAGCTGTAAACAGGTGGGTGAGGTGGCCCCATGAAAAAAACAGGGTCAACACAACAAATTCCGGTCAAGAGGAAGACAGTATGGATGATCACAATAGACAGGTCACAGCTGGTGGCCTTTATAAAGAGGTGGCCACTGTGACAGCTTTGACTGTTTCTTTATTACCTCCAATCCGTTTCTGGATAGTCATTTCTGTTTCTTTTTCACTTTTGATTCTGTTGTCGGGCTGCTTTGCGGTCGATTCCTTCTTCATCTTGTGGTACATGCCATCAATGCGGAGTAGCTCCTTGTGCAGATCCTTCATCTTGGTTTGAGCCAGATTCATCTATTCATGGAGAGAGAGAGAGAGAGAGAGAGAGAGAGAGAGAGAGAGAGAGGGATATATATATATATATATATATATATATATATATATATATATATAGAGAGAGAGAGAGAGAGAGAGTGAGAGGGAGGGAGGGAGAAAAGGAGGAATATCATAAGGTCATTGGAAGAAATAGATGTTAGATCACTTGAATGTATGCATTTTCAACATCCAATTGTTATCATGTATATACAATCCCACCAGGAGGGGTTCATATGTCGCATCCATGTATGAATCCATATAGTTTCATTACCCCCCTCCCAACAAAAAAAAAAAGGACACATACAACATAAACAAATAAAACTTAGTGATATATAGTCAAATAAACTCTGCAGGCTCTAGGAAAATGAAGATTATCTTTGTTTTCTGTATGTACATGTAAGCTCAGAGTGTTGAGTTTTTTTCCCCAAAAATTCATTTGATAAATTACATTTGAAATTAAAGAGACTCTACAATGAATCTGAGGTAAAGGACATCTAGAGAATGAAGGGCTTACTTCGAATCATTGGGTCATCGCGTCCGGTCGGGTGCATGTTAAGGACTCTACCTTTCGTAGATTTTTCACAAAGTGTCAGGTATAGGTAAATTGGACAGGACCATTTGTAGATGAGAGGGGTTTATTTCACCAACATCATCCCTGACATTTCATGAATAAAGGGGCAGGTTTTCACAAATGATCGGGTAATGCGACCATCCGACCAGACACGATGACCCAATGATTCGAAGTAATCCAAAATGAAGTAGTCATGAAAGTAGAAGTCTACAAATTGTCTTGAACCTGATTGGTCTCTGTAAATTAAATTTTCTACATTAAAAATAAAAAAAGTTGTGCTGGAATTGCCAGCTAAGTTAAGTCGGTATCAATTTTATTTGGCTTTCATCTGATTCTGCGCTCTAAAGTAACTAAACTTAAGACTAAAACATTTTAACTTAAAGTTAAAACCCTGGCTTTGGCCACTCCAGCAAAGCATAGAGAGTCAATGCTAATGCGTATTGACCTCTAGCACTGCACTACGTGATAATAGGCAGCAATTGCACACATGAATAGTCAATACACAAATAACACACAAATGCACACAATGATGCCGATGTGGCTGTAAGCAAGTTTGACAGTAGACTCGCGATTTTAATTTTTAAATTATTCTTTCTAACATCGGTGAGTTGAAAAAATTGTATTTTACTGCTACATGTATTTAGGTGTCATCAATTGTCACTAAACTTAAAGTACTGATTTTGAGTGAAATCAGTTGAGTTTTGTACAGTGGTGTTTGAAATTTTGAGAATCAATAGAACAGGTTTTAATACACAGCCAGGATAGTAATGCAGCTATGTGCATGGCTTTGGCAAAAAAACGCAATGTCAGGGTCAGGGAATGAAAATTAATTTTAAATATCTTGATCATGATCATAGGTCAGACATTACTCATCGAACAAACATTTTCATCATTTAGGAAGATCTCCTTCTTCCATTGTTATGTGAATCTCTGTTCTTGTTCTCCAGTACTACAACAAATACAAATACAACTACAAGTAGGCTACAACAATGTCTTTCATGCACCATGCACATTCACTTTCAGTTTCATTTTTGTTTCACTTTCATTTCAGTTCTGAATTTTGTGAGACATCATGACATTGACAAGTAGACCCTAGACCAGGATAGACTAGAAATTTTACTTTGAATTTGATCAACTTTCACTCAGTACTAAGTAGGTGTGAATATAATTACGTATTTTACTTCATTGCCATTTTCAGATTCAAATTTAAATAAGTAAGTAGTAAGACAGCAGTCTAGATATAGACTAAACACAACACAAATCTTAATAGGTAGGACCACAGTAAGAGTAAAGGGGGCGTAGCGGTAGCGGGGCCGGGCGACCAATGAGGAACTTACACGATCAGCCTTCTGCCAAACTTGAAGGACTTGTCGAGACTTAAATTCTCTCCCCGTCATTGAAGACTTGTCGAGCTCATCTAGATCTGGCTTCCTTACACGATTCGAATCGCGACCGTACTTATCAGCTGCCATAACGTTTGCAATGGCAAACGCCAAAATAAAGTGAGAAAATACAAGTTTCCGATCCATTTTGCGGACGAAGTTTACAGATCTATACATACTACCGGTATGACTATGACTATGATGAGTTTACACGATAGTGAAGTTACGGACGCCGTTCTTCGTACCGTACCGTTCCGTTAATTACCGTACCGTTACGCAATATATCCGGGGTGAGTTCAACCGGTTTGGATGCGATATATGCAGGGTTTCCTCCCCTCACGGCTATAGCTTATAATTGAAAGGATAATAATCAGGGCATTATAGCAGAAACATTTTTAATTTGTTAAATATTCTTATATTTTAAAGAGTATAATTCAGTACGGATAACACTAAGAGTAACGGGGGGCTGATGGGCTGGCTAATTAATTGCCGACACAGAAACTCTCTCTCTCTCTCTCTCTCTCCCTCGATCTTGATCTCTCGATCTCTCTCTCGATCGTACAGTATATAGGTCTACGTGTAATTAAACAATCAAACAAAGAAATAAATCAAAACAAAGCACACCAAAACAAACAGAAAACATAAAGCAACAATTAAGGCAAGCACCGAAAAACAGAACAGTAGGCCTACAAATCAAACAGCGGGGAAAAGGAACGCGGGTGAACCATGTATTTCAGCAAGAAAAACGGAATTTCCCTTTTTACCAATCTCTCAAGCTTTAGGCCCTAAGTCTAAGTAGTTAAAAAAAGTAATTTTTATTCGATATGACCGAGTTTCGAATTTTGAACATAAGCAGCCTTTTTCTACAGGCTTTTCTTTCTTAAAATGAAATCAACAATCTCTGCATGGTGAAGGCTTTGGTCGAAGAATTTCCTCGACATATATTAAATTTCTTTGAAGCAGCTGAACCTTTACCCCAAAAACCGATTCAGTAGGCTCACTTGTTGGGGCGCAAAAATATATAGCCTGTTAGTGTTACAACTTATGAAATTCATGATGGTGAGCGATTTTTTTTTTCTTCAAAAGTTGTATCTGAAACTATGTACTACTATATTTAGGCGCAAAAATTACGAGATCCTGTAGCAAGATAACCAAGTTCTATGGAAAATTCTAATTTCAAATCCTCACAAAATCTATTTTTATATACCTTACCTGATCATAAGTTACTTTTCTTCCTTCTCCCCCCCCCCCTCTCTCTCTCCCTCCCTCCCCCTCTCTCCTTCCCTCTCTATCTCTTTAATGGTTTGTTGCACCCTCTCTTATCATCTGTTTGAGTTGCGGCCCAAAGTGCTGCCATCAGGGCAGCCGTGGACTGCCTCTTGGATCGCGGCCCTGTAGATAGGCCTGACTGCATGGGTTCGTAATTCATGAATGATACCAGTGGCGGATCCAGGGGCCGGGGCGGCCCCTCCCTAGAAAAAAAACAGGTAAAAACACCCTTTTTTGAAGAAAAAAAAAAGATGGGCCCCCTCCCCTGGCGCCCAAGGGGGGGGATGGCGGTGGAAAAAAAATTACCCTTCCCGTAGGGAAAAAAAATTTAGGGGTACCAAAAAAAAAAAATTGTGCTCACTACCCTGGCGCCCAAGGGGTGGCGGTGGAAAAATAAACCCCCACTGAGCGAAAAATCGACCGGCACGATTTTCAAATTTTCGCACGAAGTGGGCCCCTTTTTAGGCCCCCTCCCTTGCCGCCGGCTGGATCCGCCCCTGAATGATACCCCGAAGACGCTAGAGACTCAACAACTACAACAAAAACAACAGCTACAACAACAATGCGCAATAACAACCGACAGCAACAACAACAAAAACAACACCGACAACAACCCCAACGCAAGTGATTAAATCTTCATTTTTTGAATTTGCGATTCGTGTATAAATAGTAAACCCAAATTTATTTACCAAACAAGAAGAAGGTGATACTGATGAACAACACGAAAGAGAAGATGAATAAAATGAAGAAGAAACAGAAGAAACAGAAGAAGAAGAAGAAGAAGAAGAAGAAGAAGAAGAAGAAGAAGAAGAAGAAGAAGAAGAAGAAGAAGAAGAAGAAGAGGGAAGAAGAAGAAGACGGAAGAAGAAGAAGAATAAGGAGAAGAAAAAGAAGAAAATGAAGTCGAAGAAGAAGAAGAAAAAAAAAGGAAAAAAAGAAGAAGACGGAAGAAAAAAAAGAAGAAAAAGAATAATAATAATTAGAAGAAGCAGAAGCAGATGAAGAAGAAGAAGAAGAAGAAGAAGAAGAAGAAGAAGAAGAAGAAGAAGAAGAAGAAGAAGAAGAAGAAAAAGAAGAATGTAGGCCCTATAAGATCGAGGATTGCCTATGGATAATGAATATTATTGTAAAGAAAAGGACTTCGCATACTGTAGGCCTACGCGGCCAATTTGCTCCTTGAAAATGTTAACATTTTGATCTGAAAAAAAAGAAAAAAAAGAAGAAAAAGAATAATAATCATAAGAAGAAGAAGCAGAAGCAGAAGAAAAAAAGAAGAAGAAGAAGAAGAAGAAGAAGAAGAAGAAGAAGAAGAAGAAGAAGAAGAAGAAGAAGAAGAAGAAGAAGAAGAAGAAGAAGAAGAAGAAGAAGAAGAAGAAGAAGAAGAAGAAGAAGAAGAAGAAGAAGAAGAAGAAGAAGAAGAAGAAGAAGAAGAAGAAGAAGAAGAAGAAGAAGAAGAAGAAGAAGAAGAATGTAGGCCCTATAAGATCGAGGATTGCCTATGCCAATATTATTGTAAAGAAAAGGACTTTGCATACTGTAGGCCTAAGCGGCCAATTTGCTCCTTGAAAATGTTAACATTTTGACCCGAGTGATCTTGAAGCCTATTAGCATCGACAAGATCGAGTAATGAATAATGCCAATAACGTAGAAAATGATGGTGATGATGATGATGATAAATAATGATGCTAATGATATGATGACAATAACACAATTAGAAGCCAATTAATGATGATATTTCTAATAGACCTATATAATTATGCAAAATTGCATGTTCATCTTGTCATTCTGTGGCTATCATGAAGATTGGAATGGCCAAGCACTAACAATAATTGTTTCAACTGGGTAGGTCATTTACAAGTCAAGTACATCTAGGCTACTTTGATGAGCGGAAATATGACTTTTATAATACAAAGAATATTTATGTGCATATTATTTAAACATGAATGCTTCACATGCATTAGGCCTAATCATATTTCTTAAATTTTTAGTATAGTGCACTGAAGTTCGCTGCAGTTCTTTTACATTTGGTTTTTGGTTGCCTCCTAAAATTTGTTTTTGTTTTGTTTGTTTGTTTACTCCGACGTTTGTATGTTTTTATCAAATATAATGGCTTCCTAAGCTGTCCGTTTTGTTTTGAATAGCTCCCTCCGCGGCGAAGATTTTAAAGTACCGGTACGTACGTCGTGTCAAAGGTGAAAATGCAGGAAAAGATGGAAGGGAATCGAGACGAGAGTGAAAAATGTGTCAGAATAGCACTGAAAGCAGTGTCAGATGGCGATAGAGAAAAGGCGCTTAAGTTCCTCCAGAAAGCCAAGAGATTATTTCCTACGAAGAAAGTCGAAGGTACTATTCTTCATTTGATTTTCTACCCTTTATTTTATTGACCAAGTCTCAGTCATAAATTGCGCACAATCATGCACAATGCAATGGCATGCCAATGGCGTTTGACTTTTGTGATTTTGGAGTGGAGCTGAGCTGAGACTGAGAGTCTAAGACTAAGACTACTAGAGTAAACTAAGAGTAAGAGTAAGACTGAGCTTACGTTTGTATTTGTTTGAATCACTGATCATGCTAATAGTAATATAAATCAATCTTGTCAATTTATGAGGCATGAGGTTTGTGTCCAACAAGAATTAATCAAAATGACTAACGATAAATGTGGGAGCAGAAATTTTTAGACGACGGCGATGTGGGTTAGTCTATTTATAAAAAAATTAAAACTAAAAAACTTAATTAAGTCTGTGTCTGACTGTGAGTCTTTTTCCCATTTCTCTCTCAGTTTCTGACTTGACCTCCACGTTAAACGTTCCACTATGTGATGTCACTGTAAACTCACCAATCCTTTGTCGAGTCTAGACTCTCTATTATATTGTGTAGGATACTACTAAATTACTAGTAATTTAGGGTGTCTGAACGATTTTTCAATTTTCCCTTTTGGTTTGTTTTTCACCATTATGGTTGGATAATTGAAAAAATAATTCACTCAGAATAATACATTTTGAATTTGAAGACTCGCCGATGTTTCTATCAAAAGATACAGCCCCTTCAAATCAAAGCAATATTCATGGTATTTTTCTCAGAATCGATGAAAAAGACGTACACGCAGAGTTATGTTGTTTTGCTAAATTTAGCAAAACAGCTGAATTGCGCAATATGCAAGCGTACACATACGCGTGCAAGCGTACGCCTGTTGCTTAACTGCATGCGCAACTCAACGCGCTCGGCAATCCATTGTCTTCAATGGGCACCCAGCCACCCACTTCCGGGTCTGTACACACGCGGTCTGATGCATATTCATGTGCAGATTTTACGCGCTATCACCATGGGTTCGGCCGGCGCGGAGCTCACGCCTCCCTATTTAGCTGATCCAAAAAATGGGGGGAAGGGTATTTTCAAACTGTTATCGCTTGTGATCCCTTGGGGCTAGCGAAAAAATAAGACCATCGATATTATCCTTACGTCCAGCCCTACATAAGCCTCGGGGGCTCACTTCAGGAAAGTGGCAAAGATCGTAGCTACGATGGAAACAATGTTTGAAAAGCTGTTTTGATCAAGATATTTTTTGAATTCCGAAGTGAGCCCCTTTGGAAAATATGGAGAAAAACCTGCTCTTTCATATGACACCTCATTTATTGAGTTTCACCTTCAGTATCACGAGCGATAAAGGTTTGAATCTCAATTTTCTAATAAAAACATTGACCAATTTTGCATGATCGCGCAATGCATGCAGACTGCATAGGGATGCGTGCAATCTCTATGGGAAGAATTTTAGCACACAACAACGGGTGCGCGATCAGGCACCCTTATAGTATCAGTATCAACACCTGCACCAACTGCAGTTCTCCAAACTGGAGAGGAGGAAGCCAAGCAAAGAAGAAGAAGAACAAATTAATTCTGAGTCCGACTCTGCCTCTTGATATCTCTGTCTGTGTCGCTCATACTAGCAGCATTAGTAATAGTATTCTTTGTATGTAGGAAACAGTTAAGATACATGTACCCTCTATTGATTCTCCAAATTCTTAAACACCTTAGGCTCAGGCTCAGGCTCTGACACTACAAAACTCACCAGAATTCATTCAAATCTAGAGTAGATCTAGACTAAATCGGCACTTTCGTGACAACTGATGACACCTAAATAACAGGAAAGTACTAGCCTTAATCCAGGGCTAGGTGATAAATATGAAATATGATACTGAATTTACCGAGATCACCTAGCCTTTATTGGCACCCAGGGCTGCGTCTCATGAAACCGTTAAAGTTAAAGTTCAGTGACATCCCATTGAAATGCGTGTATTAAGTTTAACATGCGTTTCAATGCGATTTCGCTGAACTTATACTTATGACGGTTTCGTGAGACGCAGCCCATACCCCTGCGTAAAGAGCGATGTAGACAAAACCTAATATACGTTCGTAATCGCCCCTTCTCGCACCCGACGAACCTTCCACACTTGTTTCTGAGTTTGCTAGTGGACTCTTCTCTTACAAAGCACTACAAAATCAGTCAAGAATATAACAGAAAAAAGTTGGAAATTTGGTACTGGAGTGATAGCATTTTGCTAACATAACGTTCCACATGTTCCTGATGATAATGAGCTAACATGCAACTTACAAATTACAAAAATGTTGACCTCTTACGAGAGTTTGCAATGTAGGTTCTGCCTAAAGTGCAAATACATGCGGTGTATACAGAAAAACTGTTTTCACATTGCTAAATTGATACTTACTTTAGGATAATAGTGATTAGTTTAGTATTCTAAGCTAGGCGCACGCACAGAGTTTACTGAATTTAGCGAACTCCCTATGCGCGCACCTTTATTATAAGTATTTTCAAAGTAGAGATGTTCCTCGTTCCGTAAAGAAAATGTCCAATTTATTATTATTCAAGTTAAAAATAAAAAGCATTCCGAAAGCCTGTAAAGAAACAAACATTGCATGAACAATTGATGCTTCTGCACAAATTGGTGCTCACTTTATATTTTATTGTGATATCATCAACGTTACATGACATTTTCCAATGTGACAAGTGTTTAGAATTCATCTTGTTCAAGATTATTTTTGTAATTCTTGTTCAACATTTTTCAGCCCTATTAATTCAGCTCGAGAATGCCAACGAAAGTGACAGCGACACGGCATCACAGTCAGCAAATTCTTCTGCAGAAAATGACAAAGGAGGAGATACACCCAAGGCCAGACAGAGGAGAAACTCGCCTCCAGACAACAATCATCAGCAGATACAACGTCCAATGGTGATGCTCAGAAAGACTACACACCAGATCAATTAGCAGCTGTAGTAAAGTAAGCAGTCAAATTTTTACTCTCATGGTTTGCCACTTTGCCTGCCAAGATCAGTGAAGAACTGTGTGAGAATCTTTCATATTCATGTGCATGTACATGTACATGTAGATAATTGTCTTAAAGCCCCACTGCTATACTTATAGCTACTTGTGCCCTCTATATAGCAAACAATGCCTAAGCGGTGACCGTTGGTCCCCCATGGTCCTCTTTGATCTGATGAGATAATCACCTGTCAGTGACCATGCAGGGAGGTCTAATCCCTCCTGGCCAAACTATTGCAGCTAGGCTTTAAAGGAAAAGCCAACCTTAATGGTAAGTTTTATGCAACAGGCCCAAGATCTCTTACATGTAGGTGGTAGATATTATTATTATATTATAAAATTTGTTTTGGGGGGTAGTTGTTCTGCACTAGTTTTCCAGGGGGTGACCGTGGAGGAGATAATTGACATGGAACTATTTCATGCGATCCTGCAATGTCCTTATTATTGACACTCTACTTAATCAAAATTTCCAAATTATTCTTTCATTGAACTAGTGATAACTTATTTTTGATTGTTTTCAATAGTTCATACTTCATACCGTTCATTCATTTTGTTGTTTTTGTTTTTTGATAATGCAGAATCAAAAAGTGTAAGGATTTCTATGAGATCCTTGGTATAGCCAAAGATGCAGGGGAATCAGAGATCAAGAAGGCTTACAGGAAGTTAGCCCTACAGTTCCATCCGGACAAGAACAAGGCGCCAGGATCAGCAGAAGCCTTCAAAGGTGAGACAGTATACAAATACACACTGCCAAGAGAGACCTACCCTGACTTCAGACTACCAGGATTTGTCAAATAGCTAGATACAAATCTCGCTTTTTCAAGTCTGAATGTCCTAGAAAGAAACGTTGTATTAAAACATAATGCATGTTTCAGCGTCGCTTCAAACAAAAACTCTATAAAGAATCAGGGTCCTGCCCTTGTCTGAACAAGGTATCGTACGAATAACTGGATGGGGCATATCAGGAGTGTTCACTAACAGTTGGCCAGCTGTCATGTCAACTGACCTCGTCAAAATCGTTTTCTTTATACGAGGTTGTTTTCCAGTCTGCTCCTTTATACGAGTTTCCGAGTTTCCTACGGGCTTAACAGGCTATAGGTGACTGGTAGGACCATTTCCCGAGGGTCACAGGCTCGCACAGCCCTGAAGCTATTGATCTCTGCAATGAGCAGTGAAATAGTACAAACATATCTTACTGAATACTCTGACATCACAGCTGGAAAGAGTTGCTCTTTTAGTAGAAATATTATTTATCACTTGAAGTTGTACTTGCCCCAAGTCATGAACAAACAGTTCCTTGTGTATCTATCAATTGAAAACATGCAAGCTGTAATAGGTAGCATTTCATTCATTTTTATTAATTCACCATAAAACAGTCGAAAAATATGTACAACTATGCAAATGATAAATTCATATTTCTTTGAATCAACTACAGAGAGAGAGAGAGAGAGAGAGAGAGAATTGTGATATATTATTGCCTTTAAAACTCTAAGATACTCGTAACTTTCATATTTTCAACCAGATCTAGAAATTCATTTGACCTGTTTTGGCGTTTGTTTGTGAATAAAATCAAATTGATGGCGACACTTGTAGAAGCACATGTGACTCAAATTGATATGATTTGATTAAAACCTCACTATTTCAGCTATCGGTAAAGCCTTCAATGTTCTAAGTGACACGGACAAGAGGAAAAAGTACGACTTGTATGGAGACGAGTCGCAGCAGGAACGACAGGTTCAACGTAATACTCACAGACATCATTACTACAACAATGGCTGGTACTACGAAACGAGGGGATTTGATGATGGTGAGTTTCAAAAACTTTGTTTTCATGAAATTCAGGGAACCCTGATTAATCAAAGGATACTGCTGCTATGTGTCGAGAAAGCAATCAGAGCAGTTACACATCTTTATATATATTAAAGGGAGAGGGTCCTCAGTTTCCATGTGCAGAAGGCCATAATTCCCTGACACCAGACTTTATGGAAATACCATTAATGTGTGTACAAGTCTGCACACAACAAACCCTTAGGCCTATCAAGAAATAGCGCCACTTCTTTCGCAGAGTCTGGCATAGTCTTCAGGTGAGGGAAAAAGTAAGATAATGACTGAACCATATGTGGGAATGGATTGAAAATACAAAGCTTTATATAATGCCTGTTGGTCTGAAAAACTGAATGCTAGTCCTTGTAATTGACAGCACCTGTGATTGGGTAAACACCTGAACCCTGTCAAATTCCTCCTGAGAGCGTCTTTAAAAGCTCTTGCTTCACATTATGAATCGAAAGATGCCAGTGTTTCTTATCTTGTGGCTTGCCACTGGGTGGAAATGTGAGATTTGTTTTCAAATCTGCCACCTTTTTTAAAAATAGCCCCAAATGTTGCTGCTTATGCTACCAATAACAACAGACGTGATTGGGGACCTCCCAATTAAGAAGTACAAGTATTTTGCAGCGATAGACACGAGTACTCTACTGTATTAATACTGATGCCTGTAGGAACAGGAGTACATGGGGGAATCGTGTGAAACTACACTGGTATTGCGATTTAGCTTTCCTTTATATCCTATGTTCCTGAGGAAAATTGCTTACCACTGTATGTCGGGTAAGAACAGGGCTATTGTAAATCTACAATCCATGAGCTATTCTTGACCCATACCAAATCTTCTGTTTTTTCCCCCTCCAGATGAAGTCAGTCCTGAAGATATCTTCAACATGTTTTTCAATGGTGGTTTCCCATCAAGTCACGTCCGTAGGAGACAACAGTACAGACAAGGGAGTCACAGTCACGAACGGAGGGCTGGCGAGGTAGGCATTGTTCATGTTTATGCATGTATCCATAAAGTAACATGGGCACCCCCCCCCCCTCCCTTAAAATTGGAGGTTGATGATTGATTGTATGTTTTAAACTGACTGCTAGAGAAAGCATGTATGCTTGTAAGTTAGCAAACCAGGGGGACCGGTGGCCTTAAGTCCTCTCCGAGGGACTTAATAATATGGATTAATGCATTAACTAAGGGTATTAACGCATTGAATTGGTTTTGAACGCGTGGCCTCCTGGTTATGAGACCACTGCTCTACCACTGAGCCATTGCATCTCCTATGGATATGTGGATGTGTTGGCTGCTATTTACTGTTGGATGCAATAGGTGCTGTAAAACCAGAAAGTTTTACATGAATGTAATGTTCGTGAATTTTATGAGAGGATCTGATTTTGTTGTTTCATACAATAGTAGTTCTAGAGGGGTATTTGGGGGGTCTCAAGCCAAATCCACCCCCACCATCTCCTCCTTAGTTTTACAGTACCATGTCATCCTATGTGGTCTACCAGAGAGTGCTTAGTCTGGGACAAGGCAGGAATTTATTATGAAACCATCTCTCATGGGGAAATATTTTAAAGTTATTGCATTGTAACTACTCAACATAAGACCCATCTATCATACAAAAACAAACAAACTGAAGGGCTAATGATCTTGCCATCTGGGGAGATACGGCAAATTGTTTGTGATTACCTCCTCTGAAATTCATTATGAACTGGTGTAAAATGAGTTTTGTTGTTATCTTTCTTGACAGGCTAACTATACATTCTTGGTTCAGGTGCTGCCAATCTTGCTCTTAGTTCTCATGTCAATCTTCTCTAGTTTGTTTGTTAGTGATCCTCTCTTCAGATTAACAAGACAAGGGTAAGTCCTCATCGTAACCATCAACTGTAGTTCATTAAGGCCATTAGCTAGTATTCATGAATGTCTCTCGTTGACTACTGAATTCTCTCATTGCCATAGGCTTAATACAGGGACCACCCGGTTCCAGTAGACAAGGGGTGAAACATCATCCATGGCCAAGGACCAGGCTTTTTATGGTGTACAAGTTACTACCATTCTATTGGACAGATGGGATGAATTAGGTCATGAAACAGAAACATGAAATCAATATCATGATGAAATAATCAAATATTGAAAATGAAAAATATTTAAAAAAAAAGACTGTTTTTGCTAATAATGAATATTTTGCCACCATACTTTTAGGAAAGAATTCAATTATAATATTTCACAACATTTTGACCCTTTTACAAGTTTAGATATTATATATATATATATATATATATATATTTTTTTTTTTCTGGTGCGCTTCCTCCAAGTAAAACAGTGAAACAAAACATTAGACCCAGATAGTATTTTTATATTCATGTAATTTTCATATAATGTGTATCTTTATTTCTCTTTTTTTTAAATTTTGGACTGTTCACTTGTATTCTTTTGACCCACTGACTACTGAATTATATTCCATAGACTTAAGTGCAGGAGCCAGCTAGGTCCTGTAGGCAATGGGTCAAAAGTTGATGAATTATATCCTTTTTCTTTTTCTTGTCTGTTTACAGGAATTTCAAGGAGGAGAGAAGAACACAAAATGATGTTTTATATTATGTTAAGGTAAATAATACAACTTACTGCCCTCCCATCATGATGTGCTGTATTTGAAAATAAGTAATATTTGTTAAGTTTCAAGATGGATGTCTAATAAATGAAAGCTGTATATAAAGACTACTCATGGAAGGAAAAGAAAGAAGGTACATGCAGGTGGTCTTTAAGTTCAGGTTCCTGAAGTATATTTTTCACTGGAACACTACTATCACGGGAAACAGAAAAAAGTGTGGTAATTCTATACTTTTTAAGGGGTATGAATAATTCAGGTTTTAACTGCATATATACAATTTTTTGGCCTTGCTGACAGATTTTATTATCTTTCCAGAAACCCTGTTTACATCGTTTGTTGAACTTGTCAGTCCCAATATTATTTAGCCATTTGGAACATCTCCCCCTGTCTTTCAAAGGGTTTGGGATGCCAAAGAAACTTTTCTTACTACCATCCCATGACTGATTTGAACAACCGTAAGCCTGGCACATCGGCATCTTGAATAGGCTATTTTCGTATTGCGTCGATACAAACTATTTCATTCACCTGATAAGAATAACAGTATTTCAACAGTCAGAATGCAAACTGCATATATTAAGTGTTGCTAGGTAGGACAAGCCATAATGTTTGTCCAACCTGGCAATGACTAATGTTGCAGTTCGGATTCTATTGTCTATTGAAATACTATTATTCTTATCAGGTGAATGAAATAGTTTGTATTGAGGCACTTCACAAAGACGTATGCATTAAATTTTGTTACATTACGAAAATAGCCTATTGTAAGAATGTATACTGCTGCCACTTTCATTGTGAGGAGCAAACATCACATCCGTGCGGCAATTTAAATGTTTTGCTCGAAATAACCGAAACAAAAATCGCTCTTAAAAAGCACCTGATTGAAGTACGCCCTGTCATATTTGGCAGTTTTAACCTTTGATTTATTTACAACATGCTATAATATTTGAAAATTGAAGTGGACTTGGGCTTTAAAGTGTTGTGTTGATAGCGTAGTGTAGTTAAAGGATTCGCAGGTGAGAACACCTGACCGGGACCGGGACATGAATGCACCTTCAGTGGCCCCCAATACGTCCATCGATAAAATAAGTGGAATGATGAAAAATGTAAACTTATTTAAAGGACAAAAACAAATGCGGAGAGGGTAGTCAGAAAGAAAAAAAAATTGTTGTGGACTACCCCCAAGTTCTCCCCATGCCCAATCCCCTGTTTAATATACTACGTTAATGTGTGTTTCTTTCCCTTGCAGAAAGATTTTGTGAAAGAATACTCGGGCAAGATACACTTAGTGGAGAATCAGGTTGATGACGAATACCTACAGAACCTAAGGAGAACTTGTTACGATGAAAAATATAAGAGTAAGTACGCCATTCTGAAAATTCTAATTGTAGAAACATAGAATTGATGATTGCAAGAACAGGTGAAGGAGGGTGGTCTTTCGCTTCCGATTTTTTATTTTTTTATTTTTAGAACTGCTAATAAATATATCATAAAATGCATTTTTTATGTGGAGGTGTCATGGTATAGTGGTTCATTCACTTGTCTCTCAATCCAATGGTTGAGGGTTCGGATCCCAACTTCCTTTGGCAAGAGATAATTCCACAATTGCCACCCTCCAACTGGGTGTAAATGGATACCTGGGGGGTGTTTCACAAAGACTAAGATCGATTTTAAGTTGGACTTAAGTATAGCAGGCCGTTCATGCCATTGTTTGCTATCATTATTTACTGGCATTGGTCTCTCAAGGGACGTACAAATCATGGTAAAAAATCTACAAAACTTACATTTTTTGATAATTCATTATTGAAGGAAAAAATATTATCTAAAGATCATAATGGTGAGAGCAAACAATGGCACGAACGGCCTGTTATACTTAAGTCCAACTTAAAGTCGATCTTAGTCTTTGTGAAACACCCCCCTGGTTATTGTCCAAGTAGTAATAATTGCATGGACCTCAGAAAAGACTGTTGATGAGGCTCTTTTGGGTAGACAAATCAGTGAAGATTGACTGCTTTTCACATGTAGGTTTCAGTCTTTATATTTTCACTAAAATGCTAAATTAACATGTAATAATTGAACTCTTTGACAACATTCTAACATAAAAAAACACCCCAAAACTGATGAGGCAAATTATAAATTCTGTTTTCAAGGGAATAAACGACATGAGGCAATGACGGAAGAATAAAAATATGCTAGCTAGGGATAAACGCCCTGCGTGCATTTACTGATCTATGTATTTGATAGTTTTGCTCAGTACACTTATGTCATTGCATTTTGCTGTGGTAGGGGTTTTACCAGGCTTCAGCCACACTGCTAGAAGCACTACCGTGAAATCCCCTCTAGCGCCATCTCAGGTCAGCTGTAGCAGTATCGTCCTGTAACTTGCTGTTGGTTCTCGCATTGAGTCCTCTGTCTGCGAAGCGGAAATTAGGTATTGGGTTACGCACGGTTGGCCAGCTAACCATGAGATGGGGCTGTGCAATAAAGAGTAGGGCAGAAAGTCCATCAGTTCAGTATTGCTTTGAAATTGCTCTTGTCCCAGGCGTGTCAGGTCTGACAGACATGACCGCTATACAAGACCCCACTATTATTGTTGTTGTAGTTGTTATTATTATATTTAATATTATTTATTATCATTATTATTATCATTAATGATATTGTAATTTTTTTATTCATGAGGAATGCCTCGGCTAGTGCCCTTCTGTATTGGCATGGCAAAATTAAGGAAATGTGTTTTCCCTTACTCTTTGACTTAGAACAACACTACTCTCCCCGAATGACATAATAAGTTTCATACATTTCTGTTCTTTTCTCACTTTTCCCCCTACACAGAAGAGAGTTATACAGCAAGCCAGATACTTTGGAGATAGGAAGATGTTCGAATCAGGCAAGAAAATGAAGACGCCCGCTTGCGATAAGTTCAATAAAATGTATGACTTGATATCGGGTGGATAATGACGAATTTCCTTCTTTGCACTAGGATTTAATATTTTGATTAAGTGAGTGATTTAGTTATTATGATTCATTATTATTCCTCTCTAACTATGGATGTGATCTTATTTTTTGGGAGGTATTTTTTATCATCCGAACTGCTCTTTGTGATAATCCATATGAATTTTGGAGGAGGGGGATGCTTGTGCAGTAAACTTTATCCTCATCTCTCATTTGTGTATGCACAGTTATTCATTGATATCCATTTGAAGGGGATACAACTGAAATGCCTGATAGTACTTGTGAGTACCGTATGGCAATGGAAGATCACCTTGTCAAACCTTTGAATCCCAATCTTGGATCTAACATCCCATAGTTAATAATAGAGAATGGGAAGCCTGCTGTTGCTCAATTTCCTGAGCCTTTCCCTGGCAGCTTTCTTGCTAGATTTTGTATCTTTTTTCGCGAAGATTGTGTTATTATTGTACATCATTATTGCTTTTATGAAGTTTCACCATATAGGGTTGGATATTTGAAATTCTGCATGAAAGAAATATTTCTATGATTTTTTTTTTCCTGCTATTTTTCATAGAACATTGGACATCAAGATTTAGATACCTAACAACATGGCGCGTGTGTTTTTAAAAAGAAGCAATAAAGGGGCTCAAGCATTTGAATAGAAAATCAAAGCACAGTCCAACCTGTTTAAAGATAAAGTTGAGTTTTGGTCATGCGATTGCATTGTGAAAGAAACGGTGTGGAATCGATCAAAAAAGGTTGATCATTTAGCACATAAGTATTGGTGTGTACTGCAAGGTTCTGGAATCATCAAAATGATAAGAAATTTGGCCCAGTCTTGGTAAAGTAACAAGCACTTTACACAGAAAGACGTAAATGGGACTACTCAAACACATGGCATAAAATTCTGTCCCGATTTTTATGCTGTTACATGTCATATTTTGAATATGAAGGCATTTGAAGAGCCATGCTTTTCAGGGAACATTTTTTCTCTGATGTTATTCCACACTTGCATAATAACAAAGATAATGCTCACAAATCATTTCTCACCTCTTCCCAGAACTCAACCTTCTCTTTAAGTGGCCTCCTCTCTATAGAGGCCACCTGTCTATTGGTGCCATGCATTTTGTGTGTGTCTCTCTCTCTCAATGCCTTTCTGCACTAGTTTGGCCAGGAGGGATTAGACCTCCCTGCATGGTCACTGACAGGTGGTTATCTCATCAAATCAGCTCTCAATTAACATGAAAAAAAGGGGACCATGGGGGAACAACGGTCACCACTTAGGCATTGTTTGCTATATAGAGGGCGCAAGTAGCTATAAGTAGTGCAGTGGGGCTTTAAGAGAAATGTGTGTTGTATTTATAACCTGTCTAGAAAAGCCACATGTCTACAGTAGCCACTTTACATGTTTCCCTTGGGTGGCATTGATAGGTAGATTTGACTGGATAACAACTGTTTGAAAGCTGACAAAATTATGACAGGATGCTATTCAACTCAACAAACTTACCGGTATTTATTTGGTGTGAGCAAACAGGAAAACTGACAGAAACAATCTCTATGATTGGAGAAGTTTTTTTTACATCTTTTACTTTTCAGGCTCTTCTCTCAACACATTTAGAACAGGGATTTTATTTTAGCTAGGCATAGTCTCAGCAGCACATTTCCCCCAAAGAATAAACTGAAAATGTCTAACAGCAAATGTACAGATAGCCAATTAAATAGAATTTTTAAGACCTTGTCGTACAAAGGGATTAGCATTCTATTTTTGTTTCTATTTTCTATGAAAATTAGTAAAGTAGAACCTCGTTATAACGAGCTCCGATATAACAAGGTACATGTATCTGTTATAAAAAGGTGATTTTGCTGGTCCCAGCTCTTTATATTCCTTTATTTTTTTACCCTGATATAACAAGATTCCCAATATAACAAGGTAATTTACATGGTCCCAAGGACCTCGTTATAACGAGGTTCCACTGTATAGAGCAAGTACTGATAGTATTCACCTGACCTCTTTGGAATGTATGTAAATTAACTTGCACATGTAAATGTTATTTATCTGGTAGTATTAGAGTTTATACTGGATTTACATGTAGTATAATGCCTCATGAATTCGGTCAATCATGTACACTAAATTTTTGTGAGTCGCTTTTAACATTCACGGCACTGATGTTGGCCATAGAAATGAAATGATAAAGGAATAGTCATTGCCATTTCATGAGTTACAGTGGTGAGACATGCTACGTGTAGTTACGGAATATGGATTGTATTTATTCTTTATGCTGGTATTATTATGGAACGAACGTTATTGAACCCACTCATTGATAATTTTTGTACATCCGAAGGTCAGCGAATCAAAGGTAAGAAAATCAGATTTTACAAAATTAAGTAGACATGTAGCAAATGAATGATGACTAAAATGAGTTAAATCAGTCATATACATGTACATGTTAAGCAAAACAAACTGTATACATAGCAAAATCTATCAAGCTGCATTATATTTCCATTGGCTGTGTGTTTAGAAAGGTAAACATTTTGTTTTGGGATTGAAAGAAAAAAAACTTATAGAAATATATAAAATAATATATGCCTGTATATCGTCAGCTAAAGCCGGGGTAATAATATGGTTGCAGGGCTCTCGGGGGAAAACAGTATTGGTACCGCTGATGAGGCTACCCTGGGTAAACAAGACATGTTATTATTGTTATTATTATTATTATTATAACTATGATGAGTGAGACAATGATACAGTCAAACCTGCTTTAGTGACCACCTGTCTACAAAGACCACCTGTCTACAAAGACCACATCTTGTGTTTCCCTTGAAAATAGTTTCTAATTGAAACATGTACTAAAGGAACCTGTGTACAAAGACCACCTGTCTTCAAAGACCACTTTTTGTGTTTCCCTTGGGCGGTCGCTATAGACAGGTTTGACAATGGTATTAGTTAAGATAAGAGACGATAGGAAATTCCCATATGTCAACCAAAATGGAAATACTTATCTATGTACATGATGCAGATTATTCAGGTCCGAGTACTTGACTTTTTAAATCTCGTCTGTAGAGTAGTGAATTTTCTGCAGGTAATGTTTGGCACCTATGATAAGACGAACAAACACAAACCACACAACAAACTGAATAAGAACTGAATAAGATGATACATTTGCCACATTTTTATCTCCATATTCAAAATGTTGACCCTCTAAATATTAATTTTTTTCACCTGCCGAATATTCATTTTTCTGCATGATATCAAGCTAGAAATTGGGAAATTACCGGTAGAATAGTTTGTCGTCGATTAGTTCTCATGGTTTGCTTGTCTGAACTGGTAGAATGTAAGGACGCACTTTCTTGGCTTTTAGAATAGTGACCAGCACAATGCAGTTGGCCTATTCACAAAAGTATTCTGGCAACACCTTCTGCTGATGACAAAAAACAAAAAAACGTTAAAATGAGAAAAACAAAACGTTCAAATGAAAAAAAAAAAAAAAAAACGTTTAACTATGTAATACTGTTTTAGTGCATCATGTACAGTTCATGGAATAGATTGTTTGAAATTGGACAACCTTTTAATACCATAAAGTTCATGCTATTTGATCATTTGGTGACCCAGGTATTCTGGAAATCTGAACAGACATTCCATTCAAAAGTATCATTTTTCGGTCATACTCAATCTCTAGTAGACAATTCAACTTCACGCAGTCATCCTCAGAGCGAATGAAATCTGTACATATACATGTAGATGTTTTTGGTAATATGTGGGAGAAAAAAGCTTGGACTTGGTCAATAATTATCACAAGACATGCGGGTAAAAACGATCCATGAATTTGAACATGTACATGTATGTGAACCAATTAGTTGATCAAAACTGCAATGATGCATATTTGTTGGCATGAATTATACCCAAACCACTTGCATTTATCAGTCCCAATAGGAGTTATATGGACATTGTAAATTGCACAAGTAAATTTGATTAATTTCAGGTAGGAGTGACATTTGTTATATTCCATATGCACTGTATTCTGTAGAGATAAAAGGTGATATAAGTGAATTTCTTATCTGATTTTCTTAGTTTTTACAAATAGTTTGAGTTGACTGTTTTATCATTTATCCCAAGCTCTTAAACATAAGCACCATTGTGATAGTACTCTTTACACAACATATATCATCTGTAACAAAGGAGTGCATCTCTATTATCGAAAGTAGAAAATATATCTTATCACTTCCTGGATTTTCCATTTCACACGACATAGAGCTATTTATTTATGAACACTTAGTTGCAAGTAAAAGAGAGATTGGGCTTATTGAGTGAATTTATCTTTCATTTGTGTTCTGAGAAGTTACAAGATTTTAATGATAATTTTTAGTTCACAAAATTTCGATGACAGACGGATGTACATGTATTCTGTTCGTATGAAGTCACAAAGTATAGGCATACTCTTGAAATAATTATGTTTTATTTAATCTTGAAACAATTTTAGTTGTTGTTGACAATTGAAGGCTTGTCTCTGTGCCCAAACAATTACTACCCCCCCCCAAAAAAAAAAGAAGAAAAAAAAGAAGGAAAACAAGATACGAAAAAGATAGAAAACAAGATACGAAAAGATAGATGCCCATTTCACAGAAAAAAAGAAAGAATACAGAAAGGAAAAAAAATTGAAGAAAAAAAAATGTGTCCATATCAAAGAGGAATAAATCATATGTATTGATTAATTTTCATAAAGTAATTTGTTGATATTCTCATGGAATAATAAGAATATAATGTTATAATTCCACTGTTGTAATGTTTAGTAGGTATGGTTGTAAGGAGTTTGTATGTGTTTTTAGTCAGTCACATGGTATTAAGTTCAATTATGTCATTGTTTTCAGTAATATATATAGAAAATTGTTTTGTAATTTATTGAATAGATATTTATCTCATAATTCAGGGTAGCGTAAGTAACCACAATTTAATGTTGAAATTATGTTGTAAATCATAGAGGTAATACACAACAGTGCATAATATGTACAATATTATCCTCACACTGATATTGATATTCAAATGACTTTTTGGGACCTCAGTCAGATACTAATGACATTTTTCAAGATTCTTTATCTAATCTTGATTTTTTTCCCCTTAGAAATCCAGTTCTTGATCGTAAGGTGTACAGTGATTTTAACATAATGTGTATTTCACACGAGTGCATCTTTGCACCTTGTGTTGAGGATAAGAAACACTGAATGTAGGAAAATGCTTAATTGTTCTCGTACCAGCTTTTGAAACTATTCATTGGTAGTTGGATATTGTTTCATGTTTATTTTATTATGCAAATATGTATTGTGTTACTTGAAGTAGTGTCAGACACCCCATGGAATATGGTATGTTTGAATGAAAAATTCTATTATTATACAGATTCAAGTGCAATGACAAGTTGTAGAAGTTGTAAATGTCTTTATTTGGGTAGTGTCGGGGGAGTATCAAACTTATACATATATTACATTTCAGTATTTTATTACATGTTTATGTTAAAAAGTACATTGCATTTAAGAAATATATTTAAAGACATATATCAACATTGCTACCGTTTTTCTAAAGCCCATATTTTGGTTTTAAGTCATATACAATTCATATGCATTTAGATTTTTTATGTGACATGTTTTATGCTGTGTACTATAACCGAACTGCCTGAATTTTAGAGAGCTGCAACAACAATGGGAATGATACCATTCCTTATGTTCGTAAACTTGTTTTGCAGTACTGCTAAGCCTAATGTTTAAATGGTAGTCAATAAGGTTATGTCTGTTTTGAAAGAGACAATTCTCCAGAACAAGTAAAATATAGGTGTTTCAAGAAATATATCACTTGCTTACAGTCCAGTGTATCAACTACTGTAAGTCCTCGAGACCAATACTAAGTATGCTTGACCGAAGTATTCAAATCTCGCAGACCTCTTTCCATTGCCCGTAATACAGCTACACAGAGAAAAAGTAACTGTTAATTTTTGTCTTGTTGGCTTTTGTTCTCTTCAACCCTTTCTTTTCTTTTAGTTGTGGCAAAAGAGCAGCACAATCCTTGTTTAAACAGAGTACAAAGTTAAGAAGCAAAAGGACAGTAGCAGAAGAATTGAAAGAAAGATTATTTAACAATGTAAGGAAATAAAAAATGGATGAGGAACGGAGGCATCAGTACAGAAGAGATTAAGAAAGATCGAGGTTAAGACTTCACAAGGGGAGATTCCAGAAGGACTATCCCCTGGACTATAATCATGCACCTACCACCCCGGATATCTTCTCCCAGACAAGTAGCCCCTGGGAAAAGTAAACCCTTCCCCAAAACAGGACAACTACACTGTTGCCCATGAAGTTGGAATACATATTTCTTCACTCTTATCACGAAACAATTGTGACAATATTATTTATTATTGATAGTTTGTGTCTTCTCTGAACTTTATTTATCAATCGAAAGAGTCATGATAGAGATTGATCCATAAGTTTTGAGAAGATACCATATTTTATATTGTCACAATCATTCAATGAAAAAAGGAAAGAAAACAATTATTCAAAATAATAAATAAAAACAGTGTACTTTCTACTGGAGGTAGCAGAGGATAATCACTCAAGGGGCGGGGGAGGGGTACACAGTTTTCTGGGGATTATTTTGCAGAAACCATTCTCTTTCATTTTGTTTATAATACACATGTATTTACGTTTGGTGTATGTGACAAAGCATGTACTTTTACATTCATGTGACAAAGATTTGAACTGAACACCGATTGAATGACTTCATGTCGAAAGTACAGTGGACTCTCGTTATAACAAGCACTTACATAAGAAACTCCCATTATAACAAGGTTGTTTTCGTGGTCCAATATTTCAGAATTCCTATGTACCATATTGGTTTTTGTGATTGTGGTGTAACACGATTTCATTGTAACAAGCAATTTCTCTTCTGGTGAGGAGCTCATAACGAGAGTCCACTGTACATGAAAATGCTGACAAGTAGCTCAAACAGGATAAAAGATATTACCATCAATGTCGTCAGTGTAATTAAACTATATGTATACCGCAAGGTTTTGGATGAATAATATTGACAAATATTGAGTTATCGGCCTTGATTAGGAGGCTTATGAAGCAGAATGCAATGTGTAAATGTACTTGACTCTACGATTGTAATTGTGTACATATGTTATATAATATTCGTGAATACATATGGAGTGAATATTAAAATGACCCCTTTTTTGCCATACTGGAATTAAACTCTGGGTAAAGTTGTGATTCTTTCTCTGGATATTACGTATATACAGAAGGCACTTGCCCCCCCCCAACCAACTGAATAGTGGAAGAATAACATGAAAAACTGAGTGGGAATGGGCAAGATATGACAGAGAGAAAGAGAGAGAGAGAGAGAACAGAAGAGAGATGGAGGGGGAAAGGAAACTTGAACAGAATATCGTAGATCCAGCCTCGTCCCCTCTAATTGGTGGCAAAATTCGCTATTCATTCATCTTGTGCGCCCTGTACATAGTTAATTTTTTTATTTTTGGAGAGTGGGGGGTATATTCCTCGGGATTTTATTTTCAAAGTAAGATCCGTGTCCACCCCCAATCGTTCCAGTACCCTCCCAGTGAACGGTGCTTTGCTTTTTATTTATTTATCTATTTGTTTATTTGTAGCTTTATTTTTACAAGATATATTTACGCTACTGACTAGCATCATCTATTTTTAAATATATATATATATATATATATATATACACTGCCATTAACATTTTTGTGTGAGAAGGAGCTTAAAGAGAAGGTTGAGTTCTAGGAAGAGGTGAAAAATTATTTGTGAGCGTTATCATTGCTATTATGCAAGTGTGGAAGAACATCAGATAAAACATGTTCCCTGAAAAGCATGGCTCTTCAAATGCCTTAATATTCTAAATATGGCATGTAACAGCATAAAAATCGGGACGGCTTTTATGCCACGTGTTTGTGTAGTCCCATATATATCTTTCTGTGTACAGTGCTTGTAACTTTACCAAGACTGGGCCAAATTTCTTATCATTGTGATGATTCCAGAACCTTGCAGTACACACAAATACTTATATGCTAGATGATCAACCTCTTTGATCATTTCCACACCGTTTCTTTCACAATGCAATCGCATGACCATAACTCAACCTTCTCTTTAATACCTTCTACTATCACCACTGAAATCCGAGTCCAATCGGAGCACTCTGAAATTATCACATGCTCTAGTATTTCGTTTTCTTTTCAATGATTTAATTACATATAGCGCCTGCTTCGAGTGTTATACTGTTTAGTCAGCCAGTTATTACAGAACACTTATGATCGACAGAATTTCGAATCCTCTCAGTTTTCTCACTCGTGCCTATCGCCTGAATCAATAGAGGGGGACCGCCTTTAAAAAAAATTTCCATCTGCATTTATTTTTTTACTCACTTCGGAAAATGTAGAGTAACTTTTATATTCAGTGGAAATTTCTTTGACAATTTGGAGATATAGCAATATTTCTGTACAGATTACAGAGAAATTTTGAAAACACGAAATCAGCTGAGGATTCAAAACAAATAGAGCACAACTGTCCGTAGTAATTGACCCCTTGAGTTTTGTTCTGGCCATGCTATTACAAAGACATTGTCTCGAAGAAATTGGAAGGGTTGATGATGTTAGCAAATAAGAAATGGTGTAAACTGTGATTTTTTAAAATGAGTTAAAGCGGGTCATCACTACTGAAATCCCTGCCCTTTCTCAGTGAATGGCGCACAGCGCCATCTCTCGGTGAAGTACCCATCAATGGGATAAGAAATTGACTCGGTCTTGCTGACACACGCACACACACACACACACAGGCGCGCACGCACACGCACACACACACACACCCACACACGCAACACATACACATACGCGCACAAACGCACAATTAATTGATCTTTTATTTCATAACTTATTTTTGTCTTTTGATTATTATCACTAGTCAATATTCATCATTTCATTCTATTTTATAATTCAATCTATCTCCCTACTCCTAATGAAAAAAGTCATAGGGACACATCTTGTACAAAATGATTTTATAATTGCCTCAAACACATTTGCTGAAGTCAAAATACATCTATACCCTGCTTCCATCCCGTCATCTAGATACTCCCCCACTCCCAACCCTCTCTTTCTCCTCACCTTCACACACCCTTTTACTCCTATTTTCATGCCAAATATTTGAATTAAAAAAAGGGAAACTAAAACGTTCACTGAACCAGGAAGTTATATGTTCGTCTACTTCTTATATTGCGTGCTTTATTTACTTCTACATTCAAAGTCAAAGCGTTGCATATTATTGATATGAAAGTTATTGTTGATCGTTTTTTTCTTTCTTTGTAGCAAGTGATTATTTATGGTCATAACATAACACATAACATAACACACATAACATAGTAATACATAAATTGTCAACTTACAGTGTTTATAATTATAAACTTTTTTTTCTCTTATGTCTTATTACATGGTACATTGAATCAACATTTGCATAAAAAAGAATCACATGTCATTCAACTATTAAAAATAAAATAAAATTCGGACCAGTTTGTATAAAGTACAGACAAAGAAAGACACAAGACAATAACAGAACACGTAACAACAACCAACCCCCATAGAAAATAAGAAACACCCCCTCGAAAGCAATAACAAAACAAAACAAAATAAATTAAAAACAAAACAAAATTGTTAGTTGTTGATGATCAAATTTTATTCTGCTACCCTAAGAATAAAATTAACTACCTACCGGTAAGTTTTTCGTAAAGGGCGATGGAAATCTGTTTATCGCTATTTTACAATTTCACAAACCCCCGTCAATCATTATCAAACACTTTGGATTTCACAGTATGCTATTGTAAAACGTACTGAAATTGAATTATCATTCAAATTACTACTCCTACAGTTAATAGGTGAATCGGGTGAAAATAGATCAAATATTATCAACTATCAATAGCAATAAATTTAATATAATATAATATAATTTAATAAACGGTTAACAATATAAATTGATATAAATACTGCTTGATATGTGCATTTCATTAAAATGCATCAATTATTCTAATGGACTATAACAGAATATATAAGATAAAATCAATAAACAGACTTCTTTGACAACAAAAACCCATTACAGAACTAAACATTTAAAGACAGATAGCAAAGCAGCCTATTAGACAATCCATAAGCTACTTTGAATCAATTGTAGAACTTTCAAATTTATATATGTTGAAACATTTGTTATA
This sequence comes from Mesocentrotus franciscanus, assembly GCA_037976565.1. NCBI lineage: Eukaryota > Metazoa > Echinodermata > Echinoidea > Camarodonta > Strongylocentrotidae > Mesocentrotus > Mesocentrotus franciscanus. Next base: position 15,505,938 of record CP137685.1, read on the forward strand.
GGTAATTTAATAAATGTATTTCATTTTTCCTTATTGCAGATTAAGCGACTCGACTTTACAATGACACAGTGAAAGATGATTTTTTAATTAGATTAAACCTGGAATGAGACAGCATTAAATGTTTGGAATGGAGCTTTAAACTGGGTTGCAAAAGAAACAAATCAGACACATCGGACTCGGTGTTGTTTTGAAAACATAATTTAAAAAATATTTTAAACATTAAAAAAAAATCTATTTCAACTCTTCTTGTCCTCCTGTATGGTTGTATTGACGGGGTTTTGAAAGCCTTAAATCTTTCTTGGTTTGTGAACAACATAAGTAATTTAATTATAACCATTATACAGTTTTCAATTACAAATGCTCAGTGCTATGTATAACAATTGACAGCGGTGAGTCACAGTTTTTTTTCTTCAAAAAGAAAATACACTGAAACAAGTTCATTGTAATCTACCAGCGTTGTTTTATGATCAACATGAAGCAAAAACCATGCATTGTTATAAGGAGAGGTTCACTTCAGGCATTAAAATTGGACAAAATTCAGATTATTTTCATTGGAAAAACGTAATATCAAGATCGTATTGTGAGTCTTGAATCGTTACAGATATATCACTCATTGGCCCGTTCACACGTATGCAAGAAAGTAAGGTTTGGCCTCGGTTCAAACCTCAATGTAGTAACTGACGATAATACGCGGATCATAATGGAATTCTTGATAGATTTCACGTTTGGGATATGATATACCAGCCTTTGCTAAGTATTGGTCTGATGACTCTCATCCAATCTTCCGCCGAACCCAATACATATTAATACGATACGATACTACATCCGCAATGACTAATATATTTATCATTACCAAGACCCGGTGGGGTCACTCAATGTGACTTAGGGCCCGCATGACCGTTAACAAAGTCGCGGAAAAGGGGTCAATTTCAAGCAATGTCCGCGGACAAAATACTCCTCGAAATATAGAAAATAGGGATGCACAGGTGTCCTCGAAATTGATAAATAGGGGTCAGGAAAAGGGAAGAGAAAAACCGGGAAGAAAAATTCTCGGAGCCGAGTCTCGTCCTTGAAATATGGTATAATAGGGGTAAAGTGTCCTCACAATCTTATAAATAGTTATGTTATGTTATATTGCTCTGGCTCCTAATGTTATGAGCCAGAGCAATATAACACTGAGTTCCCATAGGCAATCTTTTTAATCAGATGGTCATATCTCAGCAAATAGTTAACATATTCAATTGGTTTTCGACATTTGGACATTATTTTTGGTGCTCTTTCGGAAAAAGAAGAAAAAATCGAGAAATTCCAAAAATAGATTTTTATGACGTCACAGCTTCGGTACTCTATTGCTGGAGTACTGTCCGCTTTTAAGAGACAGAGCTCAAAGCACGTATGATCAACATGTCTATAAGCAAGCGCTGTAAATATGACAGCCACTGGTGAAAAGTAATTACAGGTTACATCACCTTTACTTTCCAGAGTCCGCATCCAACCAATCTTACATTGCTATTAAGGAAATATCATTTCTACTGTTAAGGTTCAGCAAAAGTGATTGTCGATATCCATCAACTACCCACAAGCTTTCTAAACGTAGCGAAACCAAAAGACAATCGTGATTTATAAGTAGTTAAAGCAGCTGATTGGTTACATGACACTGGCGTATTTGAAGGAGGAGGAAGGGGGGGGGGGTGGACAATTTGCCCCTCCTGACAGATTTCCGACCAATGTAAAAAGTCAGCCCTAGTAGTTAGCAGATTATTATAGGGAACCATAAGCACAACAACAATTTAGCCTTTAGAGACACACAAAATATAATAAACACATTGAAAAAAAAACAGTTAGTGCTCATTCATAAAACAGTGATGCTCAGCATAGGTTGTCCTCGACACCCCCAAAACGCAAACCAGGGCTGTCAACATGGGCCCTCATGAGGCTAAGGTCTGGATACGCCACTGTAACAGGATAACTGCCGTGATTGGTTTCCTCGACGAAGATGGTGTGTTGGTTATTCAGAGAATGATATACCTCAGATAATGGATCATCTTGCAAATGTTAAAGACATACCCTCGCCAGGTTCCAATTCTTACCCCCAGGGAAATTAGAATATTAAAAATGCAGGGATAACAATTACAAATTGATAGTGACCCTGAATTTGAAAATCACCCAAAGTTATCTTAATGATAATCTGATAATTCCTATCCCAGAAAAAAAGAAAGGTTTGGATAGTAAGCCCAAGTTTTGATTTACTATTGTCATTAAAAGTGCTCTAAAATGCTCTTAGGTATCATAGTTTTCTATAATAAAGCAATCTGCAAAAAACTTAGAGCGTATCATCAAAGTAACATTTAAGGTTCATTTAAGGACTACTTCTTCATAATACTCGTGCCAATGATTGAACTTGCTATAAATTCCTAATAATGTCATGATAGTGAATACTTCCTATCAAAATAAGCAATTAATATTAATTTATTATTTGATTTATTCCACAACAGTGACAATAATTGAACAAAATATGTCTTTAAACTAGTAAAGGAATGTTACAGAATCAAATTGTATGCCCAAGATGGTAAATGGTGCCAGAAACTTATCTAGTCAAGCCTGGCCTTTTAAAAATTGACAAAACACAAGATTTTTAATTTTAAATCACAAAACAGATAATACAACAATTACGAAATTATATAATCAGGTACACGGTGTTATATATATACAAAGCAATGTACAATGTGTTATTGACACGATAAATCATTTTTTAAGTGAATCCTCAGACAGCTTCTAGATGTTTTTAATACTTGACATTCTCGGAGAGGACCTAAAGCCGTCGGTCCTCTGGTTGCTTATGCCTGGATTACATTTGGACTACGATTAGTCTACGGAGCCCGTATCCTGCCCGTATCCCCCTTTCCGTGCGGCCTCCGTGCGGAGGCAGGAGGTGGCCGTGAGATTTTCGTACGGATTCACGGGCTCCGCAGCCTTTACGATTTTGTTTCGGGGGAAGTTATACAAATTTGAAAAATCGTAAGCCCGTAGCCGGTAGACATGTCGTAGGTGGCACTGCACAATCCCCGCACGGGCATCGCGCGGAGGCTCACGCTGATCGTGCAGCAAACGCACGATATTTTTCGGTGAACATGGAGGAAAAAACGCTCAAAAACAGCACGGCGGCTGCACGGTCACCACGCCTTCTCCGCGCAACCTCTGCACGGAGCTGAACGGGCTCCGTACGATTTCCGTGCGGAGGCTGCGGAGACTGCACGGCTACTGCACTGAAATTGCACGATTTCCGTACAATCTCCGAGCAGCCTATGCACGGATTTGCCGCGGCCTGCCCCGGGGCCAATACAAGAAATGGCACGATGCTCGTAGATAATGTAAACACAAACATCGTAGCCCGTAGCCTCCTACGATGCCCCCAAAATCGCACGAAAAATCGTAGACCAATTTATCGTACGGCGCCCGGGGAAAAGGTAATCCAGGCATTACTAACAAGCATTTATGCTTTCTTAGCAGTCATGTAAAATAACCACCACCGATATCCTTCAATATTCCATGAATCACTTCCTAAAAAGAAAGACAAAACTGTCGCTGGGTAGTCCTAAATTTTGAAAGATGTACGTGTCGACCTTCTGTTTGTCTTGTTGAATATTTGTGCTGTATTGTAACACAATAATCTGTCAAAGAGTGGGGTAAGTTATTATTAGTCAGGTCATACATGGAGGTATATACCGAAAAGTGGTGGATATAAAAAACATTGACGATTTAAAATTTCGAAGTAGAAAGCGAGTATGAGCCCGTCGGTGACTGCCATTTTAGGGGGGGGTGTCCTACAAAGTACAATCAATTTAAGCTACTCTTGTATGTACTTCCTACACCTCATTTCCCATACATAAGATGTGGCTCTACGAATGCCCTTTTGTATAAAAACCAATATATATATTGGTACAAAATGGCATCTACTTATGTGAAAGGGTAGACAATTAAAAAAAATAAATAAAGAAAGCTGGTACTGTCAAATGTGATTTGATAGTATGACATACCGTTTCTACTAAATTGTCTACATGGTATGCAATTCATGTGTAAGTCTGTGTGTAAGGTGAACTATGGCCTTGCTCCAGATGGCGGTAGAGGTTTAAAGGGTTCAGAGCCATTTACACACAGCCTTTGGCCAACTTGGTTTTACTTGGGAACAACATTGCGTACATTCTTTTATTTTGTGCTTGCCCAACAAAGCAATATTCGCCATATTGTGTCCAACTCGAACCGGGTTGGCCAAACTCTCCAAATAAAGTGCTCTGATCGGGTTTGACCGTATCTTAATTTTCATCTAGAATAATAGACTCCTATTGGCAATTCGAACGACATAGGCCTTTCATTATCGCCCACTCTTTTATCAGTGCATCTGAGATCAGCGAATCGTTTTACTCCTGCAAAGCCTTGTGTGGGAAACGACGTAGTCGTTCTCATCTACGCTGTGAGAAGTGGGGACGATCTTAGTCTTCTTTTGGTTATCAGCAGTGGTTTCAGTACGCCCACCCTCGTCTGAAGTAGACATCATCATCTTATCCTTGCAAAGCCTGAAATATGGAACTAGGTAGTCATTTTCATCTTTGTCGTCAATGGTCGTGGCTCGATTTGCAGTTGGAACGATGCACCCTTCTCCTTCCTGATCGTCATAAGTGTGTGTATTCTGAACCAGAGTAGAGCTCACAGTCCTACCCTTGTAACATCTTACATTGGGGACGAGGTAGGCGTTTTTATATGTCTTATTAGATGTGGTTCGAATGACGTTGTGGAACGTGACATTTGGAAAGGTATAACCGTACGCATTCTCATCTTTAACGTTGGATACCATGACACCGTAACCCTCAGTATCCTCGCCTCTTACGTTAGGAAAGGTGTAGTCGTCTGCATCTGTGTCCTCCTGCAGATTGTTGCCAACTTCTTCGTAATACTGTGAACTTGGTGAGATATCTGTGAGAGGCAAGAAGCTGCTCGGATAGGCCAGGGCGTTGTCCTCAACTTCAGTACACATAGAGGTTAGTGCTATGGGTGTTGTGCTCTCGCACTCGTGGTTTAGGTTGATGGCGAATGTGGAGAAATTCTAATGTTTTTAAAGAAAATAAATGGGTGGAAAATTAGTGGGATTAAGTTAGAGCTATTATACTCGTTTGGAATCAGTTTCCCTAAAGAATGAAATGTTCGTATTTTCTTAAAAATAAATCGTGATGCATTATCAATTATCAATCAGGTGCTGATAATATTGACATTAATGAACTCAACTTAGAAACACAAGAACTACGTTTCGATTTCGATTTGGACGATGTTCGAATAAACGATATATCTTCCGATTACCTGTCACCAACTACATTTATTGCGAACGTGAACACTAACCTAAAAAATGACCTGCTTTTATTACATTGTAACATCAGAAACCTAAACAAGAACTTTGACAAATTTGATTTACTCAAACCTAAATGCTCGGTATTTGGTATATCTGAAACGTGGCTTAGAGACACACCCTCTTCCCTTTTTTCAATCAATGGCCTTACTCTTATCACAAATAGCAGAACCGAAAAAAGGGGCGGGGGAGTGGGTTTATACGTCACAGAAGGACTGGATTATGAGGTAATAGAAGAATTGAGCGTGTCATCAAATATAATGGAAAGTATCTTTATCGAAATAAAACTTCCTGGAAAGAAAAATATAATTGCTGGTGAAATTTATAAACCACCCAATTCCATCCCTAAAGATTTTATCGAAAAAATACAAACACTATTATCGTCACCTTCACTGAATAACAAGATATGTATAATAATGGGAGACTTTAACCTCAATTTATTACAATGTGAGTACGAGTTGCCAAGATTTCTTGGATCTGATGTTATCCAAATCTTTTGCCCCAACAATTACCAAACCAACTAGAATTACTGAATATTCAGCTACCTTAATTGATAATATTTTCGTAAGTGGAACTCCTATTGTCAAATCCGGCGTTATTGTCACTGATATCTCCGATCACTTTCCGATTTATAGTCTAATTTCGAATGTAATTTCCCATTCTAATTCCAAAACAAACAAATACTCGGGCACCCGAAATTTATCGGAATCCGACTTTCGTAGACTTAAGGAAGCAATTACCATAACTGATTGGTATGCAGTGTATAATTGTGATGATGTGGATACTTCATTTGATAATTTTATGGAAATATTAATGCATACTCTCAATTCTATTCCTACTCGCCAACAAAATTGCTCAAATAATAAAAAATATCCTAGGCTCCCGTGGATTTCAAGATTTCTCCTGAAATCTATCAACAGGAAGAACACCCTTTATTACAAATATAAAAATAATCCTACAGTTAAGTCCAAATTGAAATATTCTCGTTATCGTAACATTCTAACCACTTCGTTACGACTAGCAAAAAAGAATTAATTTAAAAAACAATTTAACGTGAATAAAGGTGATATCAAAAATACTTGGAGGGTGATAAATAACGTTTTGAAATCCAAACATGTCTCAACTCACATTTCAAATATTTTAATAAATGAAAACCGAATTCAAGATCCTCTTGTAATAGCAGAGGAATTTAATAATTACTTTGTCAATATTGGCCCTAATCTTGCCCAAAATATTCCTGTATCCGATTTGCCTTTTCAATATTTCCTGAAAACGCAAAACACTAATTCAATGTTCTGTACCCCATTCTGGAGCATGAAGTAATCGATATAGTTAAAAATATGAAAACTAAAAAAGCGCAGGTTACGACGGTATTACAAATTTTATGTTAAAAGAAATAATGGGTGAAATAGTTTCCCCTCTTACTCATATACTAAATCTGTCAATAATTAATGGCATTGTACCCAAAAAGATGAAAATAGCTAAAGTTTTTCCAATTTTTAAAAAGGGGAACGCGCAAGACATTGGGAATTATCGCCCTATTTCTCTGCTAACGTCACTCTCCAAAATACTCGAAAAATTGATATACTCTCGAACAATGCAGTTTCTTATTGATTTTGATATTCTGTCTGATACCCAATTTGGGTTCAGGCAGAAACACTCTACAACCCATGCATTACTCATGTTTTTAGATAAAGTAGCTCATGCTATTGACAATATGGCTCATACTGTGGGTATTTTCCTGGACTTCTCCAAGGCCTTTGACACCATTAATCATGATATATTATTGCGCAAGTTATCCCATTACGGGATTCGAGGAAAGGCCTTGGAGTGGTTCAGGAATTATCTCACAGACAGAAAACAGTATGTTAGTATTAATGGTCACGACTCTTATCAAAGATCAGTATCCTGTGGTGTCCCACAAGGCTCATTGTTGGGTCCATTATTATTTGTAATATATATCAATGACTTCAGAAATTCGTCTGAAATAATGTCATTTATTCTCTTTGCAGACGATTCTAATATTTTCTATTCACACCGCGACCCTCAATATCTCCTGAGGACTGTAAATAGTGAACTTAAGCTGGTACAAGCATGGATAAATGCAAACAAACTATCTTTAAATGTCAGTAAAAACCCACTTTATGCTGTTCAGCAATTGTATAAAATCTCTACCAGGTAATATTTTAATAGACAATACAAATTTAAACAAGGTCGAATCCACAAAATTTCTTGGTATCTACATTGACAGTGATTTATCATGGAAGATACGTGTAAACTACTTGTGCAAACTGATTTCTAGAAACACGGGTATATTAAATAAACTAAAACATGAGTTCCCAACCCACATTTTGTTATCTCTGTTTAACACCTTAATTTTACCCTACCTTAACTACGGCATTCTTGTCTGGGGAAACGGGACCAAAGCTCAACTTGGAAAACTTCTTATTATTCAAAAACGGGCAATAAGAAACATAAATCATGCGGGATTCCTTTCCCATACTAGTCAACTGTTTTTTGATAACAAAGTTCTCCGAATTGTTGATGTTTATATGTACAACGTAGGAGTGTTTATGTATCAATTATCTGTAAATGAGTTACCGGCCGTAACTTGTGCACTCTTCGTGCGAAATAATACAATCCATTCTTATTCCACTCGCCAAAGTAACCTTTTTCACCTTCCCCTTACACGAACTTTGTTTGCTCAAAAAAATATTACGTTTACGGGCCCTAAGCTCTGGAATGACCTCCCTATTGAATTCACAGAATCAACTCCACTATATTCGTTCAAGCGCAAGCTGAAACGTCATCTACTAAGCAATTACACTATACTGGAAGAAGAAGTATGATGTTCTTTTAATAATGTTGTCGATATTCAAACTGAATGTTTCCTTTTTGTTGCTATTGTTGCATTGTGCCTGGTGACGGGCCGTTGCCTTCACCTGCTGGGATGTTATTGTGCTTCGGTGGCCGGAGTGCGGAGTGCGTGCTTTGTTTGTTGTTAATGTCTTTCCGACCTAGCAGCGACGAGTTACGCATTTCGCGCTCCTGCTGTTGAGTTTCAGTGCATTAATTGCGGCGGGTGGGTGTGACGGCTTATCATCAGGCAAACATATATAGCTTTAAATAAATGTATATCGCAAAAATGTTCTATTCATGGTTTTTTCTATTATACATGTACCAAGATGTTAGCGTCATTGCCAATCAGTGTCTTTGCCGGCGCGGCTACATTAAATTTTTTCTACGCATAACATCTCCTATATGCTCCTATGTGAATTGCCATTGCGTACAGGTAGTGAAAATGTCATACAAGTATTGCTAGGTATAATTATGACCAATGTTTACCTTTTCCTCAGAATAAGTTTCAATTTAATCCCATTACGTTATCTAAAAAAAACAAGACTATTTCATTGTTATAACTTCCGGAGCCTATGACCTACAAGCATTGCTTTCTCTTTAGGCTCCATCATATTTCTCCTTTTATTTAACTTAGTCTTATGTATAAATCTCTTCGTTTGTATGAATACAAAACAAATGAAAAAAAAGTAACATGTCAAATGTAACGATGTATTATACAACATGTGAAATATGAAAATAAACTGAAACTGAAACTGAAACTGAATCATGATAGTGTGGCAGAGTATACCAGCAATATAGACATAAGTTTCTAGTTTCTAAACCGATTTGTTGTCTTGGATTTATTGCAGATTTCCAATTTACTTAGCTGAACTTTACTATTAAAATGATATATCGGGGCTGCATGTGCAACAAAATATGAAATTCACTTACAATGATAAACTACCTACCCCATCAGTGGAATTGGAACAGTCTTCAATTGTGTCCAATTTCGCTCGACCACGTTTGGATCTCAACGCTTGTCTCCAAATTAATGCCCCCGCGACAGCTGTCATGATGAGAACCACAACCGAGAGACTCACAGCGAGTGCAATGATAATCATTTTGCTGTGGACACTATCATGATCACCATCCTTGATTGTCTTATCCGGTGCCCCAGTTGTAGATAACAGCAGTTGGGTTCTTGTCAACGTCGCTTGGTTTTCTACTGTCTGTGTTGTTCGTGATAGCAACGAGATCAGACTAGAGGACGTTTCCAGTGGAACCCTCTCTGAAGTAGAAGAAATGGACAGCTGTAAGAAAGATGGCGATGAAGAAGTAAGCAATGACCGTTTCGATACTGATTGTGGGCTCATGGTTGTTGATTCCGTGTATTGTATCGATTCTACGAGTGTGCTTAAAAATTCATGCGATGGTTCATTGGTGGGGTCAATGATCCTTGTCATGCCTTGTGCAGATGACTGTCCAGGTTGGCTTAGCAAGACAGCGGTTGTCGTCCTCTGTGTGGATGACGGGTTCGACTGGACGGGAAGAATGCACGTTATATTTGACAGGAGACTATCAACTGAAAATACATTGATGGAATTTTCATGTGCCAACTCATTGAAATGATTAGGACCAAACGTCAGACGATTTCCTTTCACATCAGTTTTAAAAGTTTCACCGTTAAAGATGATCGTCACCGTCACAGGTAGCCACTGAGGGCTATTGAAACCGATGAGATCACACGTCACGTTTGTATCAATTGAACAATGGCAAGTTACAACACTGATGTAATAATCATACAGATGTATGTCTTCATCGAACGTAACGTTTGTTGCAATACAGCTGTACATGGCTGAATCTTGCTCAGTAATGTTTGAAATGCTAAGCGCTAGAATCTTACTTACTTTTTCAGACGAAACATTTACAAAGCTGTAGTAACTAACGGAAATACGCGGATCGTAAAGGAATTTTTCATAATTTTCACGTTTGGGATATAATGTACCATCCTTTGCTAAGTATTGGTCTGATTCATTCTTGCGCCGAACCCAATGCATATGAATATCTGGATCCCAGTCCGTAACGCAATTAAGGGTCATGTTATCCCCAACGTTCAGTACTCTCGTCACAGATACCGACCCATTACAGAAGTCTGTGCGGAAGGCTAAACACAAAAAAATAATCGTAGAGGTGTTAAAAAGTGCCATGTCAAAAGTAGAAATCTCAAACCAAGTATGATTAAAAAAAACCTGTATCGTAGCTTCCTGATCTAGTCCAGCATGAAGTAAATTACGACTGGTGTGTGTCTTTATAGATTCAATTGATATGATCCGCCGAACCAGTGGCAAAATGTAATTACATTACAAAAGATTTTTTTCCTATTCTCGTTTCATTGATGGTTCTAAGGAGAATATGATAAATTGATCTGGTGACGAGCTCTTCAAAATGCAATCCTTGTGGTCACGTTGTTTACTGGCTTCTATAATAGTAAATCTTTTTGAAGTTGCTCCGTAATGTAACAAATTCTGTAACTAAAGTGTCTGCTTCAAGAATTAAAAAGATTTCTCGACGAGGTACCAGCGAGGAGAAGTATGAAAGAAATGAATAATTCCTGAGAACTAAATCTGCTTGATTGTGCTTCTATTCATGTTGTAGATCCTTGCAATTTTGTCGTTTGCTTTCATTTCCATTTTCTGTCTCTGCTTGATAATTATTCGAATTTTATTAAAGAGAGGCGTTTTGAAACATTCAATCGGGCATTGCATTGGAGGAGCAATAGACGAAAGCCTTAAATTCAATGGTTACTACTTTCTGAAGATGACAAAGGTATTCATCTCTTGATTGAGATTGAGCACCTCAATTATGAGATGTTTGTGAGAAATGTAAACACAAAGATTGATTATCATTACAAGCATCGAGGTGAACATTGAAAAGTATCCATTACAATAGAGAACTACCTTAATTGTTTTGAAGAACCATCTCAGCCACTTTCACTTTCAATGAATATGCCTACGCAATGGCGTATCCAGAAATAGATAAACAGCGGAGGTGTAAAGTACCCTGGGCTGTCAAAGGTAGCCTTTGGACCCACTACAAGTTTTAGTGATGTTTTTCATGGCTTTCCAAGGGGAAAGGGGCATACATCATTGATGGATATGTCACTCCTGACTGTATAAAAGGATTAAAGATGTAATACTCAGGTGACAATGCTATTTGGAACCGCCTGATTGGCTGTCAACGTAACATGGAAATATATTTCCTGCTCTAATCTCATTAGGAAGTGATATTTTAGATTTTTAAAAGTCATATAATGGATATAAATTGTAGAGGTTCGAGTTACAAGCCGAGGCACTTATGCCTTTTGATGAGACACATCTCTACATTTGCCACTCTCAACCCAGGTGGCGATAATGAGAACATTATGTCATGTGTACTGGCTAAAAGGAGCGGATGGATGCGTGGCCAACCGTTCGAGCAAATGCATTCAAAATTTTCAACCGTTTCTTGACTACATCAACAAACAGTACACATTACAGTTTACTTGTACGTGTACGTCGGGATGCATGTTCACTGTTTACACAATAGCTCATTACTTCGGAACTTTTACCCCCAAAAAAAAAAAAAAATACAAACAAAAATTGTGCAGTTGCTGGGCACTTCACGCATTGGTAGAAAATAAATCATGAATTCTTTCTGAGCCTCACGACAGCCCAGCCAAAGCCAATGTACCATGCTGCGACTTTTCGGCGCCTTGGGCATGTAGAAATATGTTTGAATCATCTAGCTGTTGTCTGCACCAGTTTGCCCTTCTCCACGCCAGACTTTAGGGCCCGCTTGATGAATAGCAGCTGCCGGTCCATCTGATACGTAGATATTACGAAGGATCTTGTGTCCTTTTATGAGAGCGGGATCGATATATAGAGTGTATTTTGAAAGATGTATACTATACTTCTGTAATTACCGTTTGCTTCTTCCTCCCTCTCTCTCTCTCTCCCTCTCTCGCTCTCTCTCTCGCTTTCTCCATCTCTATTCTATCTCTCTTTCCCTTTGTCACTTTCTCCCTCTTTCCCACTCTCTCTTTCCCTTGTGTACCATCTGATAGGGTTCATGTGCCTTCTCGTGCACACTCGCTACGCTACAGTGAGTGATTTGAAGTTGGGTGTTAGTGTTAGTGTTAGTGTTTAGAGCAGTCAAGAGCTCTTAAATCGAGCTTAAAATTTGCTGATGAAATTAAGAGCCCGATAGCGATATCAATATCGATAGATTAACACAAACACCGAACTGGAAATCAACATTTGCTTAATCCCTAGGGGCTAGTGTTAGTAAATAGGACATTTGTACGTAAAATATTAACACCAGCCACAAAGGTCGGTTCGGCAGACGACAATTTTGCAAAGTCGATAACACTAGCTACCGGAAGTTGACGATATTCAGAGGTCAAAGCCTTAACACCAGCTGATTTCCATCTCTGTGTTTAGGGCTGGTGTTAGTGTTTATTAAACACTAACACCAGCCATAAACACCCAACTTGAAATCACTCAGTGTGGAGTGCTCGATCGTGTCGATGTTAGTTCATGATTGTAGTGGTGATACCCTTCATTTTGACTTGATCTAGGGTGACGGGGGAGATGAGATTGCTCTTCAGATAATGAGTTTACAAACACAAGTTTTCTTTCATGTTCAATTTTTTATACTCTCTTAAAGTCCGTCTGCACTAGTTTGGCCAGGAGGGATTAGACCACCCTGCTGGTCACTGACAGGTGGTTATCTCATCAACTCAGCTCTCAATTAACATAAGAAAAAGAGGATCATGGGGCACCAACGGGCACCGCTTAGGCATTGTTTTCTATGTAGAGGGAGCAAGTATCTACAAGTAGTGCAGTGGGGCTTTAATGCAGAGAAAAGGGAATCTACTCTTTAATGCGTCACATTGAGGATCACTTTGTTTTTGGAGTTGAATCCATCCCAAATCATAGTGGATTCCACTCCAAAGGAATGGTTTGAATGACTCTTTAGAGAGTGGATTACTTTTTAACCTAGAATGTCCACTCTGAAACGTAGTGATCCTTGAATAACTCATGGAAGAGTGGATTTCCACTTCTATACCTTTACGGACTAACAATGACGCTAAATATATCCCTACAAATATATTTATTGTCCAAATACTGTATTATGATCACCATTAATCAAATGTACAGATGGATTCGATATTGATTAACCCTCCGTATTTCTATTAAAAATTGCTATATTTTCAAGATTTCTAATATGAACAAACATGGACGATCAAGGCAATTATATTATTAGTATATATTATAAAAATACAAAAATGTCAGCTCACTTCAATAAAGTAGTAACATTCTAAAAACTCGGACAGTCTATGTCCTTATATTTCCCATGAAGGCAATCATAGTGCTACGATAGATGCAGGTTCTCAACCTCATACCATGAAACAATATATAGCTTATTCTATTCATCTATTTATTTATTTCAACAATATTCAAACAGGGTGTCCTGGCAACAAAATGCTGATATTACAAGAGGCCCTGTATGATAAAACTTCTTAACTTACATGTATTTGCATTTAAGAACACATCTTTGCTAACATCCATTTCTTGTGTGGGATACTTTATTATCTCAGGAAACCTTTACCATGACCTTAAATCCTAAACTTTAAACACAACCCGAACCCTAACCCACATCCTAAATCACATTTGTAGGTCTACTAAAAATAGGTTACTGATCAACATTGCTATCTAATAACGTGTATTTATTAAAGGGACTTGGTAACATTGTTCAGATGAGAGAAAATGTTGCTAAGGTAGTGACTTCAATGCTAGATGTACAGTTAAAGATAATCTGAAAGTTTGAGTGAAAACAGACCATTATTAATGATAAAAATTGGGAAAAACTGATCTGATCGACTCCTTAATTCTCCCAACAATATTATTACAATTTAATTACATTTTGGGTGAATGTAAATCGTTACAAAGCAATCAATTGGCTCTATATATCATTCCAGACATGTAAGTGTTGAAAGCTTTTGAAAGCTTGTCTTATGTCTTATTTTCATGGAAAAACGGCTGGGAAAATTCAAAAATGGTTGGGAGAAATCACTGTTAGAGGATGTCGCACAGCGATGCCTTCAAAGAAAACCATAAATATTTTTTGCATGTTAGAGGGTTAGTACAGTAAAAGGAATATAATAAGTAACATTTCATACGAAAATTACGCAGTTTTTTCATCAACCGTCAGCAATGTTACCAGTTCACTTTAAATCCTGAACTTTAAACACAACCCGAAACCTAACCCACATCCGGCTAAATCACATTTGTAGGTCTACAAACAATAGGTTTCTAATCAACATTGATATCTATTAATGTGTATTCATTAAAAGCGCATGAATAATTATGAGGTGGTCAACAATATGTTGCATAGGCCTACCTAATATGTGACCTTCACTTGCCATCCTACGAAAAAATTTTTTTTCTTGAAACACCTTTCTGTCCCTTGGGTCAAATAAAGGCTTAAAAGAGCAAATAAACAAAAACATGAATATAAAATCTACATTTACAACATATTAACAAGGTATATATACAATTGTCACTGAGTTTGTGAACACTTTTTTCTTCTTTCGAGATTGTATGACATAGCTGCTTTCTCAATGTCTCTCGCAAGAGGGCGATAAACACAAACGACTTCGCATAGTGTAGTAAAGTATGGTAATGATTGATATTAATCTATTTTTGTTTTTAAACTACTTACTAAATGAAACCACCTTTGTGACGTAAAAAAACTCACTAACCATCAATCATGTTCTTTATGAAATACAAAACACATAACCGAACAATCAAAACTATTAATTGTTATGGAATAATCAAATTTTTGTTTTGATCGTACCTCCCAAGTGATGTATATACGTTGCATATAACTAGTTTTCCTTATCATTCCGTTCGAAACTCAAATGATTTTTATATTTAAAAAAAGGAAAATCAATGATTTTAATCATCTAATATTATAAATGAAGCGATCTTAATCTTATTTTCATATTACCGGTGTTTGAATTTAAAAAGGGCTTCATTCTATCCAAATTTTTACAATATAGAGTAGAATGCTGTTACCTTTTTGCGAGCCAATGGTTAATTAGTTATTGTATCAGCAACTTTCTTGGGGAGTATCTCAGATGGTAATAATAGGAACTCATTTGTAGCAGCTGTCAATGAGTATCAATACTTTAAATCAATTGCTTTGTTTATAGACAGATAGGCATTAATTTGTTTTTAAAAATATGAAAGATTCTCATATAAACTTAATCAAATAGATAGATTGATAGATAGACATGATACATGCACCACGAAGGGAGCCCCCTATCTTCATGCTGATTTTCGGTTTACCAGATACGATGGCACGCACTATCGTGGCTGTATTGGTTGTCTTAGAGCAATTTGATCCGATTAGCGTAAGGTATGTGAGGTACTACTAACATTGGTCATTCTTTTCACAAAGTCTTCTTTCAGGTGAGAACCAAAGAGAAATTGTGAAGAGTAAAGGTTAACGTATTAACATTGTATAAAAAAGTGATCGTCTACATGTAAATGTAGTGGTTTGTTTCATTTGCATTCTATACTTGAATAATATACCTTTCATCGATTTCATTTCCACTACTTCACGAAAGGCTTCATACTCGTTTATTGAGGGACCCGAATCTTTCACGTGCGAACCAAAAAGAGATGGTAAAGATTGGAGGTTATAAGTTCTATTGAAGTCATATCTTCGAGAAAAGAATACGTGCACGTGTATGTTTTATTAGAGTTTTGTTAACATGGTATTAATATTTTCGTATCGGTGTCCCGGAAGTCCGCCACCGAAACCTTTCTTCAGCGGAGGATCGGAGGGACAAGTCCAATCTCAGAGAAAAGATTATTGGATAAATTTGGTTATACTGAGGTGTCTTCTAGAACAAAATACAGTCTGGATTGATTGGTATTTGGTTCCACGGTTTCATTTACCGTCTCTTTTGGAATCCCCTCTGACGATTCGTAAAGTATGTTATCCACTAAAACTTCTCCACAGAGTGCCTGGTGGTTGGTTGTTGAGTTATGGTGAGATTCTTGCTTAGGTTGAATTTCTACACGAGGAGAAAATGGGAACATATCAGGGAAACGGTGTGGTGCATTGTAATTTTCAAGTTCAAAATATAAATGGACTTCAGGGACATCTTGTCCTGGAGTGCATTTCAACCTATTCTCTGAAATGGCGCAGCCCTCTTTGTTCATTGCGTTTTCAGTATGTCCTTTGCCAGACTCCGAATTAGATTTTTCAATATCACTTGAAGTGATATTCATACCTTTGGTTTCATCCGCGGGTGAAACACCTGGCTCTGTCGCAAGATCCATGATTGGTGCGTAGTAGTGAGAGCTATCTATGTTTAATGAATTTTCCTGCAAATGACAAATTTTCATCTCACTGTTGTAGAAGGTAAAATCTGGGATAGTAGTGGAGAGGGTTCGCATCTTTACTCGTTTAGGGTTACCCCGACCTTTCCGTAATTCTATGTTTGCTTGAGGGATGCACCATGTTTTTCGAACCTTTATCAGAACAACAATTGTTAACAAAATGGCTACCCCTGCAACGCAGCTTATACCTATGGAAAACGCAATGGTTTTCGTACTGCTGGACCCACTTTCGTCGGTTGTGATACCGTGCTGTACCTGAGTGAGATACATCAACGCTGGTGATGTTGTGCTCGGTTCAGATGTGCTAAATATATCTTCCATTTGGGGACCTTCAGTGGTTGGAGTTGAAGGCTGCCAGACGGATCTTTGTGTCGTACTGGGCAACAGAGAAGTGCAATCTTCTGATGAGGTATCTGGTGATGGATCAGGCTGGGTAGAGAAGACCGTTGTCGTCTTTTGTTTGGATGACGGATCAGGCAGAGAGGAGAAGACCGTTGTAGTCTCCTGTGTGGATGACGGATCAGGCTGGGAGGGGAAGACCGTAGTCGTCTTTTGTGTGGATGACGGATCAGCCTGAGAGGGGAAGACCGAAGTCGTCTTCTGTGTGGATGACGGTTTAGGCTGGGAACGGAAGCCGGAAGTCGTATTCTGTTTTGATGACGGGTTAGGTTGGGAGGGGAGGACCGTAATCGTCTTTTGTGTGGATGGCGGATCAGGCTGAGAGGAGAAGACCGTTGTAGTCTCCTGTGTGGATGACGGATCAGGCTGGGAGGGGAAGACCGTTGTCGTCTTTTGTTTGGATGACGGATCAGGCTGAGAGGGGAAGACCGAAGTCGTCTTCTGTGTGGATGACGGTTTAGGCTGGGAGCGGAAGACGGAAATCGTCTTCTGTTTGGATGACGGGTAAGGCTGGGAGGGGAAGACCGTAGTCGTCTTTTGTGTGGATGGCGGATCAGGCTGAGAGGAGTAGACCGTAGTCGTCTTTTGTGTGGATGACGGATCAGGCTGAGAGGGGACGACGGAAGTCGTCTCCTGTGTGGATGACGGATCAGGCTGAGAGGGGAAGACCAAATTCGTCTCCTGTGTGGATGACGGATCAGGCTGAGAGGGGAAGACGGAAGTCGTGTTCTGTTTTGATGACGGGTTAGGCTGGGAGGGGAAGACCGTAGTCGTCTTTTGTGTGGATGACGGATCAGGCGGAGGGGAGAAGAACGTTGTCGTCTCCTGTGTGGATGACGGATCACGCTGGGAGGGGAAAACCGTAGTCGTCTTTTGTTTGGATAACGGATCAGGCTGAGAGGGGAAGACCGAAGTCGTCTTCTGTGTGAATGACGGTTTAGGCTGGGAGCGGAAGACGGAAGTCGTCTGTTTGGATGACGGGTTAGGTTGGAAGGGGAAGACCGTAGTCGTCTTTTGTGTGGATGCCGGATCAGGCTGAGAGGAGAAGACCGTTGTCGTCTCCTGTGTGGATGACGAGTTAGGTTGAGAGGAGAAGACCGTTGTCGTCTCCTGTGTGGATGACGAGTTAGGCTGGGAGGAGAAGACCGTGGTCGTCTCCTGTGTTGATGACGGATCAGGCTGAGAGGGGAAGACCGAAGTCGTCTTCTGTGTGGATGACGGGTTAGGATGAGTTGGGAAGAACATTGTCACTGTGTTCGTGGATGATGGGTGAGTTTTGGTGGGGAAGAACGTCGTCATTGCCTGCGTGGATATCTGGCTAGGCTCAATGGGAAGAGTGCAGGAAATACTTGACAGGATGCCATCCGATGAAAATAGTTCAATAGAATGGTGGTGTGTTGATTCATTTAGAAGTCTCGATGAGAATTCTAAATGGCTATCGTTAAACAATCCTGTGACAGTTCTTCCATCAACCCTGAGAGATACCGATGAAGATTCACTCAAATGTAACCCGAAAATATCACATACCACATTTGATTCCAAAGAACATATGCAATCGATGGCACGGACATCATACCTATAATATTTTGGTTCAAATGATCCCTTTTTAAATGAAATACAAGTGTAGTTGGCTGAATCTTCCTCAGTTATGTTGGATATGTAAAGTGTGAGAGCAATTTTTATCTCGCTCGAAGAAACGTTTTCATAGCTGTACGAAAAACGTGAGTAATCTCGGAAACGTCGCCAGATGTTTCCGTTCTCATTTTGGGGGCCAGCCGTTGCTATGTAAAGGTCTCGTAATGATCCTATATTGCTCTTAAACCAGTGCAGAGTAATATTTGGATTCCAATTGGTTACACAATCCAGGGTTATGTCATCCCCGATGTTTAAAGCCTTCTTCACGGATAAAACAGACCCAGCAGAAAATATTGTAGACCAAGTCACGCATAACAGGAATGTGGTAGATAGACTAAAAACCCCCATGTCCGTAGTTTAAATCACAGCAAAAATGATAATGGTTCAAATCACTTTCTCAAGGAATAATATTGTCCACTTTTTTTAACGTTATCAGTATGTCCAAGAACTGAAAAAAACTTTCATGAAGGTGATGTAAACTTGAAGGTAACTGTATAGCTCTTCTCCATTCGTTTATATATAAGAATTATTTCTCCGGGGTCGTTAAATTATCTAAATAAATGTGGAAAATAACCTCACTTGATAAATATAGTCATGTGAGTGCATAACTGATGCCTATAAATCATCATGAACAAAGCTCTTAAGTCTGAATTATAAACTTTCTTATGAAAGAGAGACCGAATTTGTATTTCGTCATGTCCTTCCCGAAACAATCTGTTATCAAAAGGCTCGATTTTGATAACAGAACTGAACAAATTAAGTACCGAGAAACAGGAAACTAGAGCCACTTGGTAAGTTTATATTTAGCAACAAAAGACCATTAACCCTTTTGTTTGCTTGAGTGAACATTTTCGTTTTCGCTTGAATTGAATTTGATTTTCGCTTAAATTGGTAGGGTAAGTCATGAAACCAGCTGATTGAATTCATCATTGTATGATAAATTACCTTTTCAGTTTCGATAACCATCAACTTTCTTTTCATGTGTGTGTACTTCCAAAAATAATTCAACGCTTCAACGATGTAAGTTTTGCTGAGCTTGTTACCAGATTGTTTTCTTTTTAGGTTCATTCGCAGTGAGCTCATTACTTGTGTCAATCTATCAGGTTCTTAGGTCTGGTGTTATTTTTATTTTATTTTTTTAATCGAAAAGTGAATGCTGCGTGTCAAAACTGCCTTCCGTAAAGTCGTTCCCACCACGATTACTTATCAAAGGGCTTGAGAGAAGTGCTATTAAACAATTAAAGACAAATAAAGAAAAACATAATTTCATATCTAGCAGACGTAAAGAGGCGCAACAGATTTCACTGAACTGAAAGCTAATTGTTTACTCGACGATCGGACATAGAGAATGCATTGCCTGGACATTTCGGGTGTATTGATATAAGTGGAGTATTTTTGAGCTGTCAAAAAAAGGGAACGAAAGTTCAAAAAATACATCGAGGGTTCTAACGAGAAGTCAGTCTCTAAGTGCATGTATCAAGATAGCTCTAGGGGTCGAGAGGTCTGCAATCTGGAGCGCCCATTGTTACTCCTTTTCTTCAAATCTCATTTATTTATTGTAGGTCTGGACATACTTATATTGACATCAAATGTGGCTATTCATTGAATATTTCGTCTGATTGATAAAAGTCTAGTATGTCTATAAATTTAATACAATCATCACATACAGACGTGAGATGTGGTCCGTCATGTACATAACAAAATAGCTTAGATTTGCCCGTCTGCTATGGGGAGGGGCGGTGGCTACGTCTGTTCTGCCCTAGACTAACATTAGAGAACATCTCTTATTTTTGCACTAACGGCTCACATCTTTAAAAATATATTAATATATACATTTCTTCCTATGAATATGATTTTGTATAGTACATGACCCGAGACTACACAGACCAAGTAGGAACAAACATAACAAATCAAGAAATACGTTTTTTCTTAAAACTTGTGACGTGTTGCATTGAGTGAAGGCATTAATAAAGAAAGAACCAGTGAAGGAGAGTGCTTGTGCCCACGGACCCGTCACTGAATACGATATAGAAAGAGAACAAAAGTCCCTCTAGTCCAATTCTCATTGTGGTGACGTATCCTGAAATGGAATGGGGGTGGTGCGGGCCTTCCCGGATCGACCAAGTCAGTCGGGGGTTGAAGGGTACAGGAATATACCCGGGGTGCCATAGGCAGCTCCGCGTGCCATAAACCGTAATCAGACCGAGGGATTATTTTTTTGCTGAGTCTTTAACCAGATTGGAGGGGGGCTTTTGTCTTCTACAATCCAAGCTGGAAACGCCACAATTATTTTACCACTGTTTCCTTGCCTCCTTGCAGCAGGAATTCAACCCAAATCAAAATGATTTGGCATTCACGCAGAAAATCACTTTCGACGTTGATTCTTTGTAGTTCTTTCCTGTTCTGGCAAATTTTCTTTTTTAGTGTGTGTACTAGAAAAAAAATGTGGTCACAATGTTCTGGTACATATGAACAATATTAACGACGCTTTGCCAGCTATTTCATTATGTTGTATAATGATAATATTTTGCATATTGCGAACACTGAAATCAGATATTTTAGAATCTTGGGTAATCATAACAAATTCCTCTCTCTCTCTTATTTTCATTCATTTGTATATGTTATTCATTTTTCTCATGTTTATTTCTTTTGCATTTTGCTGATACCGACGTCAAATCACTTAAGAATTTTCGGCAATGATAAAACATTCCTCCTCTCCCCCTTTCTCTCTCTCTCTCTCTCTCGCTCTCTCTCTCATATTTCAATCATTTGCAAAACACCCATAGATTAGATCATTATAGAATGTTCGGCAAAGGTCTCTTCCTATTTATCGTTATGGTTCACGACCAATTCCGTTGTGTGCGCCGGATTGGTTATCGGGCCAGAATACCTTAGCCACACCGCCGAACCGACTCTTCACCGAATACAAAAACGACAAATTTTTGGGCCATGGGTAATGTAATTGTTTGTATCGGTCTGTTGTCGCTCTGGTGTTGGTTTTCTTGATGTGACTGAGGTACTATGCTTACCTACTCGTCTATTCTACTTCTGGTACAATAAATGTACAGGTGAGATGATCTATCCAAACAAAACAAAAATAACACATAAATAATCCCAACAGTATCACGTTTTCTTTATAAAAAAACAGGAGAACACTTAAAATATTATTGTGTGCATGTATAAGAAATAGTATTTATTTTGAAAACATTTTATACGTTTTATTCAAGTATTCGATTCATACATAATAGTTCAATCAATATGACAGATGCGTACGATCGGTAACGTATGTCTGTGAACAACTGCAAAATACATATCATGAAACTTAGGGATATAAACGGTTTTATTTGGGAAGTAAATTGAAAAGAACCGTATTCAATGTGGTCTCATATTGTTGTATTAGTTTTATAAGATACACGTGGAGATATAACATTCACATTGGGAATTTCCCCGGACATAATCCTATAAACATTACCCCAAAATTACCGTTATTATCCTCTGTCACAATTGGATATCTATCCTCTACGATACCCCTAAGGACAACTACCCCCTTATCCCGAGCAAAACATCATTTACCCCCAATTACCCTCATACAGCTACCTAGGGGATAGTCGTCCTAGAGATAGAAGTAGTCTGGGTTTAATGGTTTATGGGGATAGTTGTTCTTGAGGATAGTCTCAAGGTGCATTTCCAAGGAGGGTAGTTGTCCTAGAGGTAGCAGTCAGGGGTTAATGGTCCTTGGGGATAGTTGTTCTTGAGGATAGTCTCAAGGTAGATTTTAAAGAAGGGTAGTAGTCCTAGAGGTAGCAGTCTGGGGTAATGGTCCTTGGGGATAGTTGTTCTTGAGGATAGTCTCAAGGTAGATTTCCGAGGAGGGTAGTTGTCTAGATTTAGCAGTCTGGGGGTAATGGTCTTTGGGGATAATTGTTCTTGGTTATAGTCTCAGTGTAGATTTCCAAGGAAGGTAGTTGTCCTGGAGGTAAAGCAGTTTGGGGGGTGGTCCTTGGGGAAAGTTGGTCTTGATGGTAGTTGTCCTGGAGGTAAAGCAGTTTGGGGGGAATGGTCCTTGGGGAAAGTTGTTCTTGGTGATAGTCTCAGTTTGGTATGGGTTGCGGCATCCAAGCGGCGTACGAATATCACACCCATTATCAGTTCAAACTGGAAGGTTGCCATAGCCACTCACGACTCACTTTCGCGGTTTTTCCATGACTGTGGGAACCCTGCTTAATAATGTTAATAATGGTCGTAGACATTGTCGTCGCGTGGTCCATCGAGGGCACACGGGTACCATTAGGGGGCACTGCTCTTGCTTGAGGGATGAGGTGCGAATTTAAAATGCTAACGATTACGGCGTGTAAGACGGGGGGGGGGCACTGGTCTTGGTTGAGGTGCGAAATTATAATGCTAACGATTAGGGGTGTGAGACGGGGTCTATCATCTCCTGCCCCTGTAGCTACGCCACTAGTGTTAACATTTAAACAAAAATAGTAGCTCTTTTCGAGCATTGTAGCATCCAGGTCCTGATCAAACCATTCTTGCAGTTTCCTCAGGTTGTAGCCGAATAGCTGGTAGTCCAGGTGATAGAGCTCTGAGAGCCGCATGAGGAGAAGGGGTGCAGGGCACTGAGGACTTCACGGGCGATGTCCTCCGAGTTGGACCGACTCGCAAGGAACGGGAAGACGCCCTTACTAAGACCGACCCGGCGCATGATCTCGTGGGCGTCATTCGCTATCGTCTCTTAGTGTCCGATGTAGTCGAAATCAACCTAGAGAATTGATGAAAGGGAATAAAGAAATATGTGCACACTGTATTACATGTCAATTCCTTTCATACCCATAGCCAGCCAGATTTTCCCAAGTGTGGGGGTGTACACTTGTAATGTAAGCTGTACCTGAAATTAACGAAGAATGGGAGATTTATGGGCTACTGAACTTTCATACTGAAGAAGAGCAGATTGAAAGAGAGAAAATTTGAGATTTTTCATTAAACCTGGTGAATCGTAAATGTTTAATAATCATGAAAATCACGTTTTGTCATGCCTGAAGTGCCGCCGCCCGCGGCAGAGCCAGGTTCCGAAATATTTCAACGCTGGAAAAAAGACACCCAAAATGCTTGAAGCTAGAACTTCATAGTACATGTATCTCGGTTGTTAATGATATAGAGATATCGACTGCTTTGAGAGGCCTTGCTCTTTTATAGGCTCAAGAGAACGTGCACACCCCGGCGTGCCGGGGGGTCATGGCAGGATGTGCACGTTCTCGAGAACCAACAGCCAGACCTCGAATATTAAAGCAGTCGATATGTCTTTTATATGCCGAAAAATCTACCAAGAATTCTTACCTTATCCTTTTATTGAGTAAAGATTGGTTAAAAAATCACGGAAAATCTGAGACACTGTCTGTTAATCTTCGCTGGAAAAATGACTGAAAGTTTCAATCATTTGGGACTCGCAGTCAAAAAGCACTGTATGGTGTCCGCGCTCGCCCAAAGACAATCTGAACACGTTAACCAATGGGGATCACAGTATGAGGGCACTTTTCAAAAGACTATTGACTGGTAGGCGGGTACGAGGCCACTTTTTAAAATACTATTGACTGGTAGGCGGAGCATGGCTAAAATCACGACTCAATTTCGACCAATCAGATTGCTAGATTTCTAAAGTGAGGTATATAAAAGATTATATGGCAACCGGTTAATGTATTCTGCCCTCTTGAGTCTAGATATGTTTAGACTTCAACTTGCTTGACAAGGAAATGACACTTGCATACAATACCATAGTCTGGATCCATCCATGGATCCAATGACTGCCAAACACATACCATCGCTTAGAAGCCTAAAGAAACCAACATTTTATACATAAAAAGTATGTTGTCATATATCTTGCCAATTTAGATCGAAACAAACATTTTCTCTTTGTTTTGGGGATTTATGTATGTAATTTGTTTTGTCTTTGAAAAGGATCAATACAAGCATTTTTTTCTTTGGAGATGTTTGTGCGTGTGTACTTTTTTATATATATTTTTTTCTTCTTCAACTATCCATGGACCGGTTTGCGCACCCGTTCAGAGTCCCTTGCATGCTTCCTTTAAACAAAGGTTGTCCCTGGCGACCTGTGGGCTTGCCAGGGGCTTGCCCAACGTGACAACAGGTTATTTATATAGACTGGATTCCGGGTGCTGTGGTCCCTCCATTGACGACATGTTAATGGAGTGCCTCATCACATGGTCCCCTGCAAGAAATTTTGTTTGGGTGCGTGAGCTGGTTTGTTGTAGGATGCAGTTGCACTGAATTTAATTAAGAGTGTAATTTGTTCTTTTGTAAATCTGTTCTAATGTACCGATATTCATTACTTACGTACCTAACATACATGTACCAAATGGTATAAAACAAAAAAGTTTTCTTTTCTTGTTTTCTTTAAAGCTATGTGAAGTGAAGTTGTACTACATTAGATGCTAATACTGTAGATATTGTATTCGACTTCAAATCATATGTCGTCGTTTGTGTTTATTTTGTAATACTTGCTGAATATAGCATGAATTTTTGTAATATATTGATAATGAAAAAGATTAAATTTCTATACCCCTGTTTTCAATAATTTAGTTCTCCATGTTTTAACTTTACCTTTTACAAATTAACAATTGCAAGCCATGCATATAAACATTCTCTGTTTAATTGAATAATGGATACCTTGTTCTGTTTATTGCATCTGTAGTTCGTAGCTATTCTTTATGTAAATATGTAAAACCTTTGTCCCGGTGCTGCTCTATCTCATGAGGAATTCTTTTCTAGATTCTGCTTCATATTTGGATCATTAGAGTTTAAATGTGGAGTTGAGTTGGGAACATTTTGATTCGTGAGAAGCTAGATATGATATTAGTTACCATATTACTTGTTATCAAGGCATCAAATACGTTTTCATCGAGTGCAGTGGTGCTGGAGCAAAGTGTTTCATCAAAGGTTCCGTAATTTTAATTTTAAATGTACTTCATGGTTGAGATGCTCAAAAATTAGTGAGCTTATCATTATGAAAGTTGATTTTCGTAAACGCTTTAGGATCTCATCATCATTCATTCTTATTTTATGCATTTCATGTTCACTTATCATTATCATTATCTCTTCATTCCATTCTCTTTTCATCCCATGATCACTACCACCACTATACTAGTATGACACAGAAACTTTACATGCAAACCAGTTATTATACCTTTAATCAAAATAAATTGGTAATAATAATCAATGTTCATGGATAATGATTTAGACCTGTTACCCATTTTCAATAGTAACTATTACACAACTGATCAATTTACTTCAAGTTTTCAAAATACACAACATAAATTTAGTTTGCTTCACGTAAATGCTAGAAGTTTAAGCAAAATTTTGATTCTCTGCAAATATTGCTGCATACTATAAATAATTTTCCCTTTTCTATTATTGGTGTCACTGAAACCTGGCTTCATAACACTTCGCCTAACTTATTTAACTTGCAAAATTATACATTGATTAGACTAGATCGCGAAGAAATAAGAGGAGGGGGTGTCGCGTTTTATGTCAATGAACATTTACAATTTAAAATCCGAAAAGAAATATCGTTAAAACAAAGTGAATCATTATTCTTAGAAATCATTAATCCAAAAAAATATATATATTATCGTCGGATTAATCTATAGACCCCCTCATAGTCATACAAATTTATTTTGTGAAGATCTAGATAAATGCCTTCACCTCTTACAGGGTAAGGTAAACACTTTAATGGGCGACTTAAACATTGACCTTTTATCTCATAGTAGCCAGCATGATACACTTCTTCACATTACCTATTCTAATAGTTGTTATCCACATATAAATAAACCAACCAGAATTGACGGTCAATCTTCAACCCTTATAGACAATATTTTTTCTAATATCTTTGATAATAACATTACCAGTGGATTAATATATTCTGATATATCTGATCATTTGCCAATTTTTTTAATATGTAATAATGAAATCACAATGAAAAAGTCAGCTAAATCAAACATGTACAGAAAAGAAACACCACAAAATATTGAATCATTCAAAAGTGATCTAGCAACAGAAGAATGGTTGGACGTCTTTAATGAATCAAATGCAGATATAGCATACGAAACTTTTAATACTAAATTACAGATATATTATGACAAAAATTTCCACTAGTGTCTGCGAACAAGAAAAATAAGCGTTGTAAAATGCCATGGATAACAAAAGCAATTCTACAATCGATACACACAAGGAATAAACTGTATAAGGCTTATCTAACGAACTCAACTATTCATAACAAAAACAAATATAAAACATACCGAAATAAATTAACTAACATAATTCGAAATTCTCGTAAAATTTACTATTCCGACAAACTTAATAGAGTGAAATCAAATATGAAATCTACCTGGGGATTATTAATGATTTGATTGGAAAGAAAACAAAAAATTGCCAAATGATAATTTTACAATAGATGATACAGTTATAAAGTCTGAAGATGTAGCCGATACCTTTAATTCCTATTTTGTAAACATAGGACCTAATTTAGCAAATAAACTTAATACACCGAACGAAAATTTTACTACATTTCTTCCTGAACCCTCAAATTCATCACTGTTTTTAATCCCACTGATCCTAATGAAATAACCGAAATAACAAAAATCTCAAATTAAGTAAATCACAGGGTCACGATAGAATTAGTTCTTTCCTTCTTAAACAAGTCATACACTTTATCGCTTGTCCTTTAACTCACATTTTTAATATATCAATTAATACCGGGAAATGTCCCGAGTCCTTGAAAATTGCTAAGGTAAATCCTGTTTAAAACAAAGAAAATCCTCACGAAATTAGTAATTACAGGCCTATCTCTATTCTTCCCAGCATATCCAAAATCCTAGAAAAGATTATTTACAATAGGCTCTATAAGTTTCTAGATACTTTTCATTTCCTAAATCTAAATCAATATGGTTTCAGAAAAGGACATTCAACCGACCAAGCTTTAGTACAATTATATGATAAAATAACGAATGCTATGGCCAATAAAGAACATGTAATAGGAGTATTTATGGATCTATCAAAAGCCTTTGATACACTGGACCACCAAATTTTACTGAAAAAATTTACTGTTATGGAATTCGTGGAGTTGCACTGTCATGGTTTGAGAGCTATTTATCTAACAGAAAACAATATGTAGTGTATAATGATGTTTTGTCTAATTTCTTGCTTACCAAATGTGGAGTTCCTCAAGGATCAATTTTAGGCCCTTTGCTTTTTTATTATATATTAATGATTCAACCAATACAACACCTTTATTATTATTTGTGTTATTTGCTGATGACACGAACATCTGCTGTTCACATCATAATTTAAACACCTAGTAAATACACTTAATAATGAGTTACCAAAATTATCGCTATGGTTTCAATGCAATAAGTTATCCCTTAATATCGATAAAACAAATTTCATGTATTTCAAGCAAATTATCATGTCATTGACTTTCCTTACAACATAATTATCGATAATATCCCTCTCGAAAGAAAGAGAACAACAAAATTTGTGGGTATCATTATCGACGAAAATCTGAATTGGAATGAACATATACGTCATATCACGACTTCTATTTCTAGGAATGTTGGTTTATTATATAAAATGAAGAAATTAATCCCAAGTTATACGCTTGTTATGCTTTATAATTCATTGATATTACCGTATATAACATATTGCAACTTAGTATGGGCCACCAGCGCCAAAACTAAAATCAACTCTATTTATTTGTTGCAAAGAAAGCCCTTCGTATATGTACTGGTTCACCATATTTATCTCACACAGGTCCAATATTTTACAAACTGAAAACCCTAACAGTATTCGACATAAATTCGCTACAAGGTTTACTGATCATGTTTAAGTATTTAAATAATATGCTGCCTCTTTCATTTCACAACTTTTACACTATGAATAAAACCATTCACTCTTACCCTACCCGTAACTCCTCAAATTTTCATCTAGTAAACCCGAAATTACTTATTGCCCATAGATCCATAAGACACCATGGTCCTGACTTATGGAACTCTCTCCCAGAATCTATTAAATCATGTTGCTCCCTCTACTCATTTAAAGCCAATGTTAAAAGATGTTGTTATCAAAATATTAAAGATAAAATTTCTGTGTCAACTCTTCAGTCTTTATCATAATGTCATCTCTTCTTTCATCATCATCATTATCATCATCGTCATCATCATCATCATCTTCATCATCATCCTTATCATCATTCTCATCATCATCCTCATCTGCATTGTCAATATCACCATCATCAAAGTGTGTATTTTAAATTACCTATCCGTTCTGCTTAATAAATGTGTTAATCTATTTCATGAGTTTTTTTCTGGGGCTGTCATATTATCAAGCAAACTGCTTACAATGACAGTCCTTCTCCCGCAAATATTTTTATAATATTTTATAATGTTTGAGGAAATTTAGTATCTATGACAGTTTATCATTTCGTTTTTGAAAATAACAATTTTTATATACATATATTTACTTATTTATGATTCATTGTCAGAAAAATACTTATTGTACTTCATATTATTATTGTTATCGAAAAACTGTGTACTTACATGAATGCAGAAGAAAATAAAATCAAATCAAATCAAATTGTCATATTATGACCAACATTGACACTTTCTCTCAGAAAGTAGGCGTGACATAGATATT
Organism: Mesocentrotus franciscanus; assembly: GCA_037976565.1. Taxonomy (NCBI): domain Eukaryota; kingdom Metazoa; phylum Echinodermata; class Echinoidea; order Camarodonta; family Strongylocentrotidae; genus Mesocentrotus; species Mesocentrotus franciscanus. The sequence continues at coordinate 15,535,365 of CP137685.1, forward strand.
TTCAGTTTCATGTAAGTGTTTCCGTGTTAGGTAAATGAAAATGACGTCATTAAAGGTAAAGACCAGTTTTGGAAACGCCCCTCTCTCAAAAAAATGAAATGGAAGCTCTCATTACCAATCATGTGAAAGAATATGTTTTGGCTAATACGTGATGATACAAATTTTGCCGGGAAAGTCGGGAAACCGCCTACTAATTGATATATTTGGTAAATTATTATATCTATTGGGACTAAATAGATATCGCGCACGTGGTCGCGTAGTCCCATATACATCTTTCTGTGTACAGTGCTTGTAACTTTACCAAGACTGGGCCAAATTTCTTATCATTTTGATGATTCAAGAACCCTGCAGTACACACCAATACTTATATGCTAGATGATCAACCTTTTCTGATCGATTCCACAACGTTTCTTTCACAATGCAATCGCATGACCAGAACTGGTCTTTATCTTTAACAACGTTGAAGTTAGCTTACTTTAAATAACCTCTTACCCAACCATATTCAACGGAGAATACCGAGAGCAAAATTTGTTTATGTTAATATTCTTCGCCACAGGAGTGGCACTAATTACTACTACTACTGATACTACTACTACTACTACTTCTACTACTACTTCGACTACTACTACTACTGCTGCTGCTGCTACTACTACTACTACTACTACTACTACTACTGATACTACTACTACTACTACTTTACTACTACTACTACTACTACTACTACTACTACTACTACTACTACTACTACTAACTACTACTACTGCTGCTGCTACTACTACTACTACTACTACTAATACTACTACTACTAATACATCTCGATCTACTTAGCAATTAACATATTATTATTACCCTGGTCGTGTGATCCAGTCACGCACACAGTGTGCATCATCTCCTCTCGGGGGTGTATTCGTACCATATGGTGACCGTGACGGCTTATGGCTTCGATATGTGATATGTGCTATCACATGTTCCCCAATTTCATATTTAAATAATCTTCTTTTCCTTCTGCTTATTAAGCTTACTAGAGGTGTTTTAAGTGACTCGGTAACATTGCCTCAGATTCTGAAACAAAATCCTGGATTTAGCTCATGCTGTAATCATAATTATAAACCTTTAGGTCAGTCAGGAATCCCATGACTTTTACAAGCCGATCGCCTGTCTGATTATCAAGATATTTATGATTGGAAATCGAAATTTCATTTTTCGTTTTCCTAACGGTTTTTATAACACTACAGTCTATTGGGGGTAATGAGTATGGTAAAACCGGTCACTCAAAGATTTTTTTACTTTTTTGAGGCATTTCATGATCATTTTGAAGCGCATTTTTTAGGGCTTCAATATTACACCACATCACAGACACTGATAACACGTAGGGCCATGCATCTCAGATTTAACATTGTTAAACGATGCCTTTAAAGTAATTTGGCACAGCCCCTTTCTTTACATTATAATGATAATAATAATAATATTATGGACTTACATCTAAGATTTCTCTCAGATTACACTTTTGCACCGGTCATCCGATTGAGGCTTGCCGTTACATAGTGAAGGTCCACGCACATTGTCCACTCCCTAGGGAGGATTTTACATGGGCGTCATTAACTGACGCCCACATTGATGAATAAACACAATTACTTTCGTATATTACCGGATAAAGTATATCATATCAAACTGTTCAGCAGGGTGATATATGGCTGATAAATCACACATATACACACACACGCACGTACACACACACACACACACACACACGCGCGCGCACACACGCACGCGCACACACACGCACACACACACACACACACACATACGCATATACAGTATATATATATATATATATATATATATATATATATATATATTTTTTGGTCATATTTCGAATATGAGGGCTTTTGAAGAGCCACTCTTTTGAGGGGAAAACTTTTCGATGATATTCTTCTACACTAACCTAAAAAAAATGGGAAGAATAAGATTTGTTTCACCTTTCCAAGATATCAACTTTTCTCTTTGAAACAACGTCCCCCCCCCCGCGATGTAATTTCTGCAAACCAATTACATCGTACCGTCTCTAAACAATCCGAGAACATTAAAAATCATGCCTAAACCAACCAGATCGGAGAGCTTCATCTATTACTCAAACGATATTAACAGATACCCTGCCAGGCCAGTGACGCAAGAAGGGGTACACTCAGTCGTCTGTACCATGGGGGACGGGGACGGGACGGGGACGGGGGCTGACGTTTAACCAAAAGTAGCCAACAAGTTCATGATTCCTATATTACAGTTCTGGCCAAAAACTTAAATTATTTCTAATCGATTTAGGATTTGGTCTTGGATGGAATAATCAAAGTACTTTTTCTAAAAGAGGTCTTGTAAGAGTAATATTAAAAAAAATTGGAAGAACGATATATTAAGTTATGGAAAGATGCTTTAAATGAAAACAGTAATGTTTATTTTCGTAAGCTAAGAACTCACAGATATGTTAAAAGAGGTATATACTTGAACATTATCATTGTTAGATATAGATAAATCCCATGTATTAAATTATTTAAAAGTACGGATAAGTAACAGTAGACTTATGATACAAATGGGACGACATCAGCAATTCGACGTAGATAATCGTATACGTCCTCTTTGTTTTAGTGAGGTAGAAACTGAGTGTCATTTCGTTATGAACTGTCAAGTTCTAAATAACCAGAGAACTGATTTGTTTGACAGTGTTATAAATATAGTTCCGTCATTTAAGAATATGAATTTGGAAGAGAAATTTCATTTTGTACTCCAAAGTAGTGACTATGAGATCAGTAGTATCTGTGTACTAAGTATAAGTCAAATGTATATAGAAAGAGAGAATTACTTCATAAGACTTTAGTAATGTACTTTAAATTACCTTTAAAGGTATAGACCAGTTCTGGTCATGCGGTTGCATTGTGAAAGAAACGTTGTGTAATCGATCAATAAAGGTTGATCATCTAGCATATAAGTATTGGTGTGTACTGCAAGCTTCTGGAATCATCAAAATGATAAGAAATTTAGCTCAGTCTTGGTAAAGTTACAAGCACTGTACACAGAAAGATGTATATGGGACTACCCTATATCTATCCAGTCCGGATAGATATGATAATTTACCAAATATATCAATTAATAGGCGGTTTCCCGGCAAATTTGTATCATCACGTATTAGTAAAAACACATTCTTTCACATGATTGGTAAAAGAGCTCCATTTCATTTTTTGAGAAGGGGGCGTTTCCAAAACTGGTCTATACCTTTAACTTACAACCATGTACGGTGTACCTGATATCTTAAGTGTATTCTGACCTAATGTATGTATTGTGTACCAATGTATGTATTTGGTCCTAATGTATCGTTGTTCGTATCTGATGATAATCCGACCTTGTGAATTTGTATCAATAAACTTTAAACTTGAAACTTGAAACTATAAATCAGTAAATTTAATATGAATTAGAATTTGAAGTCAGCAAAATAATTTTTGAACAGTTCCCCCACCCATTGTGGGCACACCTGCATCATTGGCGGAGGGTGTGTGTGTGTGGGGGGAGGGGGCTACCTAATCATCTCCTTTTCCCCGTTTTTCATCTCCCTCTCCTTCTCTTTCTCCTTCCTATATATTACGCCATTCGATTTTAAGGGCACGTGCCCCACACCCCCGCCCCGAGGCCCGAAATAGCTACATGTACGCTGCTAGAAGTAGGTTTATCTTGAACAGAGGGTGAGATTCCGCTCTAAGCTTCTTGAATAATCATTTGGATGAATTGTTAATAACCCCCTGTCACCATGGCCATCCTCAAGGGACACGTGGAGGGACACTCCATCCACATTATACGGATTCACCGTGTTCAATAGTGGTGGGGCTACGGCTGGGACGTGCCTCCAAATCGAAAGACGTAGAAAGAAGAGGGAGAGGGGGTGAGAATGAGAGAGAGAGGGAGAGAGAGAGAGAGAGAGAGAGGAGGGGAGAGAGAGAGAGAGAGAGAGAGAGAGGAAGGGGAGAGGGGGGGGGGGTGGAGGTTCTAAGAGAACTTGAAAAGAATATGCTAGGAACCCACCCCCCCCCTCTTTTCCACCACCCTCCTTGTAATCGATGGGCTTGATCATCTACCTCATAAAACCCGTGGCCCCAATGCATGCTGCCCCCTACCCTCTCAATGGCTGGTTCCACGTTGTGCCACAGAGGTATTTCGTGTGGCGGGCCTCGTAGGCATAATAACATGCAGCCTATTGATTGGGAATGTTGTCCATGAAATCGATTTTTATCTCGATTAATTTTCCTTGTAAGATTCTGTTCCTGTCTCTTGCTCTTTTGTATGTGAGAAAATTAAAAGAAGACTGCCGCAAAATTTGATTGACTATCGTTCGATATACATGTAGCAGTTCTAAGCATGTTCTTCTGGCGGGGGTTCACTAACTGCCCTTTATCCCTTCTATTTACAGGTCGGCCTAAGTCGTTAGAATCTGTGTCAGAAGAAGGACAGAAGTAATAAACCTGATTTTGTTTTTCTCGTCGTAAATAATAATCAGCATCTTTCCTCATCGAATACAAGTTTTAGATGAAGCGTGTCATTTGATTAAATGATCTTGTTTTCTTTTTATAACATATTACTGGGCATACACCGCCGTCACAACTTCTTCTCTTTCTAATTTCCTTTTCTATTTCTGGCATTGTATCTGCCCTCCTCTCTCTCATCCTCGGTGTATGTCTCTCCCTCCCTCTCTATCTCTCTCTTCCACTCGTCTTTCTCTCCCTCTCTCCTTTATATATCCCGTATTTTGCCTGATTGACTGTCCGATTTTTCTTTGTTTCTCTGTCTTTCTTTATCTCTGTCTCTGTCTGTCTGTTTACCTCTTTCCCATGCTATTCTTTTCGTCACCTTGTTTCTTTTTCAATCCACCCTCTCCCTCTCCCTTCTCTATCTTTCTCCCTCCCTCTCTTTCCTACTCTATATCTGGTAGTCACCTTGTTCCTTGTTCAATCTCTCTTTCCTTCTCTCTCTTTATTTCTCTCTATCTCTACCCTTCACTCTCTTCCGCTTCCCCTTAACGTCCCTCTCACAGTCTGTAATTCCTTTTTGATTGAAATGGTTACTTCTAGGTCCGATAAATACTGGCAGCACGCCAACATTTACACGGATTTGCATTTGATTTACATTGAATGAAGAAAAAAACAGTATTTGGTGGAACTTTCTTAAAAGCACATGGTATTACATAAGTAATTTCACAAGTGGCTTAAAAAGCAATAACTACATTTCAATCACGGCGCTTGAAAACCGATCTCGAATCTTACAATTCGATATCATACTCGTTTCAATTGATTTTTAGTACATGTTTTGCCACTACTGCAACACAATTTAGTCATGTTGGTTCATTTTAATCAATAAATTATGTTAAATAAAGGCAAAAGTAGCATTTACTTACCTGCAAATCGCTGTAATATAGAAATATAATTGATTAATTCGCCTCATGACAGTAAAAACGCCCACCATACCAAAAACCATCGCAATAAGGCATTAGGCTTAATTAATAGACCTAGCTTTGTAAGGTTAATCGCGATTTTCTATTACACCTACTTAGTGTCTGTTCGTGATGTATTGAACCATATATATACAAGGCTGCCTCGACGCATGCTATGAGTACCGGTTTTTAGAACTGAGTGGGGATTGTTCACACCAGTGGATTGATGATGATGATGATGATAATGCTGAGAATGATGTTAATGATGTTAATGATGTTAATGATGTTTAATGATGATGATGATGATGATGACAATTATCAGGATGATAATGATGATGATGTTAATGATGATGATGATGATGATGATGAAAATGATGAAGATGATGATGATGATGTTAATGATGATGATGATGATGATGAAAATGATCAGGATGATAAATAAATGATGATGATGTTAATGATGATGATGATGATGATGATGATGGTAATGGTGGAAATGATGATGAAAATGATGATGACGATGATGATGATGATGATGATGATGATGATGAAAATGATCAGGATGATAATGATATAGTGATGATGGCGACGATGATGGAGACGATGATGGAGACGAAGATGACATTGACGATGAAAAGGACTATGATGAAAATGATAATACTACTACTACTATTGCTCTTAGTACTACTACTACCATCACTACTACTACTACTACTACTACTACTACTACTACTACTACTACTACTACTACTACTACTACTAATACTACTACTGTAATAAATATATTACAACAAGAGATGTAAAACGCCGGTTTGTAGGAATATCGCATTGTACACGGTATTTGCTTTTATTGATTATTTTGCTGTCGAATTGTCGGTCAGTTTGCATCATATCACCAACAATATCAAATCATTAGTTCAACCAGAAATAAAGCCGCTTTAGGAGGACAGTGGATGTCCCCGTTAACGAGACGCGTCCCGCATCAGTTAACACGTATGACCTTTGACCTCTCGGCAGTGTTTAACCATTGCCTAGATTAAGGTATTTTGTTGAGAAGTATTCACTCAATGGCAATCGGGGAATAATCCAATAGCCTATATTGTATAAAATATAAGATCATGTTCGAATTACATAATACGCCATTGTAATGTTCACACATTTCAAAATGTGATGGGCAAGGCTACTGAAATTGTCTTAAACTGGTTTTTAAAACTCTTTGCTATCATTTTACTAAAGTTAATAAGAAATAGTGAACCTTAAAGGCATTGTTTAACAATGCAAAATCTGAGATGCATGGCCCTACCTGTTATCAGCGTCTGTGATATGGTGTATTATTGAAGCCCTAAACAAATTGCGCTTCAAAATGATCACGAAGTGCCTCAAAAAGTAAAAATCTATGAGTGACTGGTTTTACCATACTCATTTTCCCCAATAGACTGTTGTGTTATAAAAACCTTTGGGAAAACGATTTTTGAATTTTCGAATTCCAATCATAAATATCTTGATAATCAGACGGGCGGTCGGCTTGTAAACGTCATGGGATTCCTGACTGACCTAAAGGTTTATGAGCTAAATCCAGGATTTTGTTTAGAATCTGAGACAAAGATACCCAATCCCTTTAAGCACATTTATCTTCAACACGGCACTAGACCATGTTTATCAAGTTCAGTTCATGCTACCGGAACTGTATGCGTTTGCATTACCGTCTAAGTGTGTTCGTCTAAATGCATTAGGACATAAGTTGTATCATTAGTTTTTACCATTGGTAATACTGTTTACGTTTAATGTGTTTCCCAGATGTATATGTGCCATGAGTGATGTTTGCCATTAAAGAGGGGACAATGTTCTGGGATGGAAACGAGACTAGTCGATGTGACGGTACCGTGGCGCCTCGCTGATAGTAGATTGCTTGTATGCTATCGTATCTAGCGGCGTTCACATTGATGCAGATCTCTAACCGGAATGGAGTCATCCCGCTGCTTCAAAACACCCGATGGACGCGGATTGCACATACCGTTTTTCAAAGTTTCCTGATCATTCTGCAATATGATAAATAATGATTAGGTCCTCTTTAACCTGAGCGCATAGGGACTTAAATTTATTTTTGTGATATGCGCTATATAAGAATGGTTTATTATTATTATTAACCATGGTAGCCACATCAATATTAAGACAGCTCTTCCTGCGTGCCCTGCAATTATCGTTACCCCGGCAATTGCCAGATACACATTTACACCTGGGTGGACAGTGAAAACATGTGGATTAACGTCTTGCCAAGGGACATTAGTGCCGGGCTGGGATTCGAACCCGCAACCATTGGATTGAGAATCAAGTGAATAAACCACTATACCACGACATCTCCAGAGGAGGTGCATGCATGCAGCCTGAGCTACATTGCCTATATTGAAATACCCACTCGCTTGGGCAGCAATGTGAACAGCTCAAGACTGATCGCTTGTGGAGCTTCCCAATTGGATGACACAGTTTATGTTTAGATGTACGTCGTGTATTCCTTGCGCAACAAGGGAGAAAACACTGTCTCAGTCTTGGCCCTATATTTCATCCGACCATTTTCGGGAGCCACTGCACGCGAATGGCGATGATAAAAGCTCGCGATTGATGCGGCCCCGGGACCGTTTCCCTTCCCCAAGAATCACTCGCATCCAGCCGGGGCCTGTGGTAGGTGTGCCGTGAAATATCCAGCAGTGGTAACCGGCTCCAATTATAGTGAAGAAGTGCTCTGCGTACCAGCTTACAGTGCTTTGCCCGCTGCTCTCCGGAGATAGGCTTCATTCTGGTGAGGAATATTGCATTCAGTGAGCCGGGAACGGAGCGCCACGGTCGTACCTCCTGTCCAAGTATTTTCTGGATCTCGCTGTGAAAGGAATACCTACTACTCCACCAACTCAAGGGGGTTGTCGATGAGTGAATTAGGTTTTGGATCAAAGTATTCCGATTCCGCAACAAAGATGCAGGCCGTTGTCAGAAAAGAAAAGGTATGACTTCCACGTGTAATTTCCTGTCCTAATTTTTCAGTGATTCTTGAATCTCTCATTTAATTCTCTTATTTTGTTTTACTTGTCTGTCTCCTTATTTCTATTTTGTTCTTTTGACGTTTTACATCGTTTATATTTCCCGATCATCCTATCTTTCATAGGGGGGACCCTTACCCATATTCAATTGGTGCTTGTTTTGATTTAAAAAAAAATTGGGGTTGGTATCATAGGTTATTGCGTTAATCCTTTACGAGCAGAAAGCTCTTTCCTCTAGAAGGTTGTGTATGCTTAGCTATTGAATTCCTATATTCATGATATTTTACTGCTACGGCAGGGGTGGATCCTGCTGGAGTGTATGCGGAAGAATTTCCCCAGAATCCGCTCATGCTACTACTAACTGCTACTACTACTACTACTACTACTACTACTACTACTACTACTACTACTACTACTACTACTACTACTACTACTACTACTACTACTACTACTACTACTACTACTACTACTACTACTACCACTGGCGTCCTGGATTATATTTTTTCTTTCTTTCTGCTCCAAAAGTTTTTGCTCACGACGCCACTGACTACTACTACTACTACTACTACTACTACTACTACTACTACTACTACTACTACTACTACTACTACTACTACTACTACTACTACTACTACTACTACTACTACTACTACTACTACTACTACTACTACAAATACTACTAATGCTACTGCTGCTGCTGCTGCTACTACTACTACTACTACTACTACTAATGTATACTGCTACTACTATGCTCCCACTTTAACTACCACTAAATTGTGTTTTTCAAAACGTCACGTCACTAAGTTTCGTTTAGTCAGGCTGTAGTAGTTCTTTTAGAAAAAACAGCGCGATGATCGAGGGTACGGCAAATCTCTAGAACTTCATAAAGGTAAACTATGCTATAAAGTATAAGCCTATAGAATATAATAGGCCTGGTTTAATACTGATTGATACTAGTAGACACCGTTTGGTCTTCTTTCGCGATCAACTTTGCCTGGATAGAACGTGCTGCCGAAGGGTGGGGGATAAGGATATCTAATGTATTGCAGGTGCTAAAGTTGAAAAAAAAATAGAAAATAGAAAAACCTTTTCCCGACGAAGATATCCTCACTTCTTTCCACGAAAATCATCGAAACGAACCATTTTCACAACCCTATAGTTCTAGCCCCCTAATGAGCCAAGACAACCGCGCTTTTAATCGAAGCTCTATATGTACCAACGCTTCGTGAAGTAATTTTCTAAATGATCGGTGGACCTTTTCCTTAAAAGCATTGCCCATAATGAGAATTAGTCATGCACTAAAAGAGCTCATTCACATCAGGCATGTCTGTTTATGGTATGCTAGCGGACATAATGTTTGACGAGCATTAGTTTCATGATTGTAAATCAAAACTCTTGTTGTTTGTCATCTCGCTGATAAATTGCAAATACATGTACATTAATATCTTGTCATCTAAGACAAAATCAAGAGCGGTCCTTTTTAAGCAGAAAGCTTTATCATTTAGTGCGTCTGAATTGATGTATCAGATTTGATCCTTTCATCCCTTTGCTTGAATTTATCCAAATTATCCAGGATTATCATTATTATTGTTATTATCATTTCATTTATCAATTCATTTATTTATTTATTTATTCATCTATTAATCATTATTATTATAAATATTATTATTATTATCATTTTGTTTATTTATTGACTTTATTGGGTGGGGGGGGGGTGCTAAAGTGAACGGAAATGTACATTAGTTCTACTCATTCCTTATTCATCCAACGGATTCGATCAACGATGTCATTTCGTTTTGGAGCCTTTCATGTACGTCATAGTACTTCTTCATTACTTGCATCTTTTAGCTAGAGGCATTTTCAGTAACAAGATGTGAAATATTATCATATTTTTTTTCAATATCATCTTTATTCCTGCATTTCTTTCGAGGGGTACAATTAAATACTAATCCTCAGGACTCTAAAAATCGAAATACCATCTCAATGGCGTATCCCAATGGATGGGGGGATGGAGGCTATCATGATTGTATCAGTATCAGTATAAACGTCAATACCAAGGGTGTCTTGCCACAAGTTTGAAATAAATAGTATTTTGTGCGATCTGTGGCATCCACAGTTATTGAAAAGTTGTTGTGGATTTTTTTTTAAACCCAACAAATGAGGATGAGGTGTACGTCGGTTCGCTCTATGTGGGTCTTTGCCTCAACCCCTTCCTTCATTTTCTTTAAATAGATCTGTTCCCTTGTTGTGTCTTCTTCGACATGTTGGATGTATGTATGGGTATTTTTACACTGTACTCGTGCAGCTCGATACAAACTCTATCGCTCTCTCTCTCTATTTCCCTCATTCTCACCCCAATAGGCCCTCTTCTCCATTATAGTCTCTCTTTCTTTCTTGATCTATCTATCTATCTATCTATCATCTATCTATCTATCTATCTATCTATCTATCTATCTATCTATCTATCAATCATCTATATATCTATCTATCTATCATCTATCTATCTATCTATCTATCTATCTATCTATCTATCTATCATCTATCTATATATCTATCTATCTATCATCTATCTATCTATCTATCTATCTATCTATCTATCTATCTATCTATCTATCTATCTATCTATCTATCTATCTATCTATCTATCTATCTATCTATCATCTATCTATCTATCTCTATGGCTCCCTTTGTTCCTGTGTCTGTTTCTTCAACCTTCTCTCTCTCTCTCTCTTTCTCCCTGTCTACTTTGTATCTAGGTCCCCCCCTCATCATGTCATCTCCCTCTTTGTTTCTATATCTCCTCGCCTCCCTCCTCTCTACCCCATCCCCCACCCTGCACCAGCGCCTTTCACCTTTTCTTAAACCCCCAGTTACACCGCCAAACCGACTCCAGACCGCCTCCAAACCGACTTATATTTTGCCATAGGGGTAATATAATATTTTTGGTCGGTTTGTTGTCGGTCTGGTGTCGGTCTTGTCGCAGTGACTCGGGTATCACCATGGACCTGGTATCACGCTCTTTATCTCTATAACAAAAATAATGATAGCTCCCCCTATTTCTACACGTGGCAGTCTACGTGCCCTTTCTTTATCCGTGAGTATCTCGCATGCTAACGAGTATGCACCTGCCATCCCTCGTGAAGACAGATACCACAGGAATGAGATGATTTAAGAGGCATTTTTCATCTCTTAGATCACAAGTCATAAACATCAGATCGCCCACGTCGCGTTAAGTTATTTCTTGAAATAACCCAGCCTCTCCAACATAAAAATTGTTTTAAGAATATGGCGCCATTATTTTATTTCATTTAAACATAATACATTTTAAATCATGAATGATAGTGGGGATTAGTGGTTCTAAAGGCTTGGGGGCTTACGCCTCCCTCCCCCTAGACAAATAAATTTCGCAAAGCGCATGTAGTAAATCAATGTACATATAGAAAATTAATAGGACCATTATGTACGGCTACGCTCTAATAATAAGAGAGTCCTTCATTGATCCGACCCTTACATCCTTGGAAACGCTTTCCTTTATCACTGAAGGTTGCGCGCTATTTTGCCACCGTTGGTAAGCTGTGCAACAAAATTTATTCAATTATATAAATTTATCCAATGTATCGCTCAACTCCCGCCTCAACTAGCCCTGTATGCACATCGTCTTGAGTATTTAGATTGTTTTGAATGGAACCTCAATGAATTTTGAAGATTTGTCCTACGATGTAATTTTAAGCATGCAGCTTCAAATGTAACTAGAACAGCTCAAGCTAGAAAGTTATGGAGAGCCTGTGTCTCCAGCTCCTGCACAATGTCACCCAAAACGGCGGCCCCGAAAGATATAGGACAAAGATATATCTTTAGGTATACCCCATTATTTACGGCTTCCATTCATTACTTACTCGTAACTTAAACCTGCCATTACGATCTGCACCTACTCCGCGCTGCCTTTTAAAGATCCATGGAGCCTAACTACACGAGAGAAAGCCCACTAGCGCGGGTGATATAGTTACAGAGTTACATCGAGGAGATCCTAACTCCTCGGTTACATCTAAGACTCGGAGCCTCGCCTACCCATGATGCCATTTCAGATGTGCTTTCTTCATATGATAGTATAATCGTGTGGTTATCACCTGTCGTAATAAGCCATCGACGCAAGCAGATCCGGGTTGAGCTGAGGGCAAAACGAAGAGATAGTGGTGTATCTAGATAATCATAATGGCGAAGCGGGCGTGCGCCGCCCCCTTTTGTATACCCATATTTTCAAAGAAATTATCTTTAGAAGTCAGTTGTATTTACAAAAAAACAACAACAAAAACAACAAATAAAAATGGCCGGAGTCTTTAGAAACTTGCCGGGAACACTGGGAAAAGCATGTTCCCACAACTACCCAACAACGTAATGGGGGGCAGCACATATACATTACACCTCTATGTTTATGAATGTCTGGATACGCATCCGAATGCTGATTAATTATAACTCACGGATTGAGTTGAAAGATTTTTGAGAAGGGAGAAAACGGGCGAAGCTTAGAAGTAAAAGAAATCATAGAACACCGGAAAAAAATAAGGATTCTACGTAATTAAGGAAATCTAACGGGACTTTTAAGATTAACAAGTAAGATAACAAGACACAGGGGGAGGAGAGAAAGATGATTAAAATGACGAAGAGTTACAAAACATGAGAAAATGAAGGACTTCCCTCGTGTTGTACATTATCCTCCTCCCCCTACTTCTTTACTTTTCCATTATCTTTATTCTGTTTTCTTTTTCTTTTTTAGTCTACCATATTCTGTAAATTAGTGGTAGATCTGATATTTATTTATAGTCTGTATAGGTAACTAGATTAGTATTGTTAGTCCCCCTCCCCCTGTATTGTAACCTACCTCTCTAAAAAAATGCTGTTCCTGTAAAGGTGATCTGTGTTTTAACAAGCTGTGCTTCTTAACAGACCACCTCTTTTTCCACATTTGTTTAAGTCTTTATTACTGTTTCATTGTTAATGTATTTATGCTAGTTGACGATGAACTTGTTGCTACTGCTCCTGAATGAAATGTTTTTTTATGCAAGTGGAAAGAAATAAATAAATCTTGAATCTTGAATCTTGACTTTAGGAGAAGAGAAATCAATCCGGAGAAATATGGAGAGATAATTATGATATTTACAGATGCGATGAATTGATTGAATTAAGGCTGGAATGAACAATAAATGAAATAATATTAGAATATAACTTTGCATACAAGATGAAATAAATCTCTGCCCTTTTTTTCATTTTTTTGTTTTGTTTACTTCCTATTAATAGAGGACAGGATTACGGACTATGCAGTTTAAACAAAACCCAAAATAAAGATGACCGCTGCATGTAAAATGAGTAGGTCTATAACCAGGTGCCGGATCCAAACCGCGCATTTGTCATATTTGTGCGTTTTTACACACCAGGGCCCCGTCTTATAAAGAGTTGCGATTGATCCGAATCGATTGCAAGTCCTCTAATCAATCGCAAGTTTGAAGTCCCATATCTCTTATGTACAAAGTATCGATCGATATCAATCGCAAAAAGAGTTGTGATTTATCGCAACTTTTTATAAGACGGAACCTAATATTTCCTTACAATGATTTCGTCTAATGTTTTATCATTTTATGATGTACATGATTATTTCTATCCTTACTGCTTATTATTATTTTAATGCTGAAGTTTTCATATGTAATAAGATAGAGGCAGTGTAAAGGCGGAGAGGGGGTAGAGAGACACAGGGACAGAGGGAGATGAGTTGATAAACTGACAATTGCTAATAATATACTTTTTTGTTTTTTTGTCGGTTTTGTTTACTTAAAGATAAAGACCAGTTCTGGTCATGCGATTGCATTGTGAACGAAACGTTGTGGAATCGATCAGAAAAGGTTGATCATCTAGCATATAAGATTATAAAAATTTGTATCATCACGTATTAGTCAAAACATATTCTTTCACATGATTGGTAATGAGAGCTTCCATTTCATTTTTTGAGAGAGGGGCGTTTCAAAAACTGGTCTTTACCTTTAATATTACAATGTAAGAGCACAATAATCTACTTTTTGAAATAATAATAATGATAATGGTAATGATAACAATAATAGTAGTAATAATAATAATAATAATAATAATAATGATAATGATGATAATAATAATATGCATTTATAACGCACAGAAACTATGCCAATACATATTCTACTGCGACGCATGAGCTCCTGCTGTGCTTAAAAACGACAACATAAAGTTAAATGAAAAGACTAAAATCTTGATTTTAAAGTAGGATGGTGATTTCCAAATTTCTGACTGTAAGTTATTCCATAGTCTTTTACTTAATATTAAAAATTAAAAGAATAATCCTTCCTGTTTAAGGTTATTTCAAGCCTATGCCCAACCAATATTATCCACACTTTACTGCAGGTAACCCCATCAAATCAATGGCTTACCGAAATCCATTCGTCGTAGGCCCCATAGATATTTTCTTCCTTTTTTAATAAAGTGCACATGTATCATTTGATATTATTAGTTTGACACCGCGTCTCGCTTCCCCGGTCGAAAAGGTCACGCTAGCCTCGTTTGATTAACACTATACAGCTATTTAATTTATCAGGGATATGGAAATATATTAGTCATATGTACTAAGCTGTTTCGCTTCGGGGTCTCTTTGATTAGTTCGAGTGTGTCCAGACGTATTTTTTTTTATATCGCCATGTTTCAAGGAAGAATTTGCCTATTGAAACTACAACACCAATGCTCGTATTCTTAAACAAGGCGAACTCTCCTGCTTTAAAAATCATTATAAGCAGCAGCATCATTATCTTAATCATTATCATCATTATAAGCAGCAGCATCATTATCTTCATCATCATCATCATCATCATCAGCAGCAGCAGCAGCATCATTATTATAATTATCATCATCAGCAGCAGCAGCAGCATCATTATTATAATCATAATCATCATCATCATCATCATCATCATTGTAAGCAGCAGCATCATTATCTTAATCATCATTATCATCATCATCAGCAGCAGCAGCAGCAGCATCAATATTATAATCATTATAATCATCATCATCATCATTGTAAGCAGCAGCATCATTATCTTAATCATCATTATCATCATCATCATCAGCAGCAGCAGCAGCAGCAGCATCAATATTATAATCATTATAATCATCATCATCATCATCATCATCATCATCATAAGCAACAGCATCATGAGTACATGATAAGAGATTGTGACCGAGAAAGTGTTATTGTGAAAAAGTCGGCACGTATAATAATGGGTCATTTTATGATTTAATCTTGAAAGACATTTGTTGTCCAAGTCAGCTACAAATACAACCACTTCGCGGTTTTTCCCGAATTAAGTCCGATTTAAATAAAAAGCTGGTATAGACACGTGATGTGCCTCTGCTGCCCCAGCTTGGTTAGACTAATTAGAATTCCCTATCTCCGTCGTATCCACGATACGTTACCGCAGTCCTTGCTTTCCCGAATAAGTAAATTCCTGTAATTAATCATTATTATCACTCTCCCGTGAATATATATAGTACCAACGAACTAATAATGTGGTATCAACCCTGTGTTGTGACAGTCGAGATAGAAAATGGCGTAGGCAAACTGAATCTTCTTTAATGTTAAAGAGAAGGTTGAGTTCTAGGAAGAGGTGAAAAATAATTTGTGAGCGTTATCATTGTATTATGCAAGTGTGGAAGAACATCAGAGAAAAAATGTTCCCTGAAAAGCATGGCTCTTCAAATGCTTTCATATTCTAAATATGGCATGTAACATCATAAAAATCGGGACAGATTTTATGCCACATGTTCGTGTAGTCCCATATACATCTTTATGTGTACAATGCTTGTAACTTTACCACGATAGGGCCAAATTTCTTATCATTTTGATGATTCCAGAACCTTGCAGTACACACCAATACTTATATGCTAGATGATCAACCTTTTCTGATCGATTCCACAACGTTTCTTTCACAATTCAATCGCATGGCCAGAACTCAACCTTCTCTTTAAGTCGTTCAATATGTAAGATCGATACGTATTTTGATAGAAAGAGGAAGACTAGGATATGAGTAGCAGTAGGTGTGTGTTCTACACTTGAGGATTAAGGTAAATAGTTTGAGGGGTTTATAAGGCCCCAAGGACAAAATTGGGTTTAGCTCCATCGTGAGCGTATTAATTCAGTTCTTGAGAGACGAAAAGGCGCTCACTCTGTATATTAGGATAATAGTTAATGTATTTATTTAATTATTTAGTCATTCATTTATTTATTTATTTATTTATTTCTGACATTTATACAGTGTAGCACCTTTTCACCAAAAGTGGGGGACTTTCATGAGTTAACGCCCTTCTGGCTCTTAACAGACGAATAAGATGTTGGAGACAAGTAAGATGAAGAAAAATTGAGGTGACTAAGAAACGGAGGGTCCAAAGCAACAACACAGACAGAGGAATCGGAAAGGGATGGTGGAGATTAAGAAAACATAGAGAAGAGAATGATAGCGGAAGGGATAAAGGAAACAGAAGAGATTGTACACAATTAATAGAGTTTATAAGAAACAAATATGAAGGGATTAAGAAACAGGAAGAAAGTGAAGATACAGGAAGAGGAGGAGGAGGAGTAGAAGAAGATGATGAAGAATGAAAAATGAAAAGAATGAAGAGAAGAAGAAAAATACGGAGGAGATGATGATGATGATGATGATGATGAAGAATATGGAGCAGTAGAAAAGGATTAAAAAAGAAGGAGAAAATAAAGAAGATTGATAAAAAGAAGACAAGGGAAAGTGAACCAGATCGAATAGACTTATACAAATCACCATCATACATGGACGTAAAAAAGAAAAGACCTCATTTATATACTGTCTCTACAATCCAAATCGGAAGCAAGTCTTTATTTTGTGTAGATTTGCTTTTCCTCGGTTTTTGTATCACCATGCGGAAAGAACCCTCTTAAGACGAACAAGGCGCCATGTTTGTCGCATCAGGGTGCTATAGCGTCGCATTTAAGATATTTGTCCAAATTATAGCGTAATGGAAAAAAGGGAAGATTCTCAATTGCGTCGAAATAGACACAAGATTTCAAATGTACTCTCTTTGACAATAAACCCTCCTGGGGCAATTCATATAAATGCCATTATCTCAGAATCCAGCTACCAATGAATATGCATCGGGTACGGTTTGGATATAGAATATAATCGGAATTGACAAGACATCGGCGGCAAGTCGGGGTGTTTTAACAAGTAGGGCTATACCATGCATCCCGACCTCAACATCAATATCAGGGTTTTAAAATAGAGCGTGGAAGAGAATGAGATGTCACTACATTTGGTTGTGGGGGAGGGAGGGGAGGGGCAAGAGGCGGGTGGAGCAGCACAGCTGCTTTTTTCTAGAACAGCGAGGTGGTACCATCGTGATGGCAGGAAAACGAAAAGTAACGAAAAAGAAAGTCCGGTGTATCGGAAGACATGGTCGTGTTTCCACTGTTACGCTCTCTTACTCCTCCCGTACTTTCTAATGGTGATCTTTCTTTCAGTGCTTCCTATTCTTCATCTCCAGCCCTCTCTCTCTCTCTCCCCTTTTCTGTCCCTCCCATTTTCTCTCTCTCTCTCCCTCCCCCTCTCCCTCTTTCTCTCTTTTTCTTCTCCCCTTCTCTCTCCCCCTCTCTGTGACACACACAAACCCACACAATCTTTCTAACTTTTTATGCTTATGATTGTGAACGCAATATAACTTTTCTCTCTCTCTCTCTCTCTCTCTCTCCACTTTTCTCTCCTTTTACATCTATCTATCTATGTATCTATCAATGTACCTTTCTCCCTCTCTCCCTCCATCCCTCACTCTCTCCTCCTCCTCTCCCCATTCACCCATTCCTTCTCATCTCTATATCCGTCTTCCCTTTCGTCAGACTCTGCCTGTACCTCTTGTATCGACTGCACATTACTCCCTAATAGGACGAATGGAGTCCTGCACTGTCTTCAATTTCAAATACCGCGTTCCTCCTTCTTTTAATGTCGTTTCCTCTTCCTTTCACGCAAATAAAGCACATCAACAGGACGTGTTCTTAAGTGCAAGATGCCTTATTTAGGTACCAGAGGCCGATGCCGTGACCGCCTAATCTTTACAGGCAAATTGCATCCTCAAACGAGAACTAGAAGGTCGTTAACATTAATATACAAAGAGTTGATGCCCTTCTGGCTCTCCGCAGACAGCATGTAAGTGATCACCAAGTATTGCTTAAAAGCACTGGCTGACGAAGTGAATTCTTCTTTGCCAAAATGAATGGGTGCCATTTTATACTCTGAATTAACTATGGTATAGGTATAGTCAAGGCTAAGCGAGGAAGGGTGGGGATTGATAACTTAATCCACCTTTTAACGGAGGGGAGGGGATATAATTATCTTGCTCCATGAACTAGGCGATTTATGTCGACCTGGTAAGAAAAACAGTATCCCCCTACAAACTCAAGAAAACGAGACGACAGGGCCTTGTCCTACACCCCCATTATCAGAGGCCTTGTCAATAAACAGAACATCCTATGAGTGAGACAGGCCCCCTACCCCCGTGCCCCTTCAATGGTTGCACTCACGCAAAGCCACTGTCTATACTATTTGAACAAAAATTAAGGATTTTCTAATGGACAGCCAGGAAAAGAGCGTAGAATGACACACAGGTCGTATAGTAAAGAAATGATGTCATAAACCATACGAAATTAACGATGGCCCCTGTGTGTGCCTTTTTTTTTAAAGGAAGGTGTTCACACATGACTTAAAAAGATCAAGAAGAAAAAATTATTCGCCCTTAGTATAGTATAATCTTTGTTTTAAAGGCATCGTTTAACAATGTTAAATCTGGGATGCATGGCCCTACGTGTTACCAGTGTCTGTGATATTGATGCTCTAAAAAAATTGCGCTTCAAAATGATCATGAAGTGCCTCAAAAGTAAAAATCTTTGAGTGACCGGTTTTACCATACTCATTTCCACCTATAGACTGTAGTGTTATGAAAACCGTTAGGAAAACGCAAAATCTGATTTCGATTTCCAATCATAAATATCTTGATAATCAGACAGGCGATCGGCTTGTAAAAGTCATGGGGTTCCTGACTGACCTAAAGGTTTATAACTATCATTGCAGCATGAGCTAAATCCAGGATTTTGTTTCAGAATCTGAGACAAAGTTACCCAATCCATTTAAAGGCAGTGTGTTCTACCGACATCGCTACCACTGCTATAATTTATTTTCAATTGCGCCATCTTTCGGTGAAGGCGTTCATAGAGCGATTTCCGGTTCCTGTACCAAAGCATCATTATGCACGCGTCATCAATTGGCGACGCATTGTTGACATGACTGTCGACAAATCGGGATATTGTGAGCTGCAGATGGCAGTTTACGTACATCTGAAGTAGTGTCAGTAGAACAATACCCTGCCTTTATTGTCAAGCGAAGTTACTAGGTACTTTTTTTTTCGTATCGGATTGTCTTATTCAGTGGCGTAGCGTGAGTTCAGTCACGCGGGCACTTTTATGCATAGGCCTATATGGGGGTGGGGAGGCATCGGTATTACCAGTGGGATGAAAGACAAGGCCAATGATCAGGGGAAGGGTGTGGAAGGGGTCTTTTTCATCCTTTTCCCAAGTATATGTTCCTCCTCTCAACCCCCTCTCTCTCTCTCTCTCTCTCTCTCGCTGTCTCCCCTTTTCATTTTTGTTTTCATCCAGTAGCTACGCCACTGGTGTAAAGTATGATATCACTTCAAGTGTCAATTGTATCCATTTTAAAATGCAGTGGACGATTCGATTTCTATTGAAGCATAAAATGAATCAGTTTGGCAGAGTCAGTGATAATGCTCTAGCGCCACTAACGTACAAAACCATTTATGATGTCTTTTGCGAAAATAAAATATGCCTTCCAATTTTTGAACGGGATTACTGCATGGGTCTGTTGCACTAAAACGTGTTTAGCGCCATCTCTGGTTTATGATATATTTGAGAGTCACAGTTTACATTACATACAGAGTTACTTCTAAAAGGTGAAGTAGAATGGATCCGGCCGTCTGGGGTGTATTGGTGTCATGGGGTGGGGGAGAGGGGGGTGGAAAGGAAGTGCCCCCGTGTTAGATAGCAGTACCACTAGGTGTAAATCCTATTAAAAAAAAAAAACCTTAAATAATGTATCTATACTGGGTTGGAAATTGTGTAAAGTTCAGAACATCAATTATTCTTCAAAATATTTCTTCCCCCGTTCAAATTTACAAGGTACGTTTTATATAGTGATTCCTCCTTCATATGTCTGTTATATCATTTCGCCATATTTTCCTGTTCTCAGTAAAGATCGAGCACGTTCCACTTAATCATTCCTTTAAGATTTTTAAAGATATTATGAAAGATAAAGCAAGTTTCATCCATCTCCAATCCCCTCATAATTAGGCCATTCAAAATACTTATAATTATAGATGGAAATAACAATACCATTTCCCCTTTGTATTTATAAACTTTCAGGTGCGTGGTTTCGTAAGCTTTTTGATACCATAATCCCATGAAAAGCGAAATATTATACTCTATGCACACCCACACCTGCACATAAACCTCCTTAAGGAAAGAAAGCTTATCAAGAAAACGGTATTTATAGGCTTAGAAAGTCGTGGGAAGACAGAAAAAACAAACTGATGGGTACTGGACACGCTGGGTACAGAGATGTCGCTCCGAAAGTGTTTTCCAGAAGGAAACTGCATTTTTTTTGGCCATGAAGTAAGAAGAGGTGGTCTGGGAAAGTCCCTTTGTATAACGTGAACAGTGGAAACCAGGCGACCTGCTATTTCCTGGTTGGACGAATCCACATATGGACATTCAGGGAAAAAAATGTCGGAGGGAACAACAGCAACGGCAGATAGAGAGGGATGGCACAAACTTGGGATGGCCACTGCAGCACAGTTAGCGCCACCTGATTGAAAAGGGTTCTAGGACACCTACCCCCGGGACAACCACCCTCCGGGTAACCACCCCCAGGATAACCACCCTCTAGGACAACTACCCCCTAGGACAACTACCCCTAGTTTAACCACCCCCAAGGACGACTAACCCCTAGGACAACTACCCCCAGACAACTACCCCTAGGACAACTACCCCCAGACAACTACCCCCGGACAACCACCCTCCGGGTAACCACCCCTAGGATAACCACCCCCTAGGACAACTACCCCCTAGTTTAACCACCCCAAGGACGGCTACCCCCTAGGACAACTACCCCAAGACAACTACCCCTAGGACAACAACCCCCAGACAACTACCCCCTAGTTTAACCACCCCAAGGCCGACTACCCCCTAGGACAACTTCCCCAGACAACTACCTCTAGGACAACTACCCCGGACAACTATTCTAGGGGTAGTTGTCTGGGGGTAGGTGTCCGGGGGGGGGTAGTTGTCTTGGGGGTAGTTTTCCTAGGGGGTAGTTGTCCAGGGGGGCATTGTCCTGGAGGATGGTCGTCCGGGGGTAGTTGTCCGGGGGTAGTTTCTTGGGGGTAGTCGTCCTAGAGGGTGGTTGCCCTAGGGGTAGTTGTCCTTGGGGGTAGTTGTCCTAGAGGGTGGTTATCCTAGGGGTGGTTATCCGGGGGTGGTTGTCCAGGGGGTAGGTAGACAGACTGAGTTAAACCTGATTTTTCTTACTACATTAATGTATGCAACGCCATTCCATCTATCAAGCCCACACATCTCTGTTATTTGCCATCCCCGTACACTCTTGCAGTGTCATTCCACTCCCAGTTGATTCGCCTTTCTGTGCAACATTTCTTTTGGGGTAATTTTGTAACCCCCCCCCCCCCATTTTGTTGTTTATTAGTTTAGTTTTAGAATCTAGGTAATCTTTGCGGAATGAAGATGTTTCCGTAAACTAAACAACCCATATTAAAGATACTATGTTCCTTTTGCAGCCAACATCAAATTCTGTAGAACTTTGCAGGAATTATGAATATGTCATGTTTGTGCTATCTGTGAAATTTAAACGTTAGCAGTGTCCTAATATTCAAATTATGCAAGGAAACCCGTTTACTTGCTAGACTTCACTGTCAGACACTATTGAGTGACTGACTGGCTTTTTCTTCTTTGGTAATAACATACATAAAATGAGCTGTAAAGGGTACATGAGCATTTGTCTACATCAATAACCCACTTCTTGTAATGGCCAAAATTAAACTGATTGAATCTTTGCGCAGCATAAAACGTACGACCATTAGGTACAATGGTCTGAAAAATCAGACTATTACTTACTGGCTCTATAGCTCCTAAGTCGATTCGACAACTAATAGTCGTTATTTTCCACATAAAGACATTTTCAAGCCCCCCCTTTTTTTAGGGAAGTTCTAAATTAGTATTGTCTTTCAAATGCCGTCGGAATTTAACCTTTTCATTTTTTTGGCCTGCAAATGGGACATAGTACCTTTAATGTAATAGTTTAGCGTTTAGACTTCGCATAATGTAAGTTCCCTCCAACGAATACCTACAAATGTTAGATAGTAAAGAAATACGCATAACATGTTTTTTCCATTTTCATGGTTAGTTCAATAGTAAGGTTCTCCATTGTAATTGGTATTTTCTAGTGGACATAATGGCAAGGACGGGGAGGGGGGTTGTACGGAATCACAGTAATGATCAAAACATCTTTTTTGCTCAAATTATACTTTTTGTATTAATGTAGTCGAAGGCGTCTACCATAGAAGGACAAAATCAATTTAAAAAAAAATCAATTTATAATTTTCCAAAGCGTGGTTGAATAATAATTCTTACAATTTATATAGATTCTCTTTCTTCTGTACTATGAAAATTGATTGCTTCCTTATGAAAATCTTTAATTCCTTCTAAAAATAATATCGATTGTAATATAATTGAACACAACTTTTTGTCAAAACAACGTGGGAAGTATTTTTTAAATTGTACTTGTTGATTCCGGCTAAGGTAATTTTGAGCAAGCGTTCGCCCAAAATGTAAACATTTCTTCAGAATAGAATACTCATCTGATGAGCGGTAAAGATGCAAAATATATTTGCACATTTCGTAAAATTTCAAACTGCCATTACTGAAGTAGCATTCATTTGTACAATGTATATTATGTACCTCATGCATTGACGATTCATTATTGTTATGTCTCCATAGGAAACGAACAAGGCAGTGTTTTCAGCAGACACACAAGCCCGCAACACGTCGACCCTTGCTAAAGAGCGTGACGTCAAACCGAAAGTCACGTGCAGGGGGCGCAATCAACCAATCATGACGCGCCAGAGATGTGTGAGTGTGTCGCCCGACCGGACTGTACGCTTCACACGGACAGCACACAGTGAGAAGCCAACCAATCTCAGGCGCAGTCTCTCCGAAATCGGCAAGAGCAAGCACGTTGATGAACACTATAAAGGCCTGGCACCTCGTTCTCGGAGTTTAGATATCGATCTGGAACAGAGAAGCGCTGATGCGAGTTCTCGAAAAGATATCAGTGTCTCAAACTCACCTCAGTATCACTATCAACGGAGTGAGTGTGAGCAAATCAAATCACGTTCACCGTCTCTAAGTAGGAGCATCAGCCTAACCCGACCCATAGCTTGGTTCAGAAAACGCTGGCTTTTCCATCAGCTTTCTGACAGCGGAGTACTACTAGGTGATCTAACCAGCACCATGCATCAAGAACGTAAAATGACCAGGTCTTCATCCGTAGCTGATGTTGACATCAAGCCTCCTTCTCCTAAATCATCCAACGAGTCTAGAAGGAATAAACACCAGAAGATGGGGCCACATCCCAAGAAGAAGATGCTTCGATCTCACAGCGAGTCTGCCATTGACACAAATATCCTGCGGAGCTTGATGAAACACAGCTCCACTGCACCCGTTGATGACAACAAGCCAGCCGGGATCATCTGTAGCAACGAGGACTTCAAGAAGATCCTCACCGACTCTAAACGCCATCGTTTTGGACGTAAGCGAAACAATACCATGGTGACCCAGCTCGAGACAACGCCGGAGGCTCCTGCTGAAACCGAGGTCCACCTGGACAACCGTCTAAGCGAGAAAGAGGAATCATCCACCGTGAAGGACAATGTGTCTGTGGCACAAGAGCGAAGGGGAAGCAAGGATCGCGTCATCAAGTTCCCGATGAGGCAATGTGCTTCTGACCCCAACAGCCCAGCTCATCTGAGTGAAGCCAAGCGAGACATCATGCGGCTTTCTCCTCTTATACTGCATAAGAACAATGTGAACAATTCTTCCATGAACACCAATCGTATCGTGCACCTCTCACCGAAAGCCTTAACGAGTAGACTCACGAAATGCAACGCCAACGCAGACGAACTCGAACCTATGCTTCCCAAGGACAACAATGGCAATCATCTCATCGAAAAAATGCAACTTGTCGATGACGTTGTAATCGAGGAGGAAGAGAATGTGGATGAAGAAAAGGAGAGTAGCGAGGAGGAGCCACAGATTAAGAACATCCCAACGAATAACAATGAGAATGACAATGAGCCTAAGACGAAGTCAGAATCCGCCTTTGATGCCCAGCTCCTCGGGGAAGCAATAGAGCGACACTTAGCAATGCAAAAGAGTCCCGGTCGAAAGAGTCCGCGTTACGGTGAGGGGAGGAAGCGATCGGGTTCCCTCAAGAACATGTTGGTGCAGAACAATTCGCAGATCTCAGCTCGTCTGGGAAGTCTCATCTCGCGGTTTCCTTTCAGACGCGAGGGGTCTGTAAGCCCAACGAACAGTGAAACCGGAGTTACCGTTTAAACCGAACTTTCAAAAGACACTATGGCCTGGAGTCATGAACTTTAACGCAGACTGTGTACCGACTACGACCATACGGAACCACCATAATCTATTGTGTACATTCATGATTTATATTCTATTGTTCATGATTGCATTTTATATTGATATTGCTCATTGTCCAATTGAAGTCAATGCAAGTCAAAATTCTAGGCTTTGGTCAAAAGTATCTAAACGTTGTGCACAAAAGCGCACCAACATTTCCTTGTTTGATTTTCATTTTGCCAATCAAGTTGATCGTAACAATTATCTTTTGAAAATATTGCTTTATCGACAGCCTAATCATTTCTGTAAAGAACATAATCATTTCTGTAAAGAACAACAATAACACTTTGAGTTGAAAATGTAAATTCGTCACATATATTGAACCCACAAATTTGTTTACTTAGTTTTTGTGTAACGCTATCATTTATAACATTAATCTGTTTATCAAATACAACTACATGGCTAAAAACTTGACTACAAAAGATACCGTGACAACAAAGTATTGGACTTTCGAGAAATGTAATCACAATATGATTTCATAATTGTAAATAGATTGCTTATGAAATATATGAAGTTCGACATATTTATTAAATAACTCTGTCTGTGACAGTACTATTTCATTATGAAAACATAATTGAAAGTTTCATTGTACTCATTTTCAAACACCTTTTCGTTGGATTTATGTTGCAAATGACTGTTGATTGGCTGTGATAGCGAGATAAATGATAGAGGAAGGCGGAGTTCGAAGAGGTAAATCGAGAGATAGATAGAAAGATAGCGAATGAGAGAGAGAGAGAGAGAGAGAGAGACGAGAGGCAGGGAGGGTTAGAGAGTATTGAGATAGAGTGGGGGAGGGGAAGAGATATGAAGAAAAGGAGATATTGAGAGAAAGTTAGAGAGAAAGCATGAGAGAGAGAGAGAGAGAGAGAGTGTGTAAAATGGGTTGCAAATGAATTGGGATAGGAAGAGAAAAGGAGAGAGACAGAGAGAACTGAGAACTGTGGGAAAAGTGTGAGTGATTTTTAAAAGTAAAACAAAACGCTGAGATGGTAGTTGCAGACAATATACATAAAAAGCAATAATGAAAGAGTGACACATAGTTACTTTTCATTTAAGATTTACGGAAAAAACATGTCCATTGAATAACCTGTCACCTGTCCCTATTCCTCTCTTTGTATTTTTGCATCTTACTTATTTCTTCTCTTAGCTAACCTCCATTCCTCAAGCTTTTTCTATTTTCATATTCCTCTTCTTCATTTGATTTATTACATGTAAATTTGACTGCCCGTTCTTCACTCTCATTAATTTATCTACAAATCTTGCTCGAAACGACGGGCTATACCCACTATGCTTATCTATCACAAATGATGCAATACATCTACTCAAAGTCACCATGCATCGCATTCAAAAATATCCTTCAACGCAAATGCATTTTCGAGATTATCATCATCACCTCAGGTAATATAGCAATATGGAGTACGTGCAGTATATTTAGCATGCCGTCTAGGCATACTTTTTCTCAACTTTACATTTTTCTTTGGCATTAAGAGTTGCTGAATCTGATATCAGAAATGGAAAACCCATTTGCTTAATTTGTACCCCCTTCAGCAAGGCTTTCCACTCGTCATTCGTCGGCTATTACATCAATCAAGAATCCCTTTTTTTTCTGGCATTTCGGTGGCTTTTGTCCTATTTTTGTATCCATTACACCTTTGTATTCGCAAATCTACACCGAATTATGGTCTTTCCTGAATGCGTTCAGCAATCTTTATTATATTTCCTGCTTTCTGCCTGCTAGACTTCGTTATCTATTCAGAAATGCGAATACATGTATTAGGTTAAATCTACCTTATATAATAAATAACAACATTAATATAGGATAAATGCACGGATAAACATTTGGGATAAATCTAAAACCTCCATACATTTTCTTTACAGAGAAAACTATCTATCGTGATTCTTGGAGGTTCTCATAATTGGTGGGTCAAAAATAAATACAAAAAATAAAACAAAATCACTTTTGGGCGTCTGATCAAGTAGTGGAAAAGATACTACCTGATTAACATGATGCAAGAATAAACACAACGCAAAATGGAATGAGTAGGCAAGCATCTAACGCTGTTAGTTATTCCTTAAATCTACCAAGTTTGCTCTTCTGGGCTTTCTTATTTTGTTATTTCACTGACAAAAAATAAGATAAGTTAAGATAAGATGAGAAGATAAGATATGATAAGATACCCAACTGAGAATATTCTGTTATAATGGGATGTCAAATACACAGGTGACTTTAATCTATGCTCCTTTATTTCCCATAATTTAGGCCTTTTCACTATCTCATTCCATTTTCCTTACCTCTATAAATATATAGTACGTATACTCTAAATTTTACAACGGTTGACCCATTTGTATGTGCTTGTATTCAAACGATTCAACCAATTTTTTCTGAAAATAGTGCTTGTGAACTGTTAGCAGCAGCGTTTCTACAAACGCTTACTTATCTTGACCAATGTCACAACCGATAAACCATTCAATATCTAACAGTAAGCAGATACACTGATTGTGTAACAATAAGTGCTAATTTACCTGCGTTTTAAGTGTTTGAATACAACGCTTACGTATCATAACCAATTTCACAACGGATAATCCATTTAATATCTAACAGTAAGAGACAAAACTGTTAGCTACCAAACGGTTAAACTTATCGTTTAACAATAAGTGCTAATTTACCCTGTGTTTTAAGTGTTTGAACACTAACTCTTACGTATCATAATAATTTGTATTCTAACACCTAAACATGTATGTGTTGCATGCGGTTGCATTTTTGGGACAAGTATGTGTTAGTGCATGTGTTTTGATTTTTGGGACAAAAACATTTTAGTAAACAAACGCTTAAACCAGTTTGAAATGTTACAGTGAAGATACCAATACCAATTTTTATCACTTGATATAGAACAATACAAAAGTAAAGGAAATGTAAATGAAATGTAAATAAACAACTTCAACGAAATCAACAAAGACTGATACATTATGCTCCGAAATCTCTACAGAGATGTGCCGATTCTAAATTGAACAAAGATAATACGAACGATAAATTTCAATATCTGTTTCTACACTGCAATTGTGTTGTCCTCACGTAATGAATGCATCGTACACGATCAGATATTGACAGTGCAATTGGGTGGGAGAAAAAAAATCTGTGAAACAAAGAACTAAAGCAGGACATAAATTCTCAGAATATCATAGGATTTTTGAAAATGATATAAAACAATATTCAGCCATATCCTTCAGGCATGCCATAAGGGTCTTATCGACTCAACACGCTCGAAAAGGTTGACAATATTTTTTTGATGCATAAAATGATTTATGTCTTGCTTGCTCGAATGTTAAACGCAAAGCATTTTGTTTTCGAGCCATCCATATATTTCATTTGCTACCCGACGAATCTCACCATCTATATATTGACGAGGTCTGACTGTATGCCGCACACTGACATGCTGAGACGTACATATTTAATGAGCGTGCGTGCATCTTGTGGGGGTAAGCATGTGTGTGGGTTGCGTGAGTGCGTGTGTGTATATGTTACGTCTATATTTGCAAGTCTGCTGCGTGTTTCTGATAATAATGGAGATCTGTTCGTCGTTTCTGCTAACACATTGACCCTCACTGTCTGTTAATGCGGCGAGTTGTTTCTTCTTCAACAGAAAATCGCTTCCCCTTGAAATAATGTTTACATCTTATTTAGATAACAGATGTTGGATGGTGAAGAGTTAAGAAAAAGTAAACTATTAAGTAGAATATATTCATTGTAGACTATTTATAAATAATTGATTCGAAAGATTCTTACATCTAATTGAAATAGTATGTTTTACGAATATCTTCAATGGCTTGTATTTTGACAGGAAATGGTAATGTAATAACCTAGGATGATTAAACAGAAAACATAATATAATCGATTCGGAAAACATATTCACTAGAAAGAAAAAAAATCTCTGCATAATTCATTCGAAATGCGCTTACATCTAACTCCTATGACATCTATTATGAATGTCTGGAATGACTGTCTGCAATATTAAATTAAATGGTCTAGTTAGATAGAACAAGAAAGTAAAGTATTCTTTAAAATTTATTCACTTCGAATGTTTTTTTGTGAAATTCAAAGCATTAATCTTTACAAATCTTACAGACACCCATCCATATCAACTATATTGGTTGAATTTTTTTAAGGACGTTCCTACTCCTTGTCGGTTATCGATTGCTTGATGTTTTTCAAAGAGGAAAAATATGTTAAATACACCCTTCAAAACATGCGTGCTTTCATTGTAAACTACTAGGCATTTCATCGATTGAGCGTACCAGAGTACCCCATCCCACATACACACACGATTGACTTAAGTGGCTCAGACAAATTCCTTCCTGCAATTTCTCTTTAATAATTTCAAGTTTTATCCCCAAACAGGATGAATTGGAATTATTGCGTATTAAATAAGGATTAATCTGACCAATGAAATTGAAAGACAATGTCATATAATGTAAGAAAGTGGGATAGAAAGAGAGAAAGAGAGAGATAGAGGGAGATACAAGAGCGGAATATATATATATATATATATATATATATACAGAGAGAGAGAGAGAAAGAGAGGCAGAGGAGATTGCTAGAAAAAGAAGGGGGAAAAAAGCATGATGAGAGGAGAGGAGAGGAGATACGGCAGAGTGGATAGATACAGCTGGAGATATAAAGGATGATAAGAGAAAAGGAGGGAGTGAAAGAAGAAAAGAGAACATCTTAAGAGATGTGGCAGAATTGTGATGGACAGACGGGAAAATGAGACAGGGATGTGGCGGATAAGACAGCAAGATGGAAAATAGTGATTTAGACAGAGACAGAGACGGAGAGAGAGAGAGAGAGAGGGGGGTAGAAAGAGAGAAAGAGAGAGATAGAGGGAGAGAGAGAGAGAGAGAGAGACAGACAGAGACAGAGCCAGAGAGAGATAGGGGGTATAGATCGGAATAGTCTACATGGCAGACATGGAAGAGAGTTAAATACAGTTAGACACATGCGTAATCAATAGCGAAAGTCAAAAGGAGACGGATAAAATGACAACAGAGATATACAAATACAAATTAATATAAATAAGGAGAAAGAGAGTGAAGGGAGAGTAAGAATTAGGACAGAACTTTCAAGTGAAATACAATCCTTCAAAAGTCGATTTAAACATAGATATTGAAACCACAGGTTATACTCCCTATGTACATGCAACTTTCACGTGATAACTTCATTTCCATGGCAAAGTCATGCGGCTTCATGCATACAGCTAGCGAGCTGCAAGCAGTCAAACCACAATGCTGAATTAAGGGCATAACTAATGCGGTTTTACTAGCTGCATTCATAATGCCAGTTGACATTTACAAAGGAGGGTATCATGTACAACCTTCTTAAAGATGAGAATTTTGTATTTTCATTACCGACGCCATCTTGTTTGTTTCTTTTCGGTTATTATAGTACGTCAAATGTATATTTTTAGTCAACAAGACATGTGGCTGGACTGTGAATGAATATGTTGATCTTAAAGTGCTCAAAAGAACAAATTGGAAATTTTCAGGCCAAAAAAATATTGCCCGGAGAGTGTTTGAAGAGAAATTTGATTCCTTTCATTCTATATCTTTGCTTTCTGCATCCGAGAAGTAATCTACGTAATAGTATGGGTCTAAATTACCTTAAAAAGTTCCAGTTATGGGAAATGTTAAATTTCAAATAAATAAATTACGACAAGTAGGGTAACGAAACCTCGATACATAATGAGTTTTGCTTCGACACTCAAATTAAAATCATTAATTTACTTTCAAATTATGTTTGCGCTCTGATAAAAAACTTTATTATTCTATACTGTGACTAATGTCGAATTTATTGATGCCCCGCAATAATTATGGGCTTGTGGATAGGTCACCGGATTGTGAACCACTGGAAAAGGGGTTCGAATCCCTGCCGCAGCACTAACGTCCTTTAGCACTGAAACATTCATCTACATTCCCCACACTCACGACACTCGACCCAGGTGAAGTACATGGGTACGTGGCAGGAATTAATTCCTTACAATGCTATTTAAAACGCCGTAATGGCAGACATGCTAAAATAACGATGTAATAAATACATAAACTGTTCCCTTGTTCACATGCGTCATATGAAAAAATGGCACGGATTAAACCAAAACCATACATGATCAAAGTGTAACCTTCATTATAAGGAAACCATTCTTTCATTTGAGTATTTATACTTAGATCCTGATACAATGGCTTCCCAAATAAGGTAATTTTTACATACAAGGACATCGAAAACATAGATGGTTACGACGCACCCATCGCCGATCTGAAGACATAAGACCTAAACATGAGGAATATATGAATTCCTCACACCCGTAGTATATCTATAGCAGATATTAAATCCGCCATACACCTTTTCAACAATATAAGGTTACATGATATAAGGGTATCGAAACCATAGATTGATAAAACACAAGCATCGCTGAAAGAAAATCTCGAACTTAAGATTTTATTGTAAACAGTAGACAGTTTTAATTGTCATTGGATGATAAGAACAACGATTATGCAAATTACGAACATATGACATAATCACAAGTTACAGATCTTGGGGTATGCATTAATACCATGTTCACATTGTCTTCTCGTGCAAACAATGCGGTAGGGTAATTGTATCTATTCGGAGTATATGGAGAATTCGTAGATTTATAGATGTTAAGATTTGTCAGTCACAATCACTACATGAACTACATGTAAACGAATTTTTATTCCAATTTCGTGGGAAATAGTATATTTGATTGATGATCCGATCATAACCATTGTTTTTCCTTTGGCAACGCATTAATCTACATTTGCCACTCCATACCCGAAGAGAAATGGGAACCTGGTAAGATGACGAAAGCCTTTGTGTTAGTTATTGCCATAAACCCTCATTGCGGCTATATGTTAGGAATAATCCCCAGGGAGTGGAGATAGTGCACATTCTGTGTGGATGAATCCGATGACTGGCCAGGGTAATAATATCTGTAAATCGCTTAGAGACGGTATAGTCCGTACTAAGCGCGTTATAAATCCAGAAAATTGGTACGATTATTAGTATTAATCATATTATCATCATCATTATAATTAATAAATTTAAGCCAAGCCCCCCTCTCGTAAATTATAATTAGAGAGAAAGGGATAGGAAGATATGAATATATATATATATATATAGAGAGAGAGAGATAAGAAGAAAGAATGAAAGAAAGGTAGAAAGAAAGAGATGAGGATAAAGGACGATGTTAGTAGAAGATAAATCCATTCGTTTCATACAAGAAATTGCAGTGATTTCAAATAACATTAGAAGACGACACAAGTAGAAGATAAATCTACTCGTATCCTACGTGAAGTGCAAGTGAACTCCAATAGCATCCTTAAGTCCTGCGGTTTGCCCATGTAATGAATCCTTCTCCCACCCAATAAATAAAAAAACATAAATGTATATATTAAAAGATAAATCAAAATTATTCTGGATTGGCAAGCCATCATGTATGTGTACATTTTCTCGTCATTGTTCTTCACTAGATGTTTTTCCTTTTCTCCCTTTCTCGACGTGTTTACACCTCATAACTCGGATTTATCATGACTGACTGTATTTAATCCCTCCCGATTTACGTTGACTTTGTTTGTTACATGGAGCGGTCTACACTGATATATATATATATATATATATCAAATAATCTGATGTTGATAATCCTCCGTCACGGCAATATACAAATAATAATTAAAACAATTCTCAAGAAGATAACTCTCATGGATTTTTATTTCAATTGTCGAAAAATAGACAAGTGCAAAAGAAATATTGAACCAACCGTCGGAGAAATATTTTGCATTAGAAGTTGCACTTCATGCGCCATTTCGATTGCGCTATTTCCTGCGTTAATCAAGCATATGGAAGAAATAAATACATTGTCTGGATCTATACTTTTATATTTTATTCATCCATAAAGGGTTACAAAATGTTTGTTACCTGACGCCGATATCTTTACACTTTCGAAAACATATAAATGTACATATAGACTAGTAATTATAGCATTACTGGGAGGTCACTGTACGATTCTGTGTAAAGCTCTTTATTAAAGTTAAGAATATGATTAAACAAAGGAATGTCCTTTCCCACGGTATTGAAAAACATGCCTTATATATTTTATGATGGACGTAATGTCCTTCTATTAAAAATAAAGTAAAGGCCATGTTTACGTCTGTTCAGAAGCTGACAGAAGGGGGAGTAGCTAACATCGTGATTCACTACCAAACGTCACGTAAAATACAATCAAAGAACAAAGAATGCGAGCATAATGTTATACTACAATTTGTTTTTCTTGTTTCAAAGCACCTCATTTTTTCCATTGAATGTTCTGTTCGTACATCGCTTTTCTTAGCGATGGGTAGAAACTTCGAGAATAGGAATATAATGAATGAATATGTTGATCTTAAAGCGCTCCAAAGAACAAATTGGAAATTTTCAGGCCATAAAAATATTGTCCGGAGAGTGTTGGAAGAGAAATTTGATTCCTATCATTCGTTATCTTTGTTTTCTGCATCCGAAAAGTAAACTACGTAATTGTATGGGTCTTAATTACCTTAACAAGTTCCAGTTATGGGAAATGTTAAAATTCAAATAAAAAAATTACGACAAGTAGGGTAACGAAACCTCGATACATAATGAGTTTTGCTTCGACATTTAAATTAAAGTCATTAATTTACTTTCAAATTATGTTTACGCCCTGATAAAAAACTTTATTATTCTAACTTTTCATTGGATGGCAAAAATCTACAAGCAGATCTAACAAAGCTCTGAAAATGTTCCCACCAGTGGCAACTACCATTTAATCAGGAGAAGTGCAAGGTCATCCACTATGGTCGAAGAAATCCTTGTTATGATTATTTCATGTCAGACGAAGATACACCTATTCCTGCCGTTGAAGTAGAAACAGACCTTGGTGTACCCTTTGACCAGCAATTGAAGTTTTCACGTCATGTGGATGGGGTATGTGCTGCTGCAAATCGCAAGCTAGGGATTATCAAGCGGACATTCTCTAATTTGGACAAAACAGGCTTTATACATCTATACAAATCAATTATAAGACCCAGACTTGAGTACTGCTCAACGGTGTGGCATCCAGTATTGAAGAAAGACAGCACAAACATAGAAAAGGTACAGCGTAGAGCAACTCGTCAAATACACATGCTACGACACTTGAGCTACGAGAAGAGACTAAAACATCTCAACTTGCCATCTCTTGCCTACAGACGCCATAGAGCAGACATGATACAAATATACAAAATAATGATGGCCTAGATGAACTGGATCCAGCACACTTCTTTGACCATCCAACTGATAATAGAACCCGTGGCCATCGATACAAGATCGCTAAGAAGAAAGTCTACTCGAAGCTTAGACATGGATCATTTTCACAGAGATGTATCAATGAATGGAACAACCTCTCCTCTGTAGTTGTGGAGAGCACGTCACTAAACAGCTTTAAATCCAATTTGTTGAAATTTTGGTTGTCAAGAAAAGATCAATTTGACCCAGAAGAGTCCTTCGCTTGTCCATGTTCGTCAATTGCTGTATAGCGCCACTAAACATGTGTCAAAATATGGATTCTTCATCCGAATGTCAACGAGAGGCAAATAAGTTTTTAACTTTAAATGCCTACTTCCAAGGTATATTTCAAGGTATATATACTGTGACTAATGTCGAATTTATTGATGCCCCGCAATAATTATGGGCTTGTGGATAGGTCACCGGATTGTGAACCACAGGAAAAGGGGTTCGAATCCCTGCCGCAGCACTAACGTCCTTTAGCAAAACATTCATCTACATTACCCACACTCACGATACTCGACCCAGGTGAAGTACATGGGTACGTGGCAGGAATGAATTCCTTACAATGCTATTTAAAACGCCGTAATGGCAGACATGCTAAAATAACGATGTTTAAATTAATAAACACATAAACTGTTTCCTTGTTCACATGCGTCATATGAAAATATGGCACGGGTTAAACCAAAACCATACATGATCAAAGTGTAACGTTCATTATAAGGAAACCATTCTTTCATTTGAGTATTTATACTTAGATCCTGATACAATGGCTTCCCAAATAAGGCAATTTTTTACATACAAGGACATCGAAAACATAGATGATTATGACGCACCCATCGCCATAGGATTAGCACGATCTGAAGACATAAGACCTAAACATGAGGAATATATGAATTCCTCACAGCCGTAATATATCTATAGAAGATATTAAATCCGCCATACACCTTTTCAACAATATAAGGTTATATTATGATATAAGGGTATCGAAAATATAGATTGATAAAACACAAGCATCGCTGAAAGAAAATCTCGAACTTAAGATTTTATTGTAAACAGTAGACAGTTTTAATTGTCATTGGATGATAAGAACAACGATTATGCAAATTACGAACATATGACATAATCACAAGTTACAGATCTTGGGGTATGCATTGATACCATGTTCACATTGTCTTCTTGTGCAAACAATGCAGTAGGGTAATTGTAATTATCCTATTCGGAGTATATGGAGAATTCGTAGATTTATAGATGTTAATATTTGTCAGTCACAATCACTACATGAACAGAGATACATGTAAACGAAATTTTATTCCAATTTCGTGGGAAATAGTATATTTGATTGGTGATCCGATCATAACCATTGATTGTCCTTTGGCAACGCATTAATCTACATTTGCCACTCCATACCCGAGAGAAATGGGAACCTGGTAAGATGACGAAAGCCTTTGTGTTAGTTATTGCCATAAACCCTCATTGCGGCCATATGTTAGGAATAATCCCCAGGGAGTGGAGATAGTGCACATTCTATGTGAATGAATCCGATGACTGGCCAGGGTAATAATATCTGTAAATCGCTTAGAGACGGTAGTCCGTACTAAGCGCGTTATAAATCCAGATAATTGGTATGATTATTAGTATTAATCATATTATCATTATCATTATAATTAATAAATTTTAGCCAAGCCCCCCCGTAAATTATAATTAGAGAGAAAGGGATAGGAAGATATATATATATATATATATATATATATATAGAGAGAGAGAGAGAGAGATAAGAAG
The DNA here is from genome assembly GCA_037976565.1 of Mesocentrotus franciscanus. NCBI lineage: Eukaryota > Metazoa > Echinodermata > Echinoidea > Camarodonta > Strongylocentrotidae > Mesocentrotus > Mesocentrotus franciscanus. Next base: position 15,571,853 of record CP137685.1, read on the forward strand.
AAAGAATGAAAGAAAGGTAGAAAGAAAGAAAGAAATGAGGATAAAGGACGATGTTAGTAAAATATAAATCCATTCTTTTCATACAAGAAATTGCAGTGATTTAAAATAACATTAGAAGACGACATAAGTAGAAGATAAATCTATTCGTATCCTACGTGAAGTGCAAGTGAACTCCAATAGCATCCTTAAGTCCTGCGGTTTGCCCATGTAATGAATCCTTCTCCCACCCAATAAATAAAAAAACATAAATGTATGTATTAAATGATAATCAAAATTATTCTGGATTGGCAAGCCATCATGTATGTGTAAATTTTCTCGTCATTGTTCTTCACTAGATGTTTTTCCTTTTCTCCCTTTCTCGACGTGTTTACACCTCATAACTCGGATTTATCATGACTGACTGTATATAATCCCTTCCGATTTACGTTGACTTTGTTTGTTACATGGAGCGGTCTTTACACTTTCGAAAACATATTAATGTTTATATAGAATAGTAATTATAGCATCGCTGGGAGGTCACTGTACGATTCTGTGTAAAGCTCTTTATTAAAGTTAAGAATATGATTAAACAAAGGAATGTCCTTTCCCACGGTATTGGAAAACATGCCTTATATATTTTATGATGTACGTAATGTCCTTCTATTAAAAATAAAGGCCATGTTTACGTCTGTTCAGAAGCTGACAGGAGGGGGAGGGGCTAACATCGTGATTCACTACCAAACTTCACGTAAATTACAATCAAAGAACAAAGAATGCGAGCATAATGTTATACTACAATTTGTTTTTCTTGTTTCAAAGCACCTCATTTTTTCCATTGAATGTTCTGTTCGTACATCGCTTTTCTTAGCGATAGGTAGAAACCTCGAGCATAGGAATATAATGAATGAATATGTTGATCTTAAAGCGCTCCAAAGAACAAATTGGAAATTTTCAGGCCATAAAAATATTGTCCGGAGAGTGTTGGAAGAGAAATTTGATTCCTATCATTCGTTATCTTTGTTTTCTGCATCCGAAAAGTAAACTACGTAATTGTATGGGTCTTAATTACCTTAACAAGTTCCAGTTATGGGAAATGTTAAATTTCAAATAAATAAATTACGACAAGTAGGGTAATGAAAACTCGATACATAATGAATTTTGCTTTGGCTCTCCAATAACAATCATTAATTTACTTTACTTTTACGCTCTAATAAACAACATTATTATTCTATACTGTGACAAATATCGAATTTGTTGATGGCCCACAAATAATTATGGTCTAGTGGATAGGTCACCGGATTGCGAACCACAGGTAAAGGGGTTAGAATCCCTGCCGCAGCAGTTAAACGTCCTTTAGCAAAACATTCATCTACATTTCCCACACTCACGATTCCCGATCCAGGTGAGGTTAATGGGTACGTGGCAGGGAATAATTCCGCACAGTGCTAGAGCGCCGTAATGGCAGCCATGCTAAAGATAACGATGTTTAAATTGATAAACACTTGACCCATTTCATTGTGCACATGCGTCATTTACAATGGTAATTAAACATAAACTCATGTATCTACTTTAGAACGTATTAAGAAACGAGCTTGCAAAATCATTTTAGGATGTCAGTATGAAAGTTATGAAGCAACATTGGAAACGTGCAATCTACATTCATTAGAAGCAAGACGTGAACAGTTATGCATAGACTTTGCCAATGCTCTTGCCAAACACCCACAATTTAAAGAATGTTTACCTCTTAGACAACAAAGCACTTATTCTCTAAGATCTCAAGCAAAGTTTAAAAAATACCACTGTAAAACAAAACGCTTCCAGTGCAGCTCCCTTCAATACTTTATAAATCTTCTTAATAAAATGTAATACTAACATAAATTGTAATATTCATAATGAATGTGAATGACTTTTTATCTCGTTTTGCCGCATTTCTGAATGTTTCTTTCCATCTCCCCTCATCTGTGATATAGGGGCCCCTTTGTCTGTCTCTTTTCCCCATCCTCTCTCTCTTTCGTCCCCTTCTCTCTCTCTTTCGTTCCCTTCTCTCTCCTTTTCTCTCTCTCTTTCTGCCTTTCTCTTTCTTTCTTTCTCTCTCTTTCTCATCACGCTAACTCTACCTCTCCTAAACCTCTCGCTTTCTCCTTCTTTTTTTTTAAAATTTGAATTTGATCAATGAATTTTTATGACATGTCTATATGTTTGATTCATGATTTATGTCATATTTTGTGTTATTTGAATTCGAATTGTATTGTATACAATTGTATTGTATCTTTATGAAATGGATCGCAATTCGGCCATTGGCCGCGATGATGATCTTAAAAAAAACAAAAAAACATTTCTATACCATATGAAATATATAGCACGGATCAAACCAAACATACATGATCAAAGTGTAACGGTCATTTTAAGGAAACCATTCTTTCATTTGAGTATTTCTACTCAGAAGCTGATACAATGGCTTCCCAAACAAGGCAATTTTCACATACAAGGACATCGAAATTATAGATGGTTATGACGCACCCATGGCCATAGGATTAAAACGATCTGAAGACATAAGACCTAAAAATGAGTAATGTATGGTTTCCTCATACCCGTAGTATCTCTACCCTGATCTTGATACAATGGCTTCCCAAACAATTCAATTTTTTAGACAAGGACATCGAAAACGTAGATGGTTATGACATACACATCGCCACAAGAATAGCACGATATTAATCTCAACCCACTTCTGCTAGTATGTCCCATTTGCAGCCAACACTTAAAATTCTGTAGAACCTCACAGGAATTATGAATATGTCACCTAAGTCCTATCTGTGAAATTTAAACGTTAGCAGTGTCCTAGTATTCAAATTACGCAAGGAAACCCGTTTACTTTCTAAAATTCACTGTCAGACACTATTGAGTGACTTCTTTTTTTTCTTTGGTAATAACATTCATAAAATGAGCTGTAAAGGGTACATAAGCATTTGTCTACATCAATAACCCACTTCTTGTAATGCCAAAATTAAACTGATTGAATCTTTGCGCAGCACAAAACGTACAACCATTCGGTACAAGGGTCTGAAAATCAGACTATTTACTAAATGTATTGCGATCACTAATGTCGATTCGACAACGAACGGTTGTTATTTTCCCACAAAAAGACATTTTCAAGCCCTTTCGTTTTGAGGGAAGTTCTAAATTAGTATTATTTTTCAAATGCCGGTGGAATTTAACCCTTTCATTTTTTAGCCTACAAAGGGGACATAGTACATTTAAAACCCTCAATTCCTGATATCTATAGCAGATAATCCACCATACAGCTTTTCAATAATATAAGGTTACATATGATATAAGGACATCGAACACATAGATTTATGCAAATTAAGAACATATGACGTAATCAAGTTACAGATCTTAGGGTATGCATTGATACCATGTTCACATTGTCTTCTCGTGCAAACAATGCGGTAGGGTAATTGTAATTATCCTATCCGGAGTATATGGAGAATTCGTAGATTTATAGATGTTAAGATTTGTCAGTCACAATCACTACATGAAAAGAGATAAACGAAATGTTATTCCAACTTTGTGGGCAATAGTATATTTGATTGGTGATCCGATCATAACCATTGTTTGTAGCCAAGTCTCCCTCCCGTCTCGTGTAAATTAAAATCTGAGGGAAAGGAATAGGAAGAGATGTATAGAGAAAGAAAGAGAGAGGAAGAGAGAATGAAAGAAAGAAAGAAAAGGGGAATATCCTACAAGAAGTGCAGTGATTTCCAATAACATCAGAAGACGACGTTAGTATAGAAGATAAATCCATTCGTTTCCTATATGAAGTGCAAGTGATTTCCAATAACATTCTTTAGCCCTTCAGTTGGCCCATGTAATGAAATCCCCTCTTATCCAATAGAGACAAATAAATATGTATGTGTTTAATGATAATCAAATACATTCTGGATGGACAAGCCATCAAGTATGTGTAGATAGATTTTCTAGTCATTGGTCTTCCCTAGATTTTTTTCTTGTTTTTCTCTCTTTCTCGACGTTTTTACACCTTATAACTCGGGTGGATCAAAACTGTATAATGACTCCCGATTTACGTATATTTTGTTTGTTACGTCGAACGGTCTCCAATGATATATATATATATTTATGTATATGTAAAAGTAGTCATGCGGTGGTTGACGAAAAATAGACAGGTGAAAAAGAAATAATGAAACAACCGTAAGAGAAATATGTTGCACTATTAGAAAATTAAAAACAAATATCACAGAATTATGGTTTGGATTTTGTGGGGGAACAAATTACAATTAAAAACTCAAAATCGACTCTAGTCAAGACGTACTATTACCCCTCTCCCAACCCCTTATCATTCGTTCCGGGCCACTCCCTCGCTCTTTTCCCGTCCACATGGTATGATGACCCCCTCGCCCCCCATAACGGGATATACTTACGCTCTCGAGTTGTTTTTCACCTAATGCCCGTTGCACCTCATTCGCCATTTTGTTTGCGCTATTTCCTCAGCTATTTTCTGCATTTGCCCTAATACACAAAAGGACTAAAATTTCAACTTTTCATAAATGTATGACTCGGGATGGTCTTTTCTTTTTAGAGGACCTGTAATAATGTACTCTCCATAATATATTTTGAGTAGTGCCCCGAGGGTGAAGGCACTTGGAAGAAAAACAGAAATAAGTGATATTTTTGTACGCGACAAACGGGAGAGTAATCCGTCACTACGTCACAGTCCACTGACAAAATCGCCGATTTGAGATTCGCACAGCTGTAGTGATCTCATATTTCAAGCACTCATAACTTTCGAAATGTTGGTCCGATTTTTCTGCTTTCATTCAACGAACTTATTTGAAGGGTTGGATTGCCCTTTAAGAATATATTAAACAAAAAAAGTATTATAATCTTCACGTGTTATTGAAAAACATGCCTTATAAATTTTATGATGTACGTAATGTCCTTCTACTAAAAAAAGGGCCATGTTTATGTTTTTTCTGCTTTCATTCAAACGAACTTATTTTAAGGGTTGGATTGCCCTTTAAGAATATATTTTTTAAAAAGAAGTTAATATTAAACCTTCACGTGTTATTTAAAAACATGCCTTATAAATTTTATGATGTACGTAATGTCCTTCTACTAAAAAAAGGGCCATGTTTATGTTTTTTCTGATTTCATTCAAACGAACTTATTTGAAGGGTTGGATTGTGTATGTTCTGAAGCTACCTGAATGGGGGAGAGGCCATCATCGTGATCGTTACACCGAAAATGCGAATTAAAAATTGAAAACCTCATTTGTTCACCTGTAACACGTTTTTCGTCATTGTGCTCACCCCCGCCCCAGTTGGACAAAAATTCTGAATCCGCCCCAACGAAGATATACCTTTACTTCATTTCCCAAAATTAAAACATATATGCAAGTACTTATCGTGCCTATGGAAGATATATCGCTTATGAAATACACCTGGCACTATAATCCTTTCAATAATCAAGGGCCTTTATTCATAACATATTACTAAGCTAATTTTGGTAACCTTCAACTACGCACGCTTTGATACAATTCATAACTAAGCAAAATCGTAGTTGTCATAGGAGGTAGTGGTCCTCGGTAGATATTGTCCGGGTATATTGTCCTTGTAGAGGTAGTTTCCTGTCGATTAGTTTTTCTTGGGGTAGGGGTCGTAGGGTAGTTTTTGCGGAGGTTATTGTCCGAGGTAGTGCATGTCTGGGGATCAGTTGTCCGGGATTAGAGTCCGGGGTTAATAGTCCTAGATGAAACATTAATTAAGTTTGCGGTCCCGGACCTGAAGAGGATAGCAAACCGGCCATTCTCATTTTTACGATATCTTTCAGTTAGGATAGCTCGTCATGGAAATTTAAAAAATATTTGTGTTTCTCAAGGGAAAATACATCCATCATATGTCCATCATGATACCATGTTAATCACAAGGTTTGAGTTCTTACTAAAACACATAGCATGAAAAAGAAATAGATCGTCGGGATCTAACTAATTCCAGCTAACAGAGGTGTTGTGGTCTAGTGGATATGTCTCTGGGCTATGGACCACGAGGTGCATGGTTCAAATGCTTGCCACTGCAGTGACGTCCTTTGCCAAGACATTAATCTACACTTGCCAATCTCTACCCAGGTGATCTAAATGGGTACCCGGTAGGAAGAAATTCCTTGAATGCCAGATCGCCTTATCACGGTAGCTCGGATAAAGGCGGGTTAATAATAGTAGGTTAGAAGCACTTGTATTAAGCATTATTATTGTTTTACATTTTCTACACATTGGTCAAAGGTCTCTTGATGTTTCTCTCATAATCAGTTAATATATATAACATTTCTGTCTATAAACCAATCAAGTGTACACGTCAAATTCTTAATGCTAAATAACGTGAATTCGGGTTTTAATTAGAAAAGACATGTAGGCCTATATAAAGTAACAAAAGCCTTGCTTTATTGAATTAGAATTACACAAAATATTCTCACTTTTCATGATCTCGTCAGAAAACAAGGATAGACAACTACGAGTAAAAAAATGACAAAATTCGTCCTCCTCAGTTCTTACTTCTTCTCCTCCTTGTCATTCTTTTTTACTTCCATTTCTCCTTGTAATGATATTCTTTTTCCTTCTTCTCTTTTTCCTTGATATGCTACTTGTTAGCATTTCCAGAAATTTTCGGGGTGATCTATCAAACATGCTCGAAAGATCCTCAACTCTTCTTCTTAGTAGAATCATTTTAAAAGACTAAAAAACTACGAGCAAACACTGAAAGAGTTCATCTCAAGATTTCTTCGTCTGCCTCTTGTTCTTGTTGTTCTTGTTGTTCGTGTTGTTGTTCTTCTTCTGCATCATCCCCATTCTCCCTTTTCTCCTTCCTCTCTCTTCTTCTTGTTCTTTTTCATCTTCTTTTTTCCTTCTTCTTTTTCTCCTCCTCCTCCTCCTCCCCTTCTCCTACCTTCCCATCATCTCTACCATCTACTTCCTTTCTTTCCTACTTAAGTCTTTATATTTTTAAGATGGTTCTCTTAAAACATCACCCCCATATACATTGCGGGTATATCATAATCCGAAGATCGCCATAATATTGCGCTATTAGTGGACGTTGATATCTATCGGCATAAGGCATAAACACGGAGGTTTTACGTCACTTAGATGCCCCACACGATCCAGAATACATCATCTCGCAGGCCGTCATTACCGTCGAACAGAGTTTACAGAAATGAGGCTAGCTACCGGATGTGGGATTTTGTTTCCTTCCTCTTTCTTCAAATAATTTCTTAGTTTTATCCTGGTGTAACATGACGGAGATATCAGCTCCATGGAATGTACATTTATTACTGGAATGAGTGAGGAATTAAATATTGTAATGTTGGTGCGTTAATGATCAATATCTAATGGACAGAATGCTTGCTTAGCAGTTGGATGGGTTGATGGTTGTTTTTAGCTGACTGGTATTAAAGAACGTGTAGTGTATGGGGACCAACGGCTTTAAGTAATATCCGAGGGAATTGGTAATGAGATGCACTAGTGCATAGACTTGGTTTTAAAGCAGGGATGTCCCAGATAAGAGACCACTGCTTTACCACTGAACAGCCACAGTAGCGCAGCGATTCACAATTTGTCCGAGCGATTTGTTTGAGGACCACCTAAACAATAATTTAAAAACCCATAAAGTTTTGACTTTGTATGCATCAACTCGCTAAACCTATTTAAGTTTAATGTGCTTTAAGCTCAGGCGAAGTCAGAGTTGGGTAATAGCCTCACTTTGTATAGTTCCATACATTAATATGATAGGTTAATATATGGATGAGGATGACGATGACGAAGGTCACACTCGTTATAGTTTTAGTTTCACTCTTGTCCTTCGTCCGGATCCATTGCTGATAAAAATATCTGAGCAAATTACGGTGTCGTGTTCTATAAATGTGTAGCACAACACACACTGCACCATAGATTGTATATTCATTTTTCATTAAAATATAAAGCAATAAATTCACAGGAAAGGCTAAGGCTGCAAACTGTAACCGATACGGAAAAAACAAATACTGTTTAAAAGTAAAAGCATGCCCACCTAGAAAACAGAATTTTCTAAGTAATTTATCAATTGAATTGGATTGAATTTAATTTATTCTCTTCTGCAACATACAAATCAAACTACATATCAGCTATACAACATATACCAACTATAACATTTTTTTGAATGTGTAAACAATATAATAATAATAGAAACAAAATGTTGATATTAAAACAAAAAAGTTATATAATATGAAGATATCAAGAAAATTTTCGACCGCTGCAAGGGCCTAGCTTTCCCCAAAGCTGATATTTGTAGTGATTTAGGAGGAACTCATTTTAAGAGCACTTGGCTAGTTGCCCAAAGCTCATTTGCACCCCCAAACAAATATATATATATAAAAAATGAATTTATATACAGCTATGTTCAAAATGTACTTTCCCCAAGTTGTACTCACTGTGCGTCTATAAAAGCTGGAAAGGAAAAACACCCTCAAAATACCAAATAGGCATGATAACAATAAGCCACTTCGGAGCTTTTGTACAAATGAACCCCAAATATCTACAGATCTTTTACACATTGAGATGTCCCACTTTGTGCATTTTAGAATAATCACTGCCAAAGTGATGGAGGTGCTTTATTAATTTTTGTATTTGTTTGCCCTCTTGATTCTTGAAAAGAACACTTCCCCCTTTGTATCATAGAATGTACCGCTGGCGGACCTCCATTGCATTAAATAACTGTAATTAACACCTATCCAGCAGTCGTCTCGATGGGTTTTACAGACTTGTATAAAAACATCGTTATCCTCTTAACCTTATAGTTACCAAAATAGAGAGAGAGAGAGAGAGCGAAATGTCACGCATTAATTCACATAAGTTAAACAGAGACATAAATAATTTCAAAATAGCCGTATGTGACATTATTTACGCTCTATCCTGCGTCATTTGCTAATCCCACAGAGATTGTCAGTTTCATTCCAGAGAGAGAGAAAATTTTGATAAAACATATATTGGACGAGAAGGGCCTAAACTTCATGGTCTTCCCTGGATTTGGAATTAAATCTGCAATTTGCCTTTCCAGGCTTGGATTTACCTGTGAGGGGAGACCTGAATAAAATGAGGGAGAACACACGTCAACACCCACAGCCGGATAATAAACGGCCGCAGAATCAATTTTAGACAGAGGATTATAAGACTCGCATTTGCTACGAATGCAAGATGCATATAGTCATTCGTTGTTGTTGTTGCTGCTGGTTTCTATTTCCGTTAAACGTTGAAAATGACTAAACAAAGCAATACCAAAATACCGGAAAGAACAAAGTGTTCCGAAAAGTCAAAACAGTGCGTTTACGTCTTTAACTTTAACCTGGTGTTCACACGATAATGATAATAGTACATGTATATTCATCGTGTGATTCTGTGACCTAATGTATATTTCAGATTTGGCCCTGATTATGTTTTTGTGTGTCATAAATATTGATATAGGTGTCACACATAATCGGTACTACAAAAGAAAATGTTCGGTCCCGTCTATTATAGTCTTGTGTAGGCCTACATACATGTACATCCTGTGAGTTTCAGTTAAGACACACTGTATTTCGCGGTGTCACACAGTTTGAAAAAATGTCTTTACACGGTGTTATCAAAATGATCAACGGCATGACAAAAAGCGGTCCAAATAGGTTACCTTGTGGTACTACACAATGAGTTTCTCAGGGAAAATACAATTTGATTCGGTGTGTCACACAATACCGTCTGTGGCACATCTTACTTTTTAGCACACAATACTAATTACTTGCGTATCTTACTAGAGACACATTATGTTTTGTGCATCAAACAAGATGAAGAAAAAAAATACTCGCTTTTCCCTCTATAGGCGCGGTATATATTGTTGTGTCACTCACTGTGAAAATAGACCATTTTCGTAATGTAAAGACATTTAATGCATAAAATGTATGTTGAGTGGCATGTTACAAATTATTTCATTCACCTGTTTATAATTGTATTTCAATAGTCACAATGCAAATTGCATACATTACGTGTTGTTAGGTAGGAAAAGCCACAATGTTTTTCATACCTAGCAACAATTAATGTATGCAATTCGCATTTTGACTATTGAAATACAATTATTTGTAACATGGCACTTAACCTAGATTTATGCATTACATTTGATTTCATTACATTTGATTTCATTACGAAAATGGTCTATTGGGTGAACACAGTGTTTTCACACATAGACAGAATCTTCGCAGTGTTCCGAATACAACACACAATGTAATCTGTGGTGTACAAACTCTTACTTATCATTTTCGAATGTTTTTTCTTCTCCCTCTTTGGATGGATTATCACACACCACATACCATGCAGACGGGATTTAACTAGACATTTTCACTTAGCCGACACTAAGGAAATATGCATACAATCTCTGGCCACATTGAAGCTAAAAAGTGGCCAAAGTATGTGATTGTGGAAGTGAGAACAGTTAGTCATAACGAGGTTCTTTCTTCACGTATTAAACATTACTAAATTGTTCTAAATGCTTCATGAAGGTCACAGTTCATGTGACGCTGTTCTCTCAGAAATACACGCACAGCACATCTCCACCTTCACGCGCGCGCACACACACACACACAAGCACGCCATGCAAACACTAGTCTGTCATAACAAGGTTCTTTCACGTATCAAACATTACTAAATTGTTCTAAATGCCTCATGAAGGTCACAGTTTATGTGACGCTGTTCTCTCAGAAATACACACACAGCACATCTCCACCTTCACACACATACACACACACAAGCACGCCATGCAAACACTAGTCTGTCATAACAAGGTTCTTTCACATTACTAAATTGTTCTAAACGCTTCATGAAGGTCACAGTTCATGTGACGCTGTTCTTTCAGAGATACACGCACAGCACATCTCCACCTTCACGCACACACACACACACGCCATGCAAACACTAGTCTGTCATAATAAGGTTCTTTTACGTATTAAACATTACTAAATTGTTCTAAACGGTTCATGAAGGTCACAGTTCATGTGACGCTGTTCTCTTGGAAATACACGCACAACACATATCCACCTTCACGCACACACACACACACACACGCCATGCAAACACTAGTCTGTCATAACAAGGTTCTTTCACGTATTAAACATTACTAAATTGTTCTAAACGGTTCATGAAGGTCACAGTTCATTTGACGCTGTTCTTTCAGAGATACAAGCACAGCACATCTCCACCTTCACGCACACACACACACACACACACGCCATGCAACCACTAGTCTGTCATAACAAGGTTCTTTCACGTATTAAACATTACTAAATTGTTCTAAACGCTTTATGAAGGTCACAGTCCATGTCACGCTGTTCTTTCAGAAGTACACGCACAGCACATCTCCACCTTCACGTACACACACATACGCCATGCAAACACTAGTCTGTCATAACACGGTTCTTTCACGTATTACACATTACTAAATTGTTCTAAACGCTTCATGAAGGTCACAGTTCATGTGACGCTGTTCTTTCAGAGATACACGCACAGCACATCTCCACCTTCACGCACACACACACACACGCCAAGCAAACACTAGTCTGTCATAATAAGGTTCTTTCACGTATTAAACATTACTTAATTGTTCTAAACGGTTCATGAAGGTCACAGTTCATGTGACGCTGTTCTTTCAGAGATACACGCACAGCACATCTCCACCTTCACGCACACATACACACACACAAGCCATGCAAACACTAGTCTGTCATAATAAGGTTCTTTCACGTATTAAACATTACTAAATTGTTCTAAACGCTTCATGAAGGTCACAGTCCATGTCACGCTGTTCTTTCAGAAATACACGCATAGCACATCTCTACCGTCACGCACACACACGCACGCACACGCCATGCAAACACTAGTCTTACATAAAACTACGCTCCCACACTTCTCCCACACAAACTATGTGCTAATTTGTTCTAATTAATACAGAGCTATAGGCTGTACTATTTTTTTGAGGTACATGCTACCCACAAATTTTTAAAATATGGAAACTTGACAAATGTTGTTGTTTCTCGCTCCATAATTATTATTTAAAACCCACCAACAAGGAAACAAACAAATTGAAAGATTAGAAAACGGACTTGGTTCTGGTAACGCAACAAATCTCATGCGTATCTATTTTTACGGTGTGTGGGTGGGAATATGACCTTCTGCTCCAGAGTTTCAAGCAAAATAGAAAAAACAAACTTGTAAGAATGGTCTTAAAGTGTCCGTTTATTTCAGTTTGAGCGATTTGAGAAAGATTCTTAGATGTTTATAAAGATCCCAAAACACATTTATTGAGTCTATCAAAATAAATGTACATTAAAACAAGTAATCAGGATAGGTACATGTATTTTTCTTAGGTAATAAGTTATTAATTCACTATCACAACTGAATATCGTATTCTAATTCGAACAACACGCCAACGTTCTTGTTACTCCAACGCTTTATGTATTAACAAAGTTTGAATCTATCATAATATGTGTTGTTTGGATCCAGTGACCTTTGCCCTATTGCTACCCCGCCGCCTCGCTCTCTATTCTGAATCATGACAATCATCGTGATATGCAATTTCTACTGACCTAATTATCTGACACGTTACCATCAAGAATGTATATTTCTGTCCCATTAACGTGATTACTAGATGGATGCAGATCAACTTATCAACCGGGATAGGTGAGATTGGAATTGGAGCGGAGACAAGTATAAAAGAGGTTTTGAGAAAGAGAAAGATGGGGTGAGAAAAGGCGAGAGAAAATGAGAGTAAAAGAGAGAGACAGATGAGGAATAACAGGAGAAAGAGTGATTATTGAAACTAAGTAAAGAGAGAGGGAGAAAAGGATAGAAAAGAGACAAAAAAAATAGATGTAGAGAGATAGATGAATATAGAGAAATGAATCAAGAGAAAGAGAAAAGCAGAGAGACAAAGGGAGAAGACCAAAATGAAGAAGAAGAAAAGAGAGACAGATAGAGAAAAGGGTAAAGGTAGGAGGAAAAAATGTAGATATATATATATATATATATATATATATATATATATATAGTGTGAGAGAGAGAGAGAAAGAGAGAGAAAAGAAAAAAGAAATAGAAACGAGACGATCTTCTTCTAAATCTTCAACTAAAGGGAAGTCGTTTAGATTTAAATCCGGTTATAGTTGTCCTAGAGATAATAATGATAATCCATTTTTTTTATATAGAGCATAACACATTACAAAGTATAATAATAATTATCCATTTTTATATAGCGCATAACACATTACAAACTATGTCCCTATGCGCTTAGAAAGAAAAACAAAGAGAAAAATGGGGTACTGAGTTCCTTTTACTTGTTTACAACCATTGAAAAAAAATGTTTTCAGGGTGGCCTTATACTTATCTATTGTGTCAATGTTTCTAAGTGAGTCTGGGAGGCTATTTCATAAACTGGGGCAGCATGGGCAAATGAACGTTCACCTTATGTGTTTATCAAGATAGGAGGAACAACAAATAGATTCTTTTTACGTGATCGAAGATTTCTCACTGGTTTTTATATATTGAGTAATTCATTTAAATAAGAGAAATAATTCATAAAAACATTCATAAGCTAATAACAATATTTTAAATTGGATGTGAGACTGGACTGGTAACCAATTTTAATTGCGTAAGACAGGGATATTAACTAGCCGCGCTGCTGAATTTTTGATGGTTTATAATCTTTGAATTTGGCGAAGTGGTAACCGAAAAAGGAGACTATTACAAAAATCAACATGACACATAACAAAAGCATGAACCAAATGTTCTGTTGTCCTAGGGGGACAGTTATCCTAGGAGAAAACTCATGGAGTTAATTGGCCGGGAGTTCCCGTCCCAACGGAATAACTGTCCGGGGATAAGTGTCCGACAATCTTAATTTAAATGTTACTTGTTTTCAAGGCCCTAACATCGGCTACTAACAGCTTGCTTTTAAAAACATAATAAAAAAGACTATTATGTCACTGTCATTTTCCTACTTAAGACCCCCCCATTTTTATCGAGGTTTACAAAGAATTTGAAAATGAGACCATAACCTTTTTTAAAAGTAGACTGTTATTCACGTTTGTCTCTTCTAGAATTGGTGCCAGTCTCGAAGTAAACAAGTCATGAGAAAGGCATATCTAGAATTAGGGACCACAGAACATTACCCCCCCGGTAATTTGTGCTTTGTATAACATTTTTTAAAATCTGAAGCGTGGGATGATTAACAGAGAGGCTAGATGTAGACAGAGGGTTGCTTCTTAAGGCTTATTTTAACTGTATTAGCAGGAGTGCATCATCAATTCAACTTTGGGATGAATGTAATGTTTTTACTGCTCAAGTCAGGAACTCTTTCATATTCACACACATTTTTCTCCCGCATTGCAGCTTTCTAAATTTCATATGCCATGCAATACATCAAACGCCTTCCATCCTGTTAATGTATAACATACATAAGTTATAAGAGATTCATCGAAGAGAGATGTCATCACAATTCCTAAATAACTTCTCTACGCATTACTTATTTGAATCAGTAAAGGAAGACTTACATCAGAAGACAAATATATACAATTCTGTGAAATTTCTAGTGTATGAATTCCCTGATCATTGACGCAGTTTGAGATCAGTACAATAAGATTTTGCAGAATATTTTAGTATTTTCCTGATCAGCCATTATAACATTTTTTTTCTCTCGAAAATCTGAACATTTTTGTATTGATTTATTCATGCTTTTTCTCTTAAAGTAATTTAAGGGTTTGAGTCTGTAGACTACGGATGTAATCATCTCATGAACTAAAGACCTATACCCAGCTTGCTATAATGGATACTTCAAATGCCTCATTTGACGTGATTTCGTACTTTAATACGTGACAGTAAGTATTTTTTGCCGAGTGTCAGTGAGAACGACTTAATTAAAGGTACTATGTTCCATTTGCAGGCCCCAAAAATGAAAAGGTTAAATTCCAACGGCATTTGAAAGATAATACTAATTTAGAACTTCCCTAAAAAAAGGGGGGCTTGAAAATGTTTTTAAGTAGGAAAATAATGAATATTAGATGTCGAATCGACTTAAGTGCTACCAAGACAGTAAGTAATAGTCTGATTTTCAGCCCATTGTACCGAATGGTCGGTTTGTGCTGTGCAAAGATTCAATCAGTTTAATTTTGACCATTACAAGCAGTGGGTTATTGATGTAGACAAATGCTTATGTACTCTTTACAGCTCATTATGTGTATGTTAATATCAAAGAAGAAAAAGCCAGTCAGTCACTCAATAGTGTCTGACAGTGAAGTCTAGCAAGTAAACGGGTTTCCTTGCATAATTTGAATATTAGGACACTGCTAAAATTTCACCGATAGGACATACATGACATATTTATAATTCGAAAATAATATCGCTAGCGATATTCGTTTGTCTCGCAATGTGGTCAATAAGGAATCTAAAAGATCTCGACGTTTCGTGCGCCGCTGCAACACTTCGTCAGGTGATAAAAACTAATGTAAGCAAGGGTGTTTTATACTCTACGGGAGGACCGGCGCGACGGTCAATAATTCGATCGATAATCGGAACAATAACGCACAAGGCCTATTGGCCGACGCACACGGTGCTCGACCAATCAGCAGGCCGCTGGTTCGGCTAATTATGCACAAGGCCTAATGGTCGACGCCCACGGTGCTCGACCAATCAGCAGGCCGCTGGTTTGGCTCGCCTGCTGGGCGGAAGCAATAGCTAGCTCAACCAATCAACGGGCCGCTGGCTCGGCCCGTCTGCTGATTGGAATCGACCGAACATGCTTGGGATAACCAGCATCAACCAGACTGGGACGGGGTTCAGTGCCTTTCCCAGGAACGGCATTAGTGCACACGGAGGATAAAAGAAGCTATCAATATCCGTCTCAATCCCAATAATTTCAATAGAGACAACGGGATCGATATCCCCGAATTTTGGATGCGTACGATACGCCGCCATGACACTCCCCGTCCAGCCGGCCAACACCGGTCGATTCCAATCAGCAGACGGGCCGAGCCAGCGGCCCGTTGATTGGTTGAGCTCGCTATTGCTTCCGCCCAGCAGGCGAGCCGAACCAGCGGCCTGCTGATTGGTCCAGCACCGTGTGCGTCGACCATTAGGCCTTGATCATAATTAGCCGAACCAGCGGCCTACTGATTGGTCGAGCACCGTGTACGTCGGCCAATGGGCATTGTGCGTTATTGTTCTGATTATCGATCGAATTATTGACCGTCGCGCCGGTCCTCCCGTAGAGTATAAAACACCCTTGCTTACATTAGTTTTTATCACCTGACGAAGTGTTGCAGCGGCGCACGAAACGTCGAGATCTTTTAGATTCCTTATTCACCACATTGCGAGACAAACGAATATCACTAGCGATATTATTTTCGATACTACATCCGCAATGACTAATATATTTAGCATTATATTCATAATTCCTGCCAAGTTCTACCGAATTTGATGTTTGCTGCAAAAGGGACATAGTATCTTTAATAGAAGACCGAATTCGGAGAAAGATTTTTTTTAAAAATTCTTTCTCTTATTTCAACCACCTAAAATAGAATGACCAATCAAATCGGTTTGCCTATAACCGATTTAATTTTTTGTAATAGTTTCTAGTGAATGGAGGTCATATACATGTATTTTTTCATCATTTTTTCATAAAAAACAAAATGTAGAACTTCCCTGTTTTTCTTTCCCCATCTTTTAAAACACAATAATCAGGAATATACGATTGAATGGAGAATTTATCAAATATTGTTGCTTTAATGTGAACATATTATGAGTAATATAATCTATGCCATGTATCTACATGTGTACATTATGCTATGTGAATTTGTACTATGTAAAATGTGTGCAAAGCGAATTTCCATTGGACAATAAAAAATGAAAATCGAAATATAACCAAATAACCTATATTCCCTCCACTTTAATGGTGATAAGGTATTACTATATAACAATGCAAGTATCAGAAACAATCCTCTTTCGAAGAGAACATAATTATATAGAACGCTGAATATGAAATCAACGTAAACATAGAACAATACAGAGGTAGTCCTATTAGATTTGTTTTGATTTGTTTGAGTCATACAAAGGAATTTGTTTATCTTAACAAAGACAATATGTTTTTGTTTTCAAGTTTCCATCAATTTATTATTCTGTTTTTTTTTCTTTCTCGATGTTTGAAGCAAATGTGTTGTATTAATGACAAAACTAATAATTGTCTTTAGTAATTAAGTTTATTTTATATTTATTTATTCATGTCTTCATCAAAAAACAGGATAGGTCATTCAGTTAAAAAACTGCTTTACAATGACGCCCGTAGCATAATTAATTACATGAAAACAATTCAACTAACAATAACATGTTTTTAATGTAGCGAAGTAGAGATATCCTCCTTTAAACCATGTGAGACCCCCCCCCTCTCTCTCTCTTTATCTTTGTCTCTTTCGGCTGTATCTTTCTTTGTCTTTATTGGTTATAGATGTATTTATAAAATGTGCTGGTATGTCTCCATCTATGGAAGCTAGCCTGTTCCCACGCTGGGGTACATCCTTTATGACCCTATTGCCATTCACAGTATTAATCCATCCTGTTAATGCCATTCATAAATCTGTAATAATGGAGATTAAGCTCTGTCTTTGGACATGAGTGGTGACCTTGAACCAATAAGAGTAACGTATTAGATTAGACCCCTTCCCCTTTTAAAGTAATGACCAATAAGATGATATGAGGAAAAGCCGAGTATGAATGTTTAATGAGGTATAAAAGTAGTTTGCATGAATGTTTTGAGCACTTGGAAACACCCAGCTGAACCCCTCACTTGGAACCCCCCTCAGCTGAACCCTTCACTTAGATTCCCCCTTTCCCACCTGGAACCCCAACTTCTTCTAATTTCATCTACTAATAATTATCCGCCCTGTAAGATCCAGTGTGCAAGTTCGGACTTTGGGAAATTCGAAGCAACAGTTAAACAAAGTGCAACAGTGTCAGGTTGTGACCATTTCAGCAGAGAGCAACAGTTAAATTGCAACAAAGCTTTAACGTTTCAGCTAAAGGACTTTCAAGCACTCATCAAAGTTTCATCTAAGTCAACTTCCAGTTTCGTCCAAGTCACGTTCCCGTTTCGTCCAAGTCAAGTTCCCGTTTCGTCCAAGTCAAGTTCAAGTTTCGTCCAAGTCACGTTCCCGTTTCGTCCCGTGAAGTTCCAGTCCTACAAGTCACGTCCAGCTCCGTTCCCGTCAAGTTCCACTTCCTCCAAGTCACGTCCAGCTCCGTTCCCGTCAAGTTCCAGTTCCTCCAAGTCACGTCCAACTCCGTTCCCGTCAATTCCCGGTTTCTCGGTCTCCAAGTCGCATCCCGTCCCAAGCTCAAGTCCACGATCGAAATATACGCGAAGATAAGTGGCCATAATTACCGACCTCATTTCCCTTAAGCTATCCCTTCCCTTCCCCTTTAGACTGTAATTAATTGAGTAAGAAATAAGTCGCCCTTTAGCCCTGAAGAATACTTTGCAATTATATTTATTGCAACGGTTGTTATTGACATTTATTTATAAGCTGTGTTATTTTTATCATTCTGATTTGATGAATGCGATTTGTCATTTATATTAATAGTTGCCAAGTGACATCGTAATTTAAGTCGTGTTCAAGCACTTTATTTCTGGATTGGTTTGTTTGTATTTTATATTTTAATACTATAATTTCATACACTGATACGGTGGTTTATTTGAACTAACCCCTCCCCCGAGTGGAAGTCATAGCTAGCGGACCAATACAAAAACCTGATTTCACTCGGAGCCCGATACTATTATTTCATTATAATAGAAGACGGCGTGGCGTGGGCGTTAAACTAAGTTTTCCCTGCCTTTCATGTATATTCTCCAAACCCTATTCTCCAATTACACCATTTTCTGCTTCTTTAAATGGTCTGGTGTTCTAGTGGATACTTCACTGAACTATGGATCACATGGTTCGCCGTTCGAGTCCCGCCAGGGCACTAACGTCTTTTGGCAAGGCATTAATCAACATCTACCACTCTCCACGCAAGTGTTAAATGGGTATCCAGTAGGATGCGAACGTTAAGGTAGGCGAATTTTCATGTGTGCCGTTGTGAAATGGCACGTAGCCGGAATAATCCCCAGGGAGCGGAGCGTGTGCACTACGATATACGGATTAGCAATTGAATGCAATGACCGGGGTGTAGTAACACTAATTACAATGTAAAACCTTTAGAAGTGTAGTATTAAGCGCTATACAAATGCGGCTATGAGTATTATCAAACAGTTTCTTCTATCTCGTCGGCAAATTCGGTCGGACACCTCCGCCCATTCATTACCGTTTGGCCACGCCCCAGCTCATTATTAAATTATTGAATTAAAATATATGTCCATGAGAGAAACATCAATGCAACAAATATGAGTGTTTTATGTACATTATGAAGCTGGTGAATTAAGTAGACAAATGGAATACAAAGAGAGAGAGACAGAGACAGTACATAGAGTAGCAAGAGACTGAGGGAGATATAGAAGTAGAAGAGAGAGAGAGAGAGAGAGAGAGAGTGAGTGAGAAGGGAGGGGGGTAACGAAGAAGGGAAGGAAGGAGGGGCAGACAAAGCAGACGAGAAAAAACGGAGGGAAAAGGTGGAACGGGAGAAGAAAAACTTATCTCTGAGGAAGCAGAGAGGGAGGAGAGAAAGAGAGTAGGAAAAGAGAGGGGGCAGATGGGGACGAGAATGAGAGAGCGAGTGAGAGAAGAAGCAGAAGATGAAAAAGAAGAAGAAGGAGAAGAAGAAGAAGAAGAAGAAGAAGAAGAAGAAGAAGAAGAAGAAGAAGAAGAAGAAGAAGAAGAAGAAGAAGAAGAGAAGAAGAAAAAGAAGACGAGGCGAAAGAGAACACAACGAGAAACGGAAATCGATTTCACCCAGTCTTCTTTATTTCAAGGCGATTATCCATGTATTAAAGCGATTCTTTTAATAATCGTATTTCGCCATTATGATTATCCGATCAAGCGGTATGCCAGTGACTCACATTCACGTTATTGAAAAATAATACAGCTATTCATGAGGTAATTACAGAATATTCTTACGCAATTACATGGGAGTGTGTGGGTGTGTATTAAAAGGGATATAGTTGTCGACAAGGTAGTTGGGTACTTGAACCTTTCAGTTCCCATTGACTGGAAATAGCGCAAAAGGAGAAAATCCCGTAACATCTCACAAAGTTGGTGAAGTCTTTGAGATGGTACGTGCATAAAAAATAAAGAAAATAAGTAAGCCTTTCTTGTTTTTGGAGGAGAGAAAATGGGGGGGGGGATGCAGCAATGCCAATCAGATTTAAGGACCATCTTCCTTTCTTTACCCTCATTTTAGTAGGATCTCACATTACTTTCCTTTCCATTCATTCCTCCCCTTCACCTACTTATAGATAGCACCACCCTATATATTTTGTCTTTCTCTCTCTTATCTCCCTCTTGTCCCATCTCTCTCCTTGTCTCTTACCTTCTAATTTGGTTAGATCACATTTCTTTCTATTTCTTATTTTTGATGGATCGGAAAATAAATAATACTCTACTACTACTTCTACTACTACTGATAATACTGCTGCTGCTGCTAGAGCTACTATTACCCCTTCCTTTGCTAGGGGACCGGAAAAAATCTTATTTACAAATATTGACAAATTTTATTTTTTTTAATAAGTAAAATGATCAAGATTTCCCCTCTTTGTCTTCGTTCAAAATATCTTTAAAATAATCATATTATAATAGACCACTTTAACAATTTACATTGCTGCTGCTGCCCCTCCTACTTATACTACCATCACCACTACCACCACCATCGCTACCACCACCGCCACCATCACGACCACCACCACCACCACGACCACCACCATTACCATCATTTTCATTACTACTACCACCACCACCACCACCACCACCACCACTACCACCACCACCACCCCACGACTACCACTACTACACCACCACCACCACCAATACCACCACCATCATTACCACCACCATCTTCACCACAAACACTACCACCATCACCACCACCACCACCACCACTACCAATTATAAAAATACTACTATAACTACCTCTTTCTTTCCCCTTTTTTTCTTTGAAATACTATAACTTCTCCTCTTCCGACTGCCTTTTTTTACAGCCAGTCGCCTTCTCAAATCCGATCCCACTTTCACTCTTATCTCTATAGTGCCTCCATTTCTCTCTCTCTCTCTCTCTCTCTCTCTCTCTCTCTCTCTCTCTCTTCTTTCGGCCTGGTTTCCCCGACCCCTTTCGACTCACTTTCTGAATTCCCACTCATCTCCATTTCAGTTTTTGATGACGTCATAATAGACGATATCGGATGTTGTTGAAGACGGGGGACGTTGTTTAAGACGGTTTTAATGGTCATCTATAAAGGACATAGCGTTAGTGCGAGAACAGCCTCCATTATTTTGACGTAGTTGGTAAAGGGGGCATTATCTCTATCGGACGTTAATGAGGGCCCTTAACGCCTATTGTCGGCTATCAAAGTGCGTAATAGGGACTTTTAGATTTTACACGACGAGAACGTGGACTGCCACGGTGACATCCTTTTGAGGTAGTGTGACGTCCTTTTAAGGCACTGCCGGGCACGGGCCAGTGCCTTGAAAGAATGGCACACGTTGCAGTCCACTACGTCGACGTGCAAATCTAAAAGTCCCTAATGACTCTATCTAAGCGAATATCTTCATCATTGTCTAGACGAAGGTTATTGAAACAATCTTTACATTATTATGGATATATAATCACATGGTAATGGATTTATTATTTAATTCATATTTACGCTTAAGCAATATTGCCATGACGCAATCATGATAACCTGCTGACCCCCTCTCCCCACTCGAAAAACTAAAGCGAAGCAATAAATAAAAAAATCTTCAGTTCCACACCTCTTGTTCAAAATTTCGTCACGTAAACAGAAAGAAAAACTAAATGAAACAGATTGATATAATAATCAGAATTTACTTATTTTTTATTGGAAGAAAACAAACAAATTTTATTACACATTTATGACGCGTTGTTATCAAGATTATTATTTTGTTAACAGGACCTTCACCCCTTTGTTTTCCTTCATTTTCTTTGAATTATTAACTTTGCTCTCTTGATTTATGTTACTTTTATGAACAGTATAATAGACTTAATTCATGTATTTTTTCTCGAATATAGTATCATGAATCATGTATTATGACAATGTATGAAATATGAAAATCTATTTGTAATTGTATTAATGGAAAAATTTACTTGTAATTTTGCCATATGTGAAAATTTATTTGTAATTTTGTATGAAATGTGTATTTTAATTGCAATTTGGTTTATGATAGAAAGGAAAAAAAATACTTCTGTATACATCAGTATGAGTCTATACAAAATCCTGCATACTCAGTACTTACATATCTCCCATTATATCATATTATGAAACTATGAACATGATGACAATAGTTTACTCTCGTTTATATAAGGGAAGGATTATTTCACTTTGTTATTTAGTAACACGAAAATTTAGCGGTTGATTCCTCAAATTAAGCGTTTCGTAATGACTTTAAAATATTTGGCAGTTTGAGTAACGACAACATCATCGAAAAGTTCAGAACCGCAATAATGAAGAAAGAAAGAAAACGGAAATGAAAAACAAAAGACCGGACGGAATAGGAACGATTAAATAGAATAGTGTGTTCATTTCCTCTTTTGATTTCCGGGTAATTAATTTTTTCATTCCGCTTTTCCCAATTAAATTACTTCTATTTATATATAATTATAGAGTACAGGATCGTTCAGAACAACGATGATGAAAAAAAAAAGAATTTAAAGAAATGAGAAAAAAAAAACTGACAGATTTAGCAACGTTCCCTTTCGATTTCCAAGTAAAATATTCATTTCATTCTGCTTTTCCCAATTCAATTACTTCCATTTTTTTTAAAAATCCTTGAAGCGATTTCGCTGCATGTTAATATCTTCCGGTTGGGTGAAAAGATAACCTCGATTACAAAAAAGTTGAAGTCATGACACCTGAAGACGTCTGGAGAAGATAGAGTTGCCTACGTCCTACCCGTATATAGAAATTGAAATCTTGGATATCCCTCATTGTGTATGCATAAACCTATCTGATAACGTAAATGCTGAGTATGATGAGAAGGCTTGTTTTAAAATTAGGCGGTTAAATTCAAGATTTGCTTAATCCTATCGAGGGAGTAAAAGGTAAACTAGATGCCTCTGCAGGTTGTATCTGTATGTATCTGATAGAAAAGGCGCTATTTCAGGTAGGTCTGGGAGCGGAACGGCTGTCTCCCTCCCCTGTTGACAAAGTGAAAAAAAGGGGGTGGCACGGAGAGAGAGAGAGAGAGAGAGAGATTTAATGTTATTTATTGTGTTACATCTAGTTATGACAGATAACCCCGATCTCCTCCCTCGCCAACGAACCTTGGAGGGCCGACAGGGGGGCATACTGGGGTTTCGTGGAATGTGGAATACCTCACATCGTTTTTCTTGTTTTTCCCTCTATTTTTTTCTCGCACATCATCTTCCGAAGAGGAAAAAATTACCTCCAATTCTTACACTATATCTCATTTGCTAAAATCGCTTGATATCTAGAAGAAAAAAGAGATTATCTCTCTCTATTTAAAAACGGCTTCATCTTGCTACACAAAGGATGGTTTTTGTCACATAGGTTCTTCTAGCTATGTGGGGCTATGCAATGGCAAACATACACTGCTGCCTTACTAAAAATGCAATATTAGTTAAAGAGAAGTTTGATATTTGCCAAAGGTGAAAAAAAAACAGTTTTATTCATTTTTATGTTAGTGTGGAAGCGTTTGATAAAAAATGTCCGCTGAAAAGGATGGCTCTGCAAATGCCCTCATATTTGACATATGACAAGTAACAGCTTAAGGTTGTGGAAAACAACCCTCACGCAACATGTTTAGGTACTTAACTCCCGTATACACATTTGTTTAATGATCCAGGACCCCTACAGTATACATAAATACTTATCTCCTACATGATCAGCCTTTTCCAATTGCTTCCAGATAAAGTCTCTTTCGTATTGCAATCGCTTGGCCAGAACTCAACGTTATATTCTTATAAAGACTGAATTCACTCATACCTGTGTTTCACCATAAACGAGACCGATACAGGCCGCCAACGACAGAACCACAAGGTTGCGTTTCGATCTCCACATGACCAAGAATAATGATATTAATACTAGTAAAGGGTTCTTGTATAGCGCTCCTGGCGCTCTTGCATTACAAGGAAATAATTCCTGTCATGTACCCATTTATCTCACATGGGCCGAGCGTGATAAATGGAGAGTAATGTCTTGCCAAAGGACCGCGAACCATGTGATCTTTAGTCCGGTGACGCATCCACTAGACCATGACACCTTCACAGTCGGTTCGGAGTCGACCTAGCATTGGTGTGAATGTTGTTGGTTTGGTGGTGTGTCATTAACTCGTCTTACCCTAGATAGTAGATAGATAGATAGATAGATATAACAAACAATTAAGTTCAGGGTTGCTTACCTGTTTCCAATGCAAGATTAATGTATACCAATGTCAAAAATATTGTCATGAAGTTAATTAAGATCGGAAATGGGTAATTTTACTAAACCATTGCCAAGCCCAGAGCAATCCTTCCTTCGATTGCTGCCCATTGTTTTGTGCAAAATCGTAATTGTGGCAAACTAGCAACCGTTCAGAGAGGCGAAGAAGGCAACCGAAGTGTTAATTTTTGCTTGATGACTTGATACAGAGTCTTCTCAGATGTACTACGTAACATTTTGGGGTTTCAAGGTGAAACTGAAACCGAAGTATTTAGATTGTCATTATTTTTAGTAGTATCATTGTTATTATTATCATCTAAATCACTGTAACCCTCTGGTCTCTCCTCCCGGTATAACTGACTGCGTTCTACAGGTGGACCAGTACGCCGGACTTACCCCTACTCTTATACGAATAATGCAGTGGGTGCTTAAAGCGCAGAGGTGGCGATTTCTCCTCTATACGGGGACTCAATTTAACATCCTATCCGAGGGAAGAAGTGTTTTCCACTGTATAACACAGCCTGCGTCTATGAAACAGGGGAGGGGCATGTTAGCACATAACGCAGGCGTCAGTCATCCGCCTGGGTTGGATTTGAACCCACGCTCTTTGGTTCGACAGGCAGACGCTTTACCGACTGAGCCAACTCGCCTCCACATTATCCCTTGCCTCAAGAAGGATCCACCATTGACTATTCCATGTTAACCCATTCCCCACTGTAACCGGGCGGCCCCTGTACTAAGCCTATGGCAATGAATGCATTCAGTAGCCAACGGATTAATCCAATCACCAATTGCAGGTATCCACTCTAATAAATCTGTCTAGACTACAAGATTATTCTAGATCCATATTTCGAACAAACCTTCCTATGTATGAGTGCATTTACATCTATTTTTAAAACATTTTTTTAAAAGTCTGAAACACATGCGTTTTTTAAGGAAAAAGCAATTAATGCTCATTTGTTATGATGTGTTATACAGCTATAGGAACACTGATTCTGCGTGAGAGTTGAAACAAAACCAAGACATTATTTACAAATCCAATAACCTTTAAAAGTTAATCTTGATGACAAAACTTATTTGTTGATACAACTGACTTCTTTGATTGCTTTACACGAAGCTCATCCCCGATGGTGTAATTTGCATGATTATATTTCATGGTATGGTATACAATTGTCACACTATCAGCTTAACAAAACTTACATTATACTTAATAATGTTTGATTACACCCTCTCTGTAAATCACAGAAAGGAAATGAACCAGGTACAGGCTTGATAGCTATGAATATATATCATGATATAATCCGCGCAGAATTTGAAAGTTAGAGAGGAGTTTGAGTTCTGGTGAAGATTAGATGGCAGGACCAAAATCTTTCAATTGGCTTTGCGTCATAGTCACAAACAAATTTAATGAATAAGGTTACAAAAACCAAGAAGCAACATTTAGTTATCAGTGATAAGGAAGCTCAACGTGATATGAGAATTATATTCATACGACACAGTAAACACTATAAAATTATGATCATCATTTTCTCTTTATTCCATCACAACTGCGATAAGCTTTGCGTCATAATCACCAAAAAGAGAATGAACAAGGTCACAAAAAATAAGAAGAACACCAAGTCATCAATTAAAAAAAAAGAGATAACAACGGGGAAGTCATCAAGGCATCAATGGAAAGGAATAACAACAGGTGAAAGGTTTTCTCACGAATACCAAAGTTCCATCGACGAGACCGACAACTTACCCGATATCAGACCAAACAAAGATTCAATTTCTCAGAGTAGGCAAGGAATCATCGATTATCGGTCCATTTGGAGTTTGATTTGCCGATGAGACTTGAACGTAAACAACCCGAACACCTTTTCATCGCTATCTTCTTATTCTACCCAAGTGAATTTAAAAACAACAACAACAGCGGAATAGATGATCCTCACCTCCATCTCAAATTCATGACGTCTACAACGGCCATGTTCCTAATCACCTGCTCGACGTGCGAAACACCACAATGCCGCTTAAAGGTATATACCAGTTTTGGAAACGCCCCCTCTCGAAAAAATGAAATGGAAGCTCTTATTACCAATCATGTGAAAGAATATGTTTTAATAAACGTGATGATACAAATTTTGCCGGGAAACCGCCTATTAATTTATATATTTGGTAAATTATCATATCTATCCGGACTGGATAGATATAGGGTAGTCCCATATACATCTTTCTGTGTACAGTGCTCGTAACTTTACCAAGACTAGGCCACATTTCTTATCATTTTGATGATTCCAGAACCTTGCAGTACACACCAATACTTATATGCTAGATGATCAACCTTTTCTGATCGATTCCACAACGTTTCTTTCACATTGCAATCGCATGACCAGAACTAGTCTATACCTTTAATGGGAAATGAATCCTATGCATAAACTAACCATCCATTACACTGACATCACATGCGATGTTATTTTGAAGCTGAAATTGTCGCTCTCGGCCATGGTTATCCATCAGTCTCGCTCTATATAGTTTTTAAGTGTGGCTTCGTGAAGGTATTTTATAAAGTGCAAGATTAGGGCATCGGTTACCTTATGATACCCCCACCCACCCCCAAAAAACATTAAAAACATTTAAAAAAAACTTGAGACATAGCATATTTACCGATTTTTTAGTTTTGGAAATACATTATGAATCGATTTATGATTATAAGAAAGGTTTCGTTCAAATTGACAAATCAATATATTCAGATTTAGATTTTACATTATTAGGAGAATGAACAGCGTGAAATTCGGAAACAATTTCAGGTGAAAATATTTAATATTGAGCAAATAAAATGTAACAGAAGATATTAATTGGGATTGAATAGGTTAAAAGATGTACTATTTATTATGTTGTTTTTCGGAAAAGCAGGCGTTCAAGAGCGAATATTTGGATTATGTTTATACCCCGAAAGGTGTATCGAAAGACAACAATTAAGATAATTCATTTTTTGACCCTTTCGACTTTTGCAGAAATGCATTTTTCCTTCGATTCCGAATTATTCGATTAATTTCGTAACGCCATTCCCAGATCAATAAAATTGATAAGACAACTCGAAATCGTCTTCGAAATTATGTTTCGCTGATTTTATCACTCTTGTATGAATGAAATATGAGCATATTTCATAGATATTTATAATGATACATATACAAATCGGTGCATTTGTACATTTCATTTCAGTTCCTGACAATGGTCAGGAACTAAATGATAAATGATTAAATAATAAAAGTTTTCATGTCTGTGTCCGTCTCGTGTGAGGTCACATTGGACATATTCGTTAATATATTCATAAAAATAATAAGGTAATTATTATTTTCTAAATTTTCCTTTCTCTGTAAATTAACGCTGTATGCAATTGCGTATCAGGACACAATACACAATGATATAAACTATTCTAAGCTCAAAGGAAACACATGAAACAATAAAAGTGATGTGAGAGAAATTGCAAGTTTCCCAAAATAGGCTGAGAAGGATTTTATGTGGTTTACAAAAGAACGATACCAACCGGTAATACCCTGGGATAGTTATCGGGCTGTTGCATCCGTTTCTTTTCCTCATCTGGAAGATATCAGAAACAGTTTTCTTTCTGGAAGAGATGGAGTTTTTGATTAAATGTCTCCATCAATATTATTCTTAATTTCATAAAAACCATCAAGAAAGGAAGACTCCTTTCCACAAAAATCAAAGAAAAAGTAAGTTTTTTTTTGTGAAATATGAAAACGGAGGAGGCAAGAAGAAGAAGGAGAAGAAAATAAAATAAAAATGATTTTTTAATAGATATAATGGTGCAAAATACGAGAGAGCAAAGCCATTGAGCTTTAGATTTTTTTGTATTTTAACCCTTCGAAAAAGAATTTCCAACTCTCTTCGTTTTAAAGAAAAAGTGATCGGAAGGAAATAGTAAGTTTTCCAAATTTAGGCGGTGAAGAATTTCATTTGGTTTTCAAAATTAAGGCATTGATGGATAATTGCAAAACCGTGGGAAAACTAATGGGCGGTTGCCTCTGTTTCCCTTTCTCGTTCGAAGAAATTAACAAATTTTCCTCGGGAAATAAAAGTTTTTGTTTAAAGTATCGACATTTTCATGAAAATAATCAAGAAAGGAAGACTCCTTTCCGCAGAAATCAAGTAAGGTTTGTCCTTAAATATGAAAAAGACGAAGACAAGAACAAAATTACGTGATCCTGAATCAACGAATGCGAGGGAGCAAAGCGACCGAACCTTAGAATTGTTTTCCCTCTGGAACCGCATTTCAATTGCACTGCGGATTAGGGGACGCATTTAAGTCTTTAAGATCATAAATGTCCCATCCCGTTCTCACCTTTCGCATTTATTGCGGCCTATGTGAATACCCCCCCCCCCTACCGTAGATGCAGTGACACCACTGCTTGCGTACCAGGCTAGTTCATATTCCAAGCACAAAATAGACAAATCACACAAATTATTATGCAAACTAAAAGTGATCGAAAGGAAATGGTAAGTTTTCGAAAATAAATAAAGATGTGAAGTATTTTATGTCGTTTTCAGAATGAAGGCAATAATAATGTGTAAATACTTGAAACCCGTTAAGAGAGGTGAACCAGTTTAAACGGAAAATAAATGAAGTATGGATTCTCGTTGAGGAAAACAAATAAGTAAATAAAACATAAAACGTCAAAACAGAATTAGATCCGCCTACTAGTATCCGCTCCAAGTAAATTTCGATGTTTTCTCACAGCCCTGGAAATGCAGAAAATAGGGCTACCTGCCCCTGGTATCTATATACCATGCCCACCAGAAGTAATTTTGTTGATGATAAGCAGAACAAAATGTTTCAAAGGCAAACTACTACTTTGGGCGCATCATTATATGCTGAATAGTAGTGAAGATCTAAAACAGGAAAATAACACTTCCAGTTAAGACATTATTATTATATTCTTAGTAAAATTGATGATCTAAAAACATCCCAAATCTTCCTGTCATTCATAATAGTATTGGATAAGGGCATGACGTTGGAGGCAATGGATGTGTTTACTTATAGACCAAGATCACTAGATCACATCCTAACATGCCTTTATGTCCAAGCTCAATAGCTCCCAGCCAGCCCTCTTAATGGATATTTCACACCGGCGGACGTTACCAATACCAATATTTTCATCCCGATTTAGAAAGTGTTATACCATTACAATAATGAACCGAGGTGCCTTTAGTAAATAGACCATTCATATCCAGCTTCTCTTACGCAGGCTGTCGGGCATTCATTCAGCGAACGAAAATATGATCTCGCTGACGGAGTATTTGGGGAATCCGCCATTAATATTTTGTGAATACTCACAGCGTAATTGCATGCGGCGAGCGGCTGACATACAAACTCCACAATGGTATCTAAGACTTAATGACGTAGTTGGAAGCCGACTGCAGCTGTGTATCTTAGTGTTGTTGATCTTCCGACAAACTGAAGTGGGAAATATCATTATCATCTGCATGTTTCCCTCGGAATTCCGTTTTAGAATAAAGGATATTTTGATGATAGAGTATAATACCTTGTTTGATATTATCATACGAAATTTTAATGAAGATCCGCTTTGGGGGTAAATCATAAACAAAATAATGCCATCAGAGTGCCACGTTGATCAATGTTCGGGTATAGTGATTCTATCTTGTTATTTCTCACTAAATTTTTTTCTCTCCTAAAAATGAATTGTAACCCCACTTTTTCCTCTAAAATATCAATTGTACATTTCGCATTATTTTGGGCGAATTTCTTATAAAAAAGAGAGGGGAAATGAAGATGCTCAAGAAGATACTGCGTCCGAAACATTATTACGATTATGATTATGATTATGATGGTGGTGACAATGTAGATGATGACGGTGGTGATGGTGATATCAGAATCAACTGTGTATCCTATGGAACATATATTCCTCCGAGTAATCCCTTTGAGCTCCCATTTTAATATTGGAGTTTAACATTGGCATGCTTGGAGAAGATGATACTCGTAAACGCACGGACGTAAAATACATACGTATTTGTACTCGGTATAAGCAAATATAGGTAGGGAATCGTTGATGGTGCAGGTACCATATCATGCATATAGTGTGTCATAATAATTGCAATGATGTGTTGTCCTCAGTCACACATACATCGTAAGGTGTTGATTACGTCCATTTCATGCTCTTCCCAAATACAGCTCGATCTATTAAAACAAATATAAAGACCAGAGTAAGGATCCGGTTGTATGTTTTGGAATTGTTGCCCTTAGTGGTCGGCAAACTTGATCTTCAGTTTCATCATGACTATCATCAGCATCATTTTCATAATAATATTAATAATGATAATTTTGTTTACCCGGTGAGGCCTCATCAGCATCATTGCTGTTCTTCCTGAGGGCCCTGCAATTATTATTACCCCATGCAGCATTCATCAGGTACCCATTTACACCAAGGTGGAGAGTGGTAAATGCGGATTGTTGTCTTGCCAAAAGACGTTAGTGCCGTGCTGAGATTCGAACCCTCAGCCCTTAGACTAAGAGTCAAAAGAATTAACCACTATGCCACAACACCTACACGTCGTATCAACGTCATCATCATAATAAAGCAACACCATCGTCAGTAGCTACTTCATCATCATCATTGCAATCCTCATCATCATCAAAATCCTCATCATCGTCATGATCATAATGATCATTATCATAAAGCCGGTCAAAATTCTCTCACGAGCTACAAAAAAAACAAGGAAAAAACTTCGTTATATTTATTTTCTTGTATTTTACACATAAAGTTTATTGTAAATACTCTCGTCTACAATGCAATACATCTATACCTATAGAAGATGTCTTCTTGTAAGATTGACCGAATGAAATATTTGAAGCAGTCTTCATGACCAAGCATGCACGTTCTCCCATTTCTCGCTGCCCCATCTTTCTTTGCATTTCAAACCTATTGATTTTATGTTAGCTTTACGCCCCTGTACATCAAACATCTCATGTGGAGTCTTTCTCTATTTTCCCACACACATTCAAACAATTATTTTCCACTTTACTTTTCATGTTTATTTCATTGCTTATAATTACCTGTTTGCTCAACTCCCCTTCGTTCGTAAGTTGTTTATTACCCCGTACCAAAGAAAAAAACGAGAGAGCATACAAAACGCTTATCAAACGAGACGTTGAATGCATTCAATACATTTCTACTGACAATTTTTTCTTCACCCACTCCCCCTTGCTTGTTTGTTCTTTTATCCAAGGCATATTCATATACTGCGATTTACTCCTCTTCAACTCAACATCTTCATGATCTTGTTGAGTCGTTCTCTGTCTGAACTGAATTTCTCCAAGCGTAGGAGTACTACATGCAAAGGCATCGAATAATGCACTTTCAGATGCATTGGCGTAGCCACCAGGGCACGGGGCATGTGCCCCAATGAAATGATAAAAGAGAGAGAGGAGAGAGAGAGAGAGAGGGGTGGGGTGGGCGTGGAAAGAAGATAGTACAACCACACACATACTCTCTATTCGATGGACTTGATTTCGCATTTTCATCCACCGAGTAAGAACAAAGTCCCCTATTACACAGTGCCCACTTCCCATGATAACGTGTCCCCGCACTTAGATGGAGCCACGCTACGCCACTGTTAAGATGTAGGTACAGTCATTCTCCTGCAAGTAGAGCCCTGGAGGACCATTATCTAAGTTGTGCTGCGCAATTCGTCACTTGATCATGCCACGAGGGATGATCAAAAAAGTATGAAGCTTTCATCTTTAGCCCCCGCACTCAAGCCTTGCAGTTGTAGAAGTGAGACATAATGCGAGGGTGTCCGTCTCACTTTGGTCCCACAAGTTTTCAAAAGAAGTATATCGAATCAATCCTCTCTGAAAAAAACTCTCAAAAAACGTAATAAAATACACTGCAATCGAGTGTAAGGTAATGCTATGTATCAATTTTTTGTCAGTGGCAGAAGAAAAGGTACCTTTCGACGTCCACTTTTCTTTAATTATATAGGAGCCCTTTCACTACCCCCCCCCGACGAAAACGGGTGCAAATCTATATCAGTAATAGGTGCCATTGTGTATAACCGATTTAAATCACAATTCGACACCATCCGTATCACTCAAAATTTCATCATACAAGTTGAGATTTGTCATCGAGCAACTTTCCTTTTGCCTTTTGAGTAGGTTTGTGTACATGTACATGTATAAGCAAGTTATATTATGGAGAATGTACTTTTGGTTTGGTAGTTATCATCATTTCTAAATAAACTGAGTTTCAGGTAAAACTGATGTAATATAGAATTAACAAAGTAATCCTTAAGATTTCAGATGGAACGTGTTTTATTTATATCACTTAATGTATTACTTGCTTCACAAAAATCTCTTTCTCCCCCTCTCTACCTCGCTCTCTCTCTCTCTGTCTCGCATTCCTTTTCTTTTCTCTTCTCTTCTTCTTCTTCTTGAAATTGAATGAAATTGGTTTACTAGTCAACCTCTTTTTTTCTTTTTTTGTAGTAGGTAATTAAAACCTGTTTACGATTCCCAATAAACGTCGTCCACCCTCAGGTGTTATCGGAGAAATCACCCGCTGACACAAACAGGTTGCATAATATTTTTTTTTCAAAGTCTGCTGTAATGAAGTCGAGTGCTGGTGATTCATGTCTTAGCTTAGGAGGGGTTGTGGTCGTATTTGCATAGCATTGCATAAAATGGTCATCTCTACATAGCTTGTCTAACATGTTCATGTTAATTAAATCTAAGGATGTTGGTTATATAGACCTACACCATTCCCCCGTCCCTCCTTCGAGTCTCTCTCTCTCTCTCTCTCTCTCTCTCGATATCTCAATAGATCTCTCTCTTTCTCTCTACTCATATAAAGTGACTGTCAGTATGTCTGCCTCCATCTCCTTTCCACCGCCCTTCTCTCTCTCTCTCTTTCTTTCTCTCTCTCTCTTACTCTCCATCACTGTATTGCAGAAAAAACGCGCTGGAGTGGTGAACGTTGACTTACGTTTTATGTATTGAGAATCTTCTGCTAATCCGGGGCATAGTTGGTTAATATTCTGATGTATGCTTCCCATGCCATGCAACGAGAAACAGAGAGGAACAGAGAGAGAGAGAGAGAGAGAGAATGAGAGAGGGATATATATATATGGTAGGGGTGGGCAGACAGACAGATAGACAGACAGAGACAGAAAACAACAGAGTTAAAAATTAAGATAAAGACCATTTTGAATCATTTCCATGTCGGGGAGCACAAGTTATAATTATAAGACGTACGTCGACCGATCTGACCAAGAAGGTAGGATACAAAGTTTCGTGACGTAGTTATGAAGGTTTTCGTTTAATCCCTTGCCACCATTTTCCTTCTCTCATGCGCCGCTTTTAAACACCATGCAGACAACTTTATGGGAGGCAAATCCCTTCGAAGATTTGGGGTTTGGACTGAAAATGGCTTTACATACTTAACAGAAAGAGATATATTTAATGCAAAGTTTAGTCTCACAGAATTCATGTTATTGTGCCGAATATAAATAATAATGAGAAAGAGCAATACAAATCATAAGGAAATTTACTTAAAGTTTATCTATGACGACTGTTCAAAAACTTGAGAAACAATGTAAGGATTTTTGTTAAACTTCCATTTAATTTTTGACCTAACTAGAATAAAAAAAAAGGGGGGTGGGAGGGTGTAATTGGGTTTTTACAGACGTGTATCAATCAGATATGATTATTTACGTCTGGGGATCGACTTTTAACGTCACCATCCGAAAGACGTGACTCAGTTTCGAACCTGCGTCCTCGGCTGAATCAGTTTGTAAGTTCCATTGTTAGCTGGATTGTGCGGGGGATCAGTCACGACTTTTTTACGTGATTGAAGATTCATCCGGACTAGGGTGCTCTTCACATAAAGTCGGTGGACGAAAAAATATCAACACTTATTCCTTTTTATACATATATATAGTATATTTGTCATACTTTTACCTAGTTTTATAAAGTATGTGCAAACAATGGATTTGTCCTAATTCATTTTTTTTGAGAAGGTAACATATTAAAGCTTACATCTAAAAGTATTTAATAAAGGCTCTAATTCAACCAGTCCATCTTTTATTCTTTATTTATGAAAAAGAAAAAACCCACATCAAATGTACGGGGGTTATGAATAATTTAGTCGTTAAAGGTACTATGTCCCATTTGCAGGCCCAAAAAATGAAAAGGTTAAATTCCGACGGCATTTGAAAGACAATACTAATTTAGAACTTCCCTAAAAAAACGGGGGCTTGAAAATGTCTTTAAGTGGGAAAATAACGACTATTAGTTGTCGAATCGACTTAGGAGCTATAGAGCCAGTAAGTAATAGTCTGATTTTTCAGACCATTGTACCGAATGGTCGTACGTTTTATGCTGCGCAAAGATTCAATCAGTTTAATTTTGGCCATTACAAGAAGTGGGTTATTGATGTAGACAAATGCTCATGTACCCTTTACAGCTCATTTTATGTATGTTATTACCAAAGATGAAAAAGCCAGTCAGTCACTCAATAGTGTCTGACAGTGAAGTCTAGCAAGTAAACGGGTTTCCTTGCATAATTTGAATATTAGGACACTGCTAACGTTAAAATTTCACAGATAGGACATACCTGACATATTTATAATTCCTGCAAAGTTCTACAGAATTTGATGTTGACTGCAAAAGGGACATAGTATCTTTAATTGTCTATATTATATATATATATATATATATATATATATATATATATATATATATATACAGTACTTTTATTTCGTCACTGATGGAGCTTCATTTCTTGACCCAGATAGTACTTGCATCCTGCTCTATTTCATCATAGCTCCTAAATATATTCGTAACTTTACTGGATTCCATAACAAAGAGTGTAAGTCTTTCCGGTTTTTAGTTATCTGAGGGTACGGAGATTAATTTGACAAACTTATAATCCAAGTTTTTCTTTTTCTTTGAATGGCCTCCTATGGGTCAACCCCTGCATTTTCCGAACAAATCACAGTAAATGTGTAAGGCAATGATGAATATCATGCCCAGTGTGCACACAAGGCGTCATTTGTCTGACGTAGGCCTGCGTCAGCAACCGGTCTTTGACGCGGCAAGCTAGAGTGACATCTGATCATACGAAAAACTGAATGCAACATGAACAGTGTTAAAGGTAAAGACCAGTTTTGGAAACGCCCCTCTCTCAAAAAAATGAAATGGAAGCTCTCATTACCAATCATGTGAAAGAATATGTTTTTGACTATTACGTGATGATACAAATTTTGCCGGGAAAGTCGGGAAACCGCCTACTTATTGATATATTTGGTAAATTATTATATCTATTGGGACCAAATAATATCGCGCACGTGGTCGCGTAGTCCCATATACATCTTTCTGTGTACAGTGCTTGTAACTTTACCAAGACTGGGCCAAATTTCTTATCATTTTGATGATTCCAGAACCTTGCAATACACACCAATACTTATATGCTAGATGATCAACCTTTTCTGATCGATTCCACAACGTTTCTTTCACAATGCATGACCAGAACTGGCCTTTATCTTTAACATTGTGTTGAATTACCGCATGAAGCATGGACTTATTATCCTCATATATTGGTGAGCGTGGGTAATAACGCAATAAAAAAAAGGCCTCGTGTGCATAAATGCATTAACATGGGGGAATAACCTTTGCTATTCTTTTACCATCAACTTCATTACTGTGAAATTAAATGTACCCATTTTCATTTATTAGTTATGCTTTTTAAGGTTGTATGAGAAATAAATGTTTTGCTACATTGTTCGTAATTGAAAAAAATATGGCATGAACAAATTGATGAATAATTTATTTTATTATCATTTCTAGTTTTTATTTAATTCATGGAACAGCCCTCATGTTGATGTTCTGATGACGTGACTTAAGTTAATGATTGATCTCATTAACGTGAAAAACTAAAACAATTGTATGGGTGCTGAATAGATAAGTTCTCCTATGCCCTTTATGCACGATGTGTGATTTAACTGACTTTAGAACTGCGTCAGCGCCTTTAAGCAGCCTATAACGCTCTGCTGAAGGTGAAATGACATTTACCAGAATATTTTTTAATCAGATCAAACGTTGTGCATGCATCAACTGTCTTTTGTATGTTTAATTGACTTATGTTATGAATCGATCGTAATGGCGTCTATAGTTTTGATTGGCTTATATAATAACGCAGTCTGGCAAAATGGTGCCTCTTTTGCAACTAGCGTAACGAATACCATAAGGGTTTGAGCCAAACCTGTTATCACTGCGCTTTCAAGAATCTCGTTAGAAGTTCATAACTTTCCCTTGAAATGATGGATATTGCCTACGATGCTAAGCTCTCCATTCCGTCATTAAATGTGCTTGAGACATACATCAGACTCATTTCCCCCCTAATAAGTATATTTTGCGTAATAGCCCCCTGACCCAGATATCTTACCTTGAATCTAAAGCTTCTTTGCACCCTCCTAATTAAGGGAAAATGAGGCTTTTAATAGATGAATAATGAAAGTGTGGGTGTTCTTCTTTTTGTATTTAATTTAATTTAAAAATGAGGCTTCATTTGTTATGGCTTATGAGGTTTCTTTTGAAAAGATGCGTGCAGTCTCATTCTGCTCTTGCACGATATATTGGTTATACAAGCATAATGGTTGTGAGGGTCACAGAAAACATGTTTAAAGCTTTAGAATTCTCGGCGATGCCTCGATCGTTTCAAGAAGATAGAGCCAGCGTGGCCTTTTGTGAAGATCGATGGGAACGGTAGAATTACGAGTCTTGATATATCTTACAACTCGACTTGACTAGACGTGTAAACGAGTGATTACAATGGATTTTTTAAAGATAGAAAGAAGAATGAAAATGAGTTGGGGCCGGTGAAGTATGCTAGAGTTGAAGGATGAATTGAGGAGGGAGCAAGGGATGGAATGAGAATATTTCGTTAGCATTCACCTCACCTTAAAGGAAATAACAAAAAGCAGTCGAAATGTGAACAACCTAGAGAATTTACACTTTGTTAATCAAATCTAAGACGTTATTCTGCAGTAAAAAGAAGAAAAAGAAAGAAGAAGAAGAAGAAGAAGAAGAGGAAGAAAGAAGAAGAAGAAGAAGAAGAAGAAGAAGAAGAAGAAGAAGAAGAAGAAGAAGAAGAAGAAGAATGAGAGTAAGAGGAGGAGTAGGAGGAGGAGGAGGGTGAGGAGGAGGAGGAGGAGAATGGGGAGGAGGAGGAAAGAAAATGTGCAGAAGAATAATATATCTTTTAAGTAACAGTAGTATGATAAGGATAAGAATGAAAAGCGAAAGGGAAAGGAAAAAAGAAAAGGAGCAAATTTAGGAGAAGTTTGAGAACGATAAGTAACTCTAAGAGTACGAAAAACTAAGAAGAACGAGAAGGAGAGAAAGAAGAATCAAACGAAGAAGAAGAAGACGAGGACTTTTCAGAAGAAGGAGTATGACAAGAAGAAGAACGAAAAGCTAAAGGGGAAGCAAGAGGAACAAGATGAGCTTAGAGAGAAGAAGTTTAAGAACGATAATGAGGGAACACTTATAGTAAGGAAAAGGAGAGGAGGAGGAGGGAGGAAGACGAGGGAGGAAAACAAGAAGACGAAGAAGAGAAGAAAAAGAAGGGGACGAAGACGGAGAGAACTGTGGAAGGAGATTTATGTATTGGAGAGGAGAGGAGGAGGAGGGAGGAAGACGAGGGAGGAAAACAAGAAGACGAAGAAGAGAAGAAAAAGAAGGGGACGAAGACGGAGAGAACTGTGGAAGGAGATTTATGTATTGGAAAATACCATGTATAAAAAGGACCAGACAAGTTGAGAGGGAAAGATTTTTATTCAAAAGAGAAAACGAAGAATAAAGGACAAAGGTAAGTCTCAAATGGGAAAACACACGATCAGAAGAGACAGTTATCGATGTGTAGTCTCTTGAGTCACCGGACTACCGTGTGATGTTCATATGAAAAGCTAATGTGAAAGGAGGTCCACACTTAATTCAGCGAAGGTATATTATACATGCATCTTTACAGAGCTACCCTCTTGAAATGCCCCCATTTCTCTAAACCAAAAAGGAAAAAGGGTGGAAATGGGATACGCTGCATAGGACTAGGCAAAACACAATAAAGGTCACCACAACGGAGGAATTACTAGCAATGGTGCATGATCTCTATAGTGCAACTTACATTATTTACTTCAACAGATATCAATAGACATGTGAAATATTAGCTTCACTGATTTAAACAGATAAAAAGAATACCATTGGATTAATTTTCGACTGATTCATTGACAGATATCGTGTTCCAGTTGTTGGTAGATGGTAAATGTCATAGTAGAATAGTGGTTCATTCACTGGACTCTC
The DNA here is from genome assembly GCA_037976565.1 of Mesocentrotus franciscanus. NCBI lineage: Eukaryota > Metazoa > Echinodermata > Echinoidea > Camarodonta > Strongylocentrotidae > Mesocentrotus > Mesocentrotus franciscanus. The sequence continues at coordinate 15,610,847 of CP137685.1, forward strand.
AATCCAAAGGTTGAGGATTCGAATCCCTGCCCGACAGTCACATTCTTTGGCAAGATATTAATCCACATTTTCTACTCTCCACCCAGGTGTTAATGGGTACCTGGCAATTGATGGGGTAATATTAATTGCAGGGCCTTCAGGAAGAACAGCATTGGAGCTGATGAGGCTTCACCGGTAAACAAATGTATTATCATTATTAATGTTCGTTTCATTTTGTCAGTTGTATGTAACTTAATCTGCAAAAAAGTTAAGTTGATGCTGCTGGTGCTGGTGGTACTTTTATTTCGTCACTGATGGAGCTTCATTTCTTGACCCAGACAGTACTTGTATCCTGCTCTATTTCATCATAGCTCCTAAATATATTCGTAACTTTACTAGATTCCATAACAAATAGTGTAAGCCTTTCCGGTTTTTAGTTATTTGAGGGTACGGAGATTAATTTGACAAACTTATAATCCAAGTTTTTCTTTTTCTTTAAATGGTCTCCTATTTCCATTTCTAGTTTTTATTTAATTCATGGAACAGCCCTCATGTTGATGTTCTGATGACGTGACTTAAGTTAATGATTGATCTCATTAAATTGAAAAGCTAAAACAATTGTATGGGTGCTGAATAGATAAGTTCTCTTATGCCCTTTATGCACGATGTGTGATTTAACTGACTTTAGAACTGCGTCAGCGCCTTTAAGCAGCCTATAATGGAGCTCTCACACTCTGCCGTGTAGGCCTACCGTCCACCTGCCGGGCTATTAAAAAACAACAGAGTCCAGAACGTTGGGTTTTGAGCGAACTTGTCCCCGGCCGCAAAAAAAAATCATAAAATTAATCTTTTCACCGTTTCGTTGCCATCTTCTGACCGTTCTCACCGGGCGCATACCGGGTGTTGAACGTGCTTCTACCGTCTTCACCGCCCAGATTGACTTTTGTTGAAAATTTTGGCCGTTTCCATACCGGGCCCATACCGGGTCTCGAACGTGTGCACCGGGTTTGTAGCAGCCACCTACCAGTCACTTAGCGTCCCTCACCGCTCGGAGCGTCCTGTGAGCGAGTCCCCGGACTGCTGACGTCATGACACGACTGCCATAAATACCCCGATTTGAACGGCCGTTCATCACCGTTCTGTAACGGGTTATGAGCGTGTTGTGAACGTGTTCATACAGTGTGACCGTTTTCATAACGTATTCATACCGTCCTCATACCGTTCAACACCGTCCTCTTGCCGCTTACTTGCGGCCGGTGCCAGCCGGCCAAAGTTTTGAACATGCCCAAAACTTTCGCCGGGTCCCACTGGTGTAAATAAGCGCCAACGCCCTATTAACGTGTTGCCCGCTTTGATAACGAACCACCGTGTGCCCTCGCCGTTCTCCACCGTCCGCAGACATTTTCGCGCACGGTGGCACACGGTAGGCCTACACGGCAGAGTGTGAGAGTCACATAACGCTCTGCTGAAGGTGAAATGACATTAACCAGAATTTTTTAAAATCAGATCAAACGTTGTGCATGCATCAACTGTCTTTTGTATGTTTAATTGACTTATGTTATGAATCGATCGTAATGGCGTCTATAGTTTTGTTTGGCTTATATAATAACGCAATCTGGCAAAATGGTGCCTCTTTTGCAACTAGCGTAACGAATACCATAAGGGTTTAAGCCAAACCTGTTATCACTGCGCTTTCAAGAATCTCGTTAGAAGTTCATAACTTTCCCTTGAAATGATGGATATTGCCTACGATGCTAAGCTCTCCATTCTGTCATTAAATGTGCTTGAGAGAAATGGACATACATCAGTCTCATTTTCCCTAATAAGTATATTTTGCGTAATAGCCCTCTGACCCAGATATCTTACCTTGAATCTAAAGCTTCTTTGCACCCTCCTAATTAAGGGAAAATGAGGCTTTTAATAGATGAATAATGAGTGTGTGGGTGTTCTTTTTTTTGTATTTAATTTAATTTAAAAATGAGGCTTCATTTGTTATGGCTTATGAGGTTTCTTTTGAAAAGATGCGTGCAGTCTCATTCTGCTCTTGCACGATATATTGGTTATACAAGCATAATGGTTGTGAGGGTCACAGAAAACATGTTTAAAGCTTTAGAATTCTCGGCGATGCCTCGATCGTTTCAAGAAGATAGAGCCAGCGTGGCCTTTATGAAGATCGATGGGAACGGTAGAATTACGAGTCTTGATATATCTTACAACTCGACTTGACTAGACGTGTAAACGAGTGATTACAATGGATTTTCTAAAGATAGAAAGAAGAATGAAAATGAGTTGGGGCCGGTGAAGTATGGTAGAGTTAAAGGATGAATTGAGGAGGGAGCAAGGGATGGAATGGGAATATTTCGTTAGCATTCACCTCACCTTAAAGGAAATAACAAAAAGCAGTCGAAATGTGAACAACCTAGAGAATTTACACTTTGTTAATCAAATCTAAGACGTTATTCTGCAGTAAAAAGAAGAGGAAGAAAGAAGAAGAAGAAGAAGAAGAAGAAGAAGAAGAAGAAGAAGAAGAAGAAGAAGAAGAAGAAGAAGAAGAAGAAGAAGAAGAAGAAGAAGAAGAAGAAGGAGGAGGAGGAGGAGGAGAGTAAGAGGAGGAGTAGGAGGAGGAGGAGAATGGGGAGGACGAGGAAAAAAAATGTGCAGAAGAATTATATATCTTTTAAGTAACAGTAGTATGATAAGGATAAGAATGAAAAGCGAAAGGGAAAGGAAAAAAGAAAAGGAGCAAATTTAGGAGAAGTTTGAGAACGATAAGTAACTCTAAGAGTACGAAAAACTAAGAAGAACGAGAAGGAGAGAAAGAAGAATCAAACGAAGAAGAAGAAGACGAGGACTTTTCAGAAGAAGGAGTATGACAAGAAGAAGAACGAAAAGCTAAAGGGGAAGCAAGAGGAACAAGATGAGCTAATAGAGAAGAAGTTTAAGAACGATACGGAGGGAACACTTATAGTAAGGAAAAGGAGAGGAGGAGGGAGGAAGACGAGGGAGGAAAACAAGAAGACGAAGAAGAGAAGAAAAAGAAGGGGACGAAGACGGAGAGAACTGTGGAAGGAGACTTATGTATTGGAAAATACCATGTATAAAAAGGACCAGACAAGTTGAGAGGGAATGATTTTTATTCAAAAGAGAAAACGAAGAATAAAGGACAAAGGTAAATCTCAAATGGGAAAACACACGATCAGAGACAGTTATCGATGTGTAGTCTCTTGAGTCACCAGACTACCGTGTGATGTTCATATGAAAAGCTAATGTGAAAGGAGATCCACACTTAATTCAGCGAAGGTATATTATACATGCATCTTTACAGAGCTACCCTCTTGAAATGCCCCCATTTCTCTAAACCAAAAAGGAAAAAGGGTGGAAATGGGATACGCTGCATAGGACTAGGCAAAACACAATAAAGGTCACCACAACGGAGGAATTACTAGCAATGGTGCATGATCTCTATAGTGCAACTTACATTATTTACTTCAACAGATATCAATAGACATGTGAAATATTAGCTTCACTGATTTAAACAGATAAAAAGAATACCATTGGATTAATTTTCGACTGATTCATTGACAGATATCGTGTTCCAGTTGTTGGTAGATGGTAAATGTCATAGTAGAATAGTGGGTTATTCACTGGACTCTCAATCCAAGGGTTGAGGATTCGAATCCCTGCCCGACAGTCACATTCTTTGGCAAGAGATTAATCCACATTTTCTACTCTCCACCCAGGTGTTAATGGGTACCTGGCAATTGATGGGGTAATATTAATTGCAGGGCCTTCAGGAAGAACAGCATTGGAGCTGATGAGGCTTCACCGGTAAACAAATGTATTATCATTATTAATGTTCGTTTCATTTTGTCAGTTGTATGTAACTTAATCTGCAAAAAAGTTAAGTTGATGCTGCTGGTGCTGGTGGTGTTGGTGATGGTGAGGATGATATTGTGATGAATGGGGGAACAAGAAGAAGAAGAAGAAAAAGAAGAAAAAGAAGAATAAGAAGAAAAAGAAGAAGAAGAAGAAAAAGAAGAAGAAGAAGAAGAAAAGAAGAAGAAGAAGAAGAAGAAGAAGAAGAAAAAGAAGAAGAAGAAGAAGAAGAGAAGAAGAAGAAAGAAGAAGAAGAAGAAGAAGAAGAAGAAGAAGAAGAAGAAGAAGAAGAAGAAGAAGAAGAAGAAGAAGAAAAAGAAGAAGAATACAAAAAAAAAGAAGAGAGAAGAAGAAGAAGGAGTAAATGGGAAAAGATGGAGAATATAGAGAGGGATAAGGCTAAGAAGAATATCATTATTAATGATGATGATTAATGATGATGATGATGTATATGATTGTGATTTTGATACGATGATGGAAATGATGAAGGTAAAATGAGGTGGATAAAAAATTGGAATGGAGGATGAGGAGTAAGATAGAGGAGAGGGAGAAGCAGAAGAAGAAGAAGAAGAAGAAGAAGAAGAAGAAGAAGAAGAAGAAGAAGAAGAAGAAGAAGAAGAAGAAGAAGAAAAAACAGAAGAAGAAGAATAATAATAAGACGAAGAAGAAGAAAAAGAAGAAGAAGAATAATAATAAGAAGAAAAAGAAGAAGAAAAAGAAGAGGTCGGGGCAAATGAAAATAACTTTGCAAAAAATGCTTACATTAGAAAGTTTTAATTCACAGGCCCACCGCAAGTGACAAAACCAAACTGAAATGAATTCTATCGATTGGTCTTAGGTAGTACTTCGTCCTCCTTCTCTATGATTTGTGATTTGGACCGCGTTGCTTCATTTTTTAACAATTCAACGTTCATCAAGTTCATGTTTTATAACACAAGATAATCTTACTTTACCCATGCTTGTTGGAAAAATGCAGTGTTCCTTTCTATGTGTAACCTTCCCCGACTTTTACTTAACAATGTTTTGATCTTTAAATGGCATTAATCTCACAGAGGGTATTGCTTGATGGATGCACTTCTCACACCTAATCCGTCCTGTCACGCGGTCCGCAAGGCAGTGTCGTCGGTCCCCTTCTCTTCCTGCTGTTCATCAACGATCTTCCTAACTGCATATCAGCCCAGTCTACAGTAATATTGTTCGCAGATGACTGCATATTGTACAGGAAGGTGACAAGTGCAGATGATGCGGAATGCCTGTAGAAGGACTTAGATGCACTCCAAGAATGGGAAACAGACTGGCTAAAACAATTATTCCACCCTAACACATCCTAGGTTATGCATGTCAAGTAAAGGCAGACATCCAAAGCCTCTTTTCATTAATACTACACTCATGGAAATCAGCTACAGGTAACGGAAGCTGCAAATTAATCTGGGGTCTACATCCAGAGCAACCTGAGATAGAATCACCATGTACACGTCACCAAAGAAAAAAACTTCCCGCAAAGAAACCTGATGGCCTGCCCACAACAGACAAAGGGGTTGCTGTGCAAGACATTAATACGCCCTGTGATGGAGTAAGCTGCAATAGTGTGGGACCCGTCAACCCAGGAGAACATCAAAAAGAAGGAAATGGTGCAAGGCCATTGTGCACGATTCGTCCTGGCTGACTATCAGCGCACAAAAAGCGTCACAGCAATGCTGAATCAACTTCAATAGGCAAGTCTGCAGGAAAGAAGGGCGTAGCAGAAAGTATGCATGGTTTACAGCATACTCCAAGGCCTGGCTAATCTTCCAGTCCCTACTTAGTACCAGTTGTTGGTCCCCGAACCCGTGGAAATCCACAGAAGTTCCAGGTCCCCTTTACCCGAACTTTGCTATTCCACATAACATTTTCCCCAGATACTATCCCAATGTGGAACTCCATCTGCTGTCGTAAATTGCACCTCTTCGGAACTTTTCAAGCAGAAGGTGCAACACATTAAGATCCAGGCTGTTTTTAGCTTTACATAGAATTCGCGTAGACTGTAGAGCCTTTTTACTTGCACTGTATACACTCTGCACTTGACAAGCACAAGGTATACGGTAATACGCCGACGGTGGTCTATACTATACTGCAAGAAGAAGAAGAAGAAGAAGAAGAAGAAGAAGAAGAAGAAGAAGAAGAAGAAGAAGAAGAAGAAGAAATAGAAGAAGAAGAATCTCGTTAAAACAAATTCCTGTTTCTTAAGAAAACATATTTTTATTGTCTTGTAATATTTACTAGCTAATTTTATGTAAACGATAAACGGTAAACGGTAAACGTGACTGACTGTTTTCCTTGCTGTCTTCAAAATGTATAACAATATCTTTGATTGGGGTCTTTGATAAGAGTATAAGCTGCTGACAAATATTTTTGTTAAATCCATAAGATATTCACATTTTAATTATTTGTCTTATAGAATGCAATATCACATTCTATATTTAAAACACGTGGTTTGGGAAAACATTTTGTCCTTCTATGTAGGTTTATATTGAACAAGTCCTCTCTCATCATCGTCTCTGGTAAATACTCATGACGACCGTTTCCCCAAACCGTCATAACTTGTACGTCTTGGACAACTTATTGAAATCTGGATTTCGAATTATGACGGTTTCGAGAAACTGGCCCCGGCTTTAAAAGAAATACGCATTTTTCTCTTCTAAAATGTAACAGCCCATTTTATGAAATCAAATATTTTTGTAGGTGACTATGATGTCCTTCTGTGAAGCTTTTTATTAATTATGAAGTCTTACAACTTCCAATGAAATCTTTGAATGACCTCAATGCCGCTAAGAAATGCTTTTGTGTCATAAGAAATACACCTCAATATATCTCTGGTGAAATTATAATAACACATTTAATCTTCACCAGCGTAGGTAAGTAATTCAAATGTCTCTTCTTTTTTTTTTTTACTCATGGTTACCCGAACCGGTTAACGATAGGGAGATAATGAGTCAGGTGAGGTTATTCTGGACAGAAATGAAAGTCCCTCGGCGCGCTCGGAGAAATGATGTATTAATAACTATATCAGATAGGCTTACTTGCCCAGAAACGCTAGAAACAAAAGGAAATATGGTTATCTCGATTTTGGTCGGGACTGGGTGCAAATATTTTCGGTCCACACATTCAGTTGGTTTGTAGGGCAAAAGTCACACCGTCACTAGACAATGAAAAAAAAAAAATTCTACAAAATTTCCTCTCATAATGTTGAATACGATTCATCATGATACCATAATGGCATAACAAACAACAACAACAAGAACATGAAGAATGTAATGGTCCGATGACAAAATGTGTTTTAAATTAGTACGAATACACTAGCCAAATTACGTTAAGTACCTACGCTCCCAAACTGAATAATTTATCTTCTTAGAAAGTAATTAATTGTATAGACAAAAAAATCAGGCGTTGCTGTCGTTCAAATCAGATGTATTTTCTTTTATTAATTCACTGAGTGCAATTCAAGCATCTAAAATGAATGATTCATCTCAGAAAGTAAACCATTTTGTTGAAATGGATACTAGTTGTTTCCAATCAAAGATCAGTATTCTCTTCTATAAGACATTTACCGTGTGCATATATCCGTTAAAATGACATGCCGGTGCTTTTATTTTCTTCATGGAAAAAACATTCCCGATCACATTTATACTTAGAGGAGGCTCGACGATTCCACTTTATGCCCCTATCTGTATTTGAAGGAAAACAAAAAAACATTTTCACGGTCAAAATGAAAGTAACTGTTTCAGGTGGAGCAGTAAAAGACTTGTTGACTCTTCGCATTTTTCTCTCTTGAGTAATTCGCAGCATGCGACGTCACATGTGCTCGTCTTTCTTTTATTTGTCTTCTTGTCTGCGCCCCTCTTGATTAAGTGTTTGTGTTTCGGAGGGGGGAACTGATAAAGTGACATAAGGAGAGGCACATTGCACGCCACGTGAAACTCGTGGGTATTGCGCTGTCACCTCCATAATGGGCACAGCATGGTAGGAGTTGGGGGTAAACTCGAAATGTTCGGAACAACCAGACTGCATGTACGGTTCTTACACCGGTGTCAAGGTTCTATTAAACCAGGGAGGTGTGACATCTCCCTGATTAAACAATGCGTGATTCGAAATTATAACATCTTATCAAGGCCATCTTCTCTGAGATACCGTAGGAAACATTTAAATAGATAGGGTGCTCTGACATCATTTCGAGCATACAGCGACACATACACAAATTAATAATTTGTGAGAACTTGTGTTTGGAAATCCCCAGGGATATATCATAAATGGCCGCCATTAGAATTATCAATTTTTACTGTAATTTTTGTAATCTATGTCAACTTTTGACTTTTATGTATAACATAGGTATGACTTGACTTCATGTCAGAAAGTTGAGGTATTTTATTGTATATATTTGTCGTGTAACATTTCATTTCCTTTATTTTGCTTTTCATGTATGTCGATAAGATCCATCATATTTTTCTTTGGGAGATTCTCTTAATATATGGAGTGCTTTATATTGATGGGCATATTTATTTATTTACCAAATTTTAGGGAATATAACATATTCATACTATACATCTATATCAGCTATAAAGAATACAATATATTCATACTTTACACTTAATATATAAACCGCAAAGTTATAGAACATATGACGCTTATAGCTGAAAATGTCTGGGAAACATTTTTTAAAATTTCTTTTACATCTGGTTTATCTTTTATTTTCATTTCTTCATTTATTTATTTATCACTTGTGGGATGGAAATCCCTTATCAGCACGATTGATGTTTTTCATAGGGGCCCACTGCTATTGCACTCCACGCACTGATATTCATTTATTCATGACGATTCCCAAGAGAAATGGAGGCTGATGAAGCTTCTCTTATCTTTTCCCGAAGTCAATCTAATCAGCTGATTACAATATGGCGTCTGTCTGGATCTGACATCATTCGTAAAAGCGTTTGACTAAAAGCTATTTTACTAATTATTCGATCTCGTTAGCAAAAATGGGTCTAATAGAGAGGGCAAGTTTCTGACATACATATACCAACTTGCAAGAGGTGGGCGTAACATTATGTAAGAGGGGGCCGACGAAAAATCTCTGACAATCCTTCTATCTGTCTTATACTTTATGTGTACCCCAGGGCCCCGTATTACAAAGAGTTGATATCAATCGTAACTTATTTGCGATTGATATCAATCGCAACCATGTACATAAGAGATAGGAGAATGCAAACTTGCGATTGATTGGAGGACTTACGATTGATTTGGATCAATCGTAACTCTTTGTAAGACGGGACCCAGGAATGCCAGATTTTATTTAAAGGGGAGTGGGTTGAGGGGGGGGGGGCGTTCCTGGGGCGGTCGTGCTCTATCCGCCAGTGCAGGAAGATGACTAAAGCATAATCTCTACATGAGGTTGCTGTTTTTCCTGTTTATTAATCTATTTTGGGTTTATATATTCAAGTTATTTATTTATTTAATTCTTTATTTTACTTATTCATTTAATTGTACTTATATTTCCATTTATTGATTCATTTAACATTTATCGATTCATGGATGGCCTTGTTAATTCATATTTCATCCACCAAGTATGACCGATGGGTGCCACCCACGGTATCAGTGCCCTCTCAATGGTTACACATCGAAAAACACGCAGATCGCCAAGATAATTATACACATGTATATTGAGGATCAACTTGAAGAAAAAAAGCGCTGAAATTATAAAAATATTTTGTGTCACTCAATTCAAAATTTGTTTAAAATCGACTAGTATTAATTTTTAAATGATATAAATGAACGTCTTGACCTTCACAATCTTCAAAAATGCAGATTACCGAACGAATCAAATTACTTATATCATATAAGCTTTACAGTTCCTTGGTATATTACACTCGATCGCGAGGATCACCTACTTGCGGCTTAACCCACTAAAATCTCGATCAAACTTTGACTAGTAAAAATGAATTCTGTTAATATTAAAACGTGGGATGTACTGGATAACCTAATAAAAAATCTATATTTAGTCATTCGAATTGTAATTTTCTTTTTCTTCATGATTTTTATGAAAGATATAGGTATTGGAGCATTATAACATGCTTCGTGAAAAGGGTATTACCTTTTCATTCTTCGACAGTTAATTATCCTACGCAAATTGACAAGAACAAAACACAACAAAGAAACAAACCAATATGAAAACCCAAACAAAAAATTACCCAAAACAACGACGACAACAACAAGAAACGAGTGATCAGTGTTTCCTGGCTTTGCAACAATGATTCGCTTGTATAGGGTGAGTTTTAGCTGCGCCGCCATGATAAAGCGCTAAAGGGCCTATCTCACTGAGCGGCGAATGCTCGCGGACGCTGCGAATTTGGATTCGCCAACTTTTCTGACGAATGTTGGCGAAAAATAGCGCCTTTTAGCGATGTTTAGCGACAATTAGCAACATTTGAGCGAATGTTTGCGAAAGTATTTGCGAAAGGCAGTTGGCGACTGTTAGCGACTGTAAGCAAAATGTTAGCGACAGTTTTTGCGAAGATTAGCAACTATTTGCCAATCCTTTGCCACTATTTGTGCATGTTTGGGACCTTTTGCTAACTCCTGGTACTCAATGGGTTTTTATTTTTTATATAGGAACCATATGGTAACGTGGTCGCTAGCATTGGCGAATCAAAAAGAACTTCAGCGACACCGTCTTACAACCGTTTGCAAATGCTTACGACTGTTTTGCAAACGTTTACGACTGTTTTGCAAACGCTTACAACGGTTTGCAAACGCTTGCAACTGTTTGCGGAAAATAAATTCGCAAAGAAAAACTGTTTACGACAATGAAAACTGTTTGCGAACTGTCTTGCAACCTTTTACAACCTTTTACGAACCCTGGCGAAACCCCAATTCGCTACGTTTGCAAGCATTCGCCGCTCAGTGAGATAGGGCCTTAAAGGGTTTATCTCACTGAGCGGCGAATGCTTGCGAACGTAGCGAATTTGGGGTTTCGCCAGGGTTCGTAAAAGGTTGCAAAAAAAGTTTGCAAACAGTTTTCATTGTCGCAAACAGTGTTTCTTGTCAAAATTCGTCAGAAAAGTTGGTGAATCCAAAATCGCAACGTTCGTAAGCATTCGCCGCTCAGTGAGATACATCCTTAAAAGCGCTCGAGGAATTTCCTCTTATCGAAGAGTGGCAAATGTAGATTAGTGTCTTGCCTTAGGACATTAGTGCCGCGACGGGACTCGAACCGCCAACCATGCAATCCACAGTCTGGTGACGTATCCACTAGACCACCACACCTCTTTGATTATATTTACTGATAGGTAGTGTAGTGATCATAATTCAGCACTTTTGTTAATTTTCTTTATGTTTTCCTTTTGGACAGAATCAGAGATTTGGAGCGCGCATTTACGTAAGCAGTATCTGATAAATCTTTAGAAATGTCCCCATTGGGGGATATTATATGTGAGAAAAAACGCCCTGGTCGATATATGCTATTTCAGTCCGGTGATGAAACATTTAAACCTTTAACTTGCTTAAGGCAGCGATTTTCCTCTAGCTTTCCGTTATTTTTTGTTTCACTTAAGAAAATTAGAAAGAATATTGAATTATCAGACCATACAGATGGTAAGACAATGATAACTCAGAGGGGAGCATGCCCTCTAAAAACAATTACTAAGCAATTTCATCAGCAATCTTTTCTATCATAAGAATCGTATTAACTGTGCGTAGTTTGGGATATTTCCCTTGGGGCACTTCGAAGAAAATTAGTTCCCTATTTACGGGTGTAGCAATCAGAGTAAATTGATTTAGCAACGAGCAAAGGCAGTTAAAACAGAAGGGTTTACCAGGCAATCAGAGTACAACGTAGATAAATACGTTAGTTTAATCAACATACTAAAATCCCTGGCCAGTCAGCGTGTATATAATGTAATTATAGGTAAGTAAACTGGTAAATAGAGGTTCCGTAGTCGAGTGGTTTATTCACTAGACTAGAAATACAGAGGTCGTTGGTTCTAGCCCCGACAAGGCATTTTATCTACATCGTTCCTTTCCATCTAGGTGTTCAATGGGTACCCGGTATCATGCGAACGGTCTTTTAAAATAAAATGTACACTTCTTGGCTTTTAATCCATTCGAAGCTGAATCACATTCTCATTTACGATTATGCTGATTAAAGTATATCAATATCATTATTTACTCGTTGTTACTCAAGGCTAAAATGTTACTTAGAATGGATGAAATGTGCAGAATCTTGTGTTTCATAAGTGCTTGAAAAGTAGGGATTCATGCAAGAGAGAGAGAGAGAGAGAGAGAGAGATAGAGTGAAATAAAGAGAGAGAGAGAGAGAGAGAGAGAGAGAGAGAGAAAACACACGATCGGCTCCTATTTTGAAATGGCAAATTTTGCTTTGTTGTCAGTTTGAATAAACCAGTTGATTATTTGCGAGTTATTTAGCAAAAACGATCCCATACAATCAGAGATTGTTTAAATATAATGAGGTTTGATTTATATAGAAAACGCACTCTAAAAGTTGTTCCCTGGATATCTAACATTTTCCCAAGATTACTTTCACCTGACATTCGGTTACTTTTCTGGTTTTGATACACAAGTGCGGATTTGGGATTCTGTCCAAATAAATAGGGGGTGCACAATTCTGAACAATATCTGACAAGCAAATGAATAAATAACTAATTAAATAAATAAATGAATGTATAATTGAATAAATAGATAAAATAAATGAAAGAATAAAATAAATACAAAATAGAAATAAAAATTTATTAAACAAATGAGTACATGAATACATGAATAAATGATTACAAAAATAGTGAAGAAAATAACAACAACAACCTTATCTCCTTTCTACGCGCGAATTTCTTCCCAAAGCTTTATGACAAGCAAGCTTGTAAGCAGCCAAGAACAAAAATAAGTTTCATATCTTCAGGTGCCATTTTAGATGAAAACAATTGGAAGGTGTTGCTGAAGACCTTCAAACTTCAGCTATTAGATGGGAATAAAGTGTAGTTTATTGAAGATTAACATGTTTTGAGTCCGAGTCCTGGCCGAACATTGCTGACGAAAAATAATAGATGAGACATACTCCATTGTCATTATTTTTCTCTACTGAAGTGTTTCGATGGCACAAACAATTCCGAGGGCCTTTTTAACGCTCAATTTATTTCCAAATTACAATACATTATTTGAACTCTGTTTTTTTCTTCATATTCTTTGAATAAAAAAAGAAAGAAAATCATGTTATCTATCTATTGTTTTGTTTTGTTTTGTTTTGTTTTGTTTTTTTCCCAGGGGGAGGGGAGTCTAAAGTATTAAGATAGAAGTTAAAGTCATAAAATATTGTACAAAACACGATAAGCCTTCTGTATTAGAATGCCATGGAAGCATGCTTTTTCTCTGTTAGATTATTATTTTACACCTACGTCAAGATGATGGACATTTTTGCCCGACTGCTTTTTAATCGCATTACAGTTTTAACGTGATGCGCTGAATAAATGCAGACCTAGTAATACCATGTTTCTTTAAGAAAAAAAATCAAAGTGAACATGTGTTACACCTGTGAGAAATAGTGGTAGGGAAAAGAGACAGTTTGGTTTATCACGAACACGAATAATGTTTCTCTCTCTCTGTTTCACTCTCTGTCTGTCTGTCTCTCTCCCTCTTTCTAGGAAATAAATAGATAAATGTATAAATGAATAAATAAGTAAATAGATCTTTAAAAATACATACATCAATAAATAAAAGAATAGGTAAGTAAGTACATGAATAAATAATAAAGAAACAATATATCATTGTTTTTTCCCGCATAAAAAAAATGCCAGATCGCTTACACCGAGATAAACAAATCATGCACGATTATATCAATGTTTTAAACTATTCCTTTTTAGTTGGCCTTTTAAGAGTCCAGAATCATGGAGTGTCGATTTTCGCAGGATTATACTTTGCAGAAGAAAAGTTCTTTGACATGGACAGCAAAGCTGATGGAAATTAACGTAAAAGTCTTCGAGTATTAGCATTCCTAGAAAGGGCCTACTCTGTAATGTCAGAAGTCAACCCGAAATAGAGAAATGATAGCAATAGTGGAGGCGTCATCAAATTCTCATTAAGAGATCGGATGTACCTCTTACTCGTCTAAATCACTTCGAAACGAGATGATATTACAAAACCGAGAGGCTCACTGTCGGGCAGTCAGGGCATGTGGCAGAATACGGTGTCGACACGGCGGATTGTTACTCCTTATGCCTGTTCACACGAGGCGTTATTTGCTGACGCAGGACTGCGTCAGTGACTGGGCGGTTTTGATGCGCCAATTCATTATTAGTGCTATCGTTCACAAAGTGAATGCGAAATGAAGGCTTACAAATTTGGTTTGAATTCCTGGCATATGGTGATCGCCTTCAAAAGCTATATTAGCGCTGGTAATAACGCAGTCGAACGACGGCTTGAGTGCAACGGAATTTTTTCTACATTGCTATAACTTAATTTGTAAGTAGGACATATGATATAACAAATTTTTTATTTTTGTTTCGAAGTGGTTTGTACCGAGACTGATAGGATTAAAAAAAAAAGAAAATATATTCTTCTCTTCACCGGTCATCTCGCTAAAAGAGAAGACCAGTAAGACAGTAAAAAAACAAATCAAAATGTCATAAATACTAACAGACGACACTTTATATTCAAGAAATTGAAAGCGGTTGTCGTTTTTTGAATATTTCTTAGCCATGATGTGATGAATTTATTCACACAAAAAACATGTAGAGGTGTTGTGGCGTAGTGGATAAGGCGTCGGACTGTGGATCACAGGGCCCGCGGTTCGAGTCCCGCCGCGGCACTAATGTCCTTTGGCAAAACATTAATCTACACTTGCCTCTCTCCACCCAGGTGTTAAATGGGTTACGGTAGGAAGGAATTCATTGAATGCTGTGAGCGCCGAAATCGGCAGCCTAGCATAGCCGGGTAATGTTGGAGCGCCTTGATGACCTTCCAAGGTCAAAACGTGCGCCATGTAAGAAACCAATATTGTTTTGCGCGCTGGTTTTTTGAGGCAAACACCCCGCTCTGTGTCTGAACGGGGCAATGAGAGCCCCACGTCCTTGGGCAGCGCTGAAGGTATGAATGAATTAACGGCTGATGCCTGATGGAAAAGTATGCCGACGGGGAGGCATAAAATGGTCCATTTGGAAATAGACAAGGCAAGGAAAGAAAACATTAATGGGAAGAGGAAAACCTCGAAAACGAGGATGGGATGTTTTGGTTTCAAGGCGAACGGAAAGCTTTTACCTCTCCAAACACAATCAATTCGAAAGCGAGTAGTGGGAAATGGATTTTGACAGTTATAAACTTTCCTAGAAAGAAAATGATAGCTCGATCTGGACCGGTAACTCGTCATACATGAAACAGAGAGAGAGAGAGAGAGTGTGTGTAGAGAGAGTATGGAACGGGGGCTAAAGTGAGGTTGCGTAATAAACCAAGATGTATTGTAAGAGAGACAAATGGACATAGCACAGGAAGAGCAAGAAAATAGTGTAAAAACAAATAAATTTATAAATCATTTTTAGAGGTAAACTTCAGTATAAATGGTAACGAACAGCCTATACGTTCAGATCTACAGTAGATATCATAGGCTGAGGCAGAGAGGGTAAGGGTAGATGGGGATTACATTTGTACAAACGGGCAGGGAAAGGAAAATGTCAAACATATACAATTTAACCGGAACAATCAGTGTATGAAAAAAAAAAAAAAATGAGGGAGAGAAAGAGGAAGAGAGAGAGAGAGAGAGAGAGAGAAGGTGTGGTGATAAAATATGTCAATCCGGCAATTAGAAACAAATAATTAACGAGAAGCCAACAAACAATTAATGCCAGTACATTAATATCTACTCTAGATAAGGTAACATAGAGAGAGAGAGAGAGAGAGGTTGTCTTTTTTGTGTAAGAGAGAGTGGCCAGTACATTAATAATCTACTCTGGATAGGATGGGGGGTTAAGGGAAAAGGTAAGATACGGAGCAACAGAGAGATAGCAAGTGAAAAAGATTATGCTACCATGACAAGCAGTGAGAGTGTGATAGAAGAGTAAAAGAGATGGACACAGGGATGGAGAAAGAGAGAGAGAGAGATAGGAAGAGAGAGAAAGAGCGAGGAAGAGAGAGAGAGAGAGAGAGACAAAGATAGAGAGAAAGAGAGATTGAAGAAGTGGGAGGAAACATTGGAAAATAGAAAGATGAAAAGAGACATGAAAGTAAGTAAACATAATATAAGAAGCGTAGAGAAAAAAATGAAAAACAACCCCCCAACAAAAAAAATCTTTTTAAACAGGAAATTATAGCGAGAAAGATAGCGAGACAAATTTATTGACTGGCTCACCAAATCAATTTGTCATCGATTCGTGAACATTTTGTTCGAGTATGACACCTTCTCGGAAACTGCATTTATAACGACGTCAGCACGTGACGGTGTCCCACCAGTATTATCAATTTGGGGCAGGTGGGATTTAGTTTGCAGGCGCAGACCTTTTGTGAGTCGTGTTGACTAATATCGTGTCTGAACTACGAGACTATGCAGACTGCACGGTCTATACTGCATCCACTAGGCTCTGTATTATATATGGCTACACACAACCAGAGGCTAGTAGACTTAGGCTCTGCTCCAGACTTGAAGGAATTGTGTTTAAGAGTCAAAGCAGAGACGGTGCCTGCAGACTAGGTTGAAAAGTGGGAGTACATTATTTGGCATCCTTCAACCTTACATTAAAGATACTATGCCCCTTTTGCAGCCGTGAATATGTCATGTATGTCCTATCTGTGAAATATAAACGTTAGCAGTGTCCTAGTATTCAAATTATGCAAGGAACCGTTTACTTTCTAGACTTCCCTGTCAGACACTATTGAGAGGCTGACTGACACCTTTATTTCTTTGGTAATACAACAGGTACATGAGCATTTGTCTACATCAATAACCCACTACTTGTAATGGCCAAAATAAAAGTGATTGAATCTTTGTGCAGCACAAAACGTACAACCATTCTGTACAAGGGTTTGAAAATCAGACTATTACTTAGGTGATTGCAATCACTTATGTCGATTCGACAACTAATGTTCGTTTTTCCCACAAAAAGCCATTTTCAAACCCTTTCGTTTTGAGGGAAGTTCTAAGTAAGTATTGTCTTTCAAATGCCGTTGGAATTTAACCTTTTCATTTTTTTGACCTGCATATGGGAAACAGTACCTTTAAACTATTGTGTACTGGCCAGTGGCATAGCGAGTGTCCAGCCATCGAGGGGGGGGGGGAGTATCGGTCTTACTCGATACATGAAATGCTAAATATCAAGGCCTTCGATTGGGAGGAGGTGCGGAAGGAGTCCTACGAACTTATTATCCTTTTTATTTTGTCTCATCATTCTCCTTTTTATTTAAATCTGTTTCACTCATTTCCCAAATCTCATCTAACTATTCGATTTCGGGTTAGTGATACGCAGTGGTATCCGTATACTCACGCTGATAACTCTCTTCTCTATTACGTATTTCTCAATGAAGACAGGAAGTTAATTATAGTGCATTGACCAACACATCGATATCAAATTCTTCATTCTTAAAAAAAGCACAAGACATTTAAAGGATTGGTAATCTTGTATAAGCCTGAGTTATTAAAAGATATCGGACAACTATCACAAACGTAAATAGATTTTAAAATAATTTTCCTGGAATATCAATAAATGAACTTTCACGAACTTCCGAAAGCGGTTCAAGAGGGTAATTGAAAGTACTTAAAGTGATTTCAAAGTACTGAGGATTAATTCTACTGATTTAATTGCCAGATTAAAAACCCACGGCTTTATTTTTTCTTTAATGGCATCAGCGGACATAATATCCGCGGGAGAATGGAACATGACGTAAGAAAATAGGAATAATAATTAACCGCTAATTGATTTGTTTTCAAGTTCAGGAGATCTACCCTTCTAAACGGAAAACTGTTTTGCCCACAGCCGTTCAGCATGTTTAATGTTTGGCCTCTTATATTTTTCCGGTTTTTCTTTTTTTCTTTACATAATTTTTGCCGCTTGATACCTCTACTTTATGTTTTTCCCCTTCTATTTCCGTCTGTCATTCAAAATTATAATTCAACCGTATTTAACTTAAGGCTTTTCAGCAAGGGCTGTTAATCCCAAATTAGCGTTTTCTATTAAAACAGCATTTATTTTGTGTGCAGGAAAAGAAAGGAAGGGGGAATTTTGCTCACGAATCCGTTTACCTGGAATCTTGCTTTTATTAAAAACAAACATGTTCGCGTGGTCAAAACAAGTTAATCAAAATTTCGGATTAGAAAATGATTCCCTTCCTGGCTATGAGAAGGAAGTCTTAATAATGGTTTTCTAATTGGGAGAAAATAGTAATTGTATACTGATTCGTGGTGGCGGGGGGGTATTTCTTTATAACGAACCGCCATTCCTTGAATTCATCACGTGTCATGAAATCGTTTTGTTTTAAAGAGTTTTTCTTTAATGTGAAGTGAATGGATATAGGCAACAAAAATACCTAATGTTGTGGGCTCAGAGCCAAGTCACATACAATATATTTTGCTCCATTTTGCGGTTGCAAAACATGTTTTGATTATATTTTAGCTTTAGTTTTTAGAAGGGTATATGCCAGTGGGATATCTATTGTATTATAAGAGAATCACAAAACTGATCCTAGATCCTTGAGAAAATGTGTAGATCTGTGCAGATTTTGAAAGTAAGTTCTGTCGGTGGGGAAACGTTTGCAAATTTCATATTCTTTACAGTCATGCCCTCATTCCCCCGCCATGATATACACCCCAGTCAAAACAGCAAGTCAGACAAGAAACAGACAATACATTACTCCGAATGGCAAATGGGAGATGTGGGTTGGTCTAGCGGTAATGTCCGCGGTATTCGCTCTGTCTAATGACTCTGATCGGATCCAGGTTCGAAAATAAAAATCATATCACGTCTTTCGGATGGGGACGTTAAAGGTCGGTCCCCATACTCAAATAATCATATGTGATTGATCCTATTTTTGTATCTTTAATCTATTCCATTCAACGTGAGTTATATTCCACATGAAAATGTGAATAATACACAATGATTTAACAGAAACAGAAATAAGTAAATGAATTTTAAGCACTTATGCTTTCTCATACATACTAACATTTAATAATGATTAGAGAAAATAAAACAAATAAAATAGAAATAGACATATTTCAATAAATGTACTGATACAGAATGCAATGTATCATGAAATATAAAACATAGCCCCTAACATTTCGAACTTATCATAACGATGATACACTTCTGTAAAAACTCAATATCACACACGCACACCCTCACTTTTTCCGTAATTTTTATTTTTTATTTCATTCAATGTCAAGATAATACAAATAATTATTCACAAACACAAACATACACACACACACGCACACGCGCTCACACAACGCACACAAACGCACCCACACGCAAAGAATCGCTCGAATGGAAGTCACTTTGGAGTCGATTTGGCGGTGTAACTGAGGTATGGCCACACCACTAATAGAAACAAAAATGCGGTTACTGTATGAATGAAATCCCCGGAATGAAGATGGTAAGGTGATAATATACCCCAGTCACATACCACAGAGGATGTCATTCAAGCGCTCTCACTTGTCAAGATGGATATAATTGTAGCGGTGAATTTTCTACTTTTCATCATTCACACCTAACCTCCTTCCGCTCTCCTCAGCAGGAAGAGCCCTTTCCCCCTCATCAGTTAGACGAGACCGCATCATTGAGTCTGATCTCCAGGGAAACGGGATACAAGAACGCGCCCCAGATGATGAGGAAGAGGTTGCATCGTAGCTGGATGCGAGCCAAGTTTTGAAAAAACTCGGTTTTGTGGCTCTCGTGCATCGTGGCCTAATTTTGAACGATAAGAATGGAGTTAAGGGTCATAAAGTAAAGATATACAAAGCCCCTCTAGTCTAGTTTATATTTAAATGTTTATTCAACTTATTAGTTCCCATTTCCCTTTCTTTCGCTTTCTCCCCTTCTCTCTCTCTCTCTCTCTCTCTCTCTCTCTTTCTCTCTCTCTCTCTCTCTCATACATACTTTATCCCCCTTCTCTCCCCTCTCTTTCCCTCTATGTCTCTCTCCCACTCTCTTTTATTCTCTCTCTCTCTTTCTCCGACGCGTTTTTTAAAAATATCCTTGATAGCTGTCAGTACTCCCGAATTCGTCCTCACTTCACATCTGCCTATATTTTTTTCTTTGGCTGTGACCTAGGGTGTCCGTCCTTTGGTTTCGCCCACACTCCCTATCCTAACATCTTTAAAGATAAAGTTGAGTTCTGGTCATGCAATTGCATTGTGAAAGAAACGTTGTGGAATCGATCAGAAAAGGTTGATCATCTAGCATATAAGTATTGGTGTGTACTGCAAGGTTCTGAAGTTATTCCACACTTCCGCATAATACAATGATAACGCTCACAAATTATTTTTCACCTCTTCCCAGAACTCAACCTCTCTTTAAGCTCTCGCCCTTTCGTCTTTCCCTCTTCTTCTTCTTCTTCTTCTTCTTCTTCTTCTTCTTCTTCTTCTTCTTCGTCTTCTTCTTCTTCTTCTTCTTCTTATTATTTTTCCTCTTCATCATCTTCTTCTTATTATTATTATTCTTCCTCTTCATCATCTTCTTCTTCTTCTTCTTCTTCTTCTTCTTCTTCTTCTTCTTCTTCTTCTTCCTCTTCTTCTTTTTCATTTTCTGCTTCTTCACCATCCCTCTTACTCTATTTATTTTTGGTTCTTGTTTGCTGAAAGGGGTGGGTGTAGGAGAAGGTGTGAGGACACGTGTGTGCCCTCCCTAACCATCTCATTCTAGTGTGCTCTTAATTCTCCTTTACCGTTGTACCAGCCCATGTTATTTGGTTACCTTTCCCTTCTACGAAAGCAACCTTAGTCCATTTCGCCATTATATATATTCTTGCCAGAGTTGACACCGGTGTGTTGGCTTAGTCAGTAGAGCGTCCGCCTTACAACCGGGAGGTCGTGGGTTCGAACCCCGGCCGCGTCATACCAAAAGACGTAAAAAGATGGGAGTTGCTGCTACCTTGTTTGGCGTTCAACAATAAGGGGATAGAGCAATGTCGATCCGGCGCTGCTCAGTGGCTGCCGGGCTCACGATCAATTGGGCAAAAAGAATTTCCATTTTCGGTTTAATAAAATTTGGAGTTGAGTTTAAAAGATTATTATTATTATATTATTAGTTTGCTCCACCTTGCAGGCCTTCAAAGCTTATCCTCTGATATTTGGTTCTGCCCTTTACCCTCACATGTTAAGGGTGCGAGGGCTCAACATGACGTAGACTGCGGGGAGCAAATATTCTCTATCGCATTTCCAGGAGAAGATGGGCAAAGGCACTTGGAGGTGATCGTGATTAAACTATCTCTCTCCTGTTTGAACACCCCAGTCACATAGTCCCTTCCGACGTCGTCAAGGATAAATCCTATTATAAAGGAGGGAAGCGAAATCGTGAATCACGATTCTGGCTTCTGTGAAACATCAATAGATCTACCCCCGAGCTTTTGAGAAATAGAGCAAAAAAATACTACACCGAGTCACATCCGTGTGTCTCAAGAGCCTGGACGAGAAAAATATTGATGTCAGATCGGACTTTTTTCAAGCAGTTGAAGATTTATTGAAACAGACACTGCAGTAGCAAAGAGCCATTGATATCATATAACGAAAAATTAAACTTATATAAAAGTAAGGTATTTGTCAATGGTCCTTACTGTTATAGTTAATGTAGCGCTGTCCACATTGCTCCACTTAAACGAACACAACTTGAATTTACATTCCCATGGTCGTTGGACAATATATCTTTTCTTACAGCTGCTTTCAAAGAGCATCCTAGAACAATTTCCTTCAAACAAAGTTTTTTTTCTTCTGATAGATAGTCAAAAGTTATTCATGTTAAAGGAAAATCCAGAGCTAATTATTCAAAACTTATAGTAGAAAATTCAGAGTACAAGACTTTTGTGAAAGTTCGAAAGGAATTGGACAGAAAATAAGAAAGTTCTGAATTTGTAATTTTATAATCATTATTAAATATAAATTGGCTGAATGTGTAATGAAACTGTGACGTAGTGCTGGACAATTTTCCTATATGTTCCAATACACAAAATGACTAAAATGCAATTTTCCATTTATATGACTCCGGAGGGTTTCTTTTTCATTTTGGAGAACCTAAGATAATATGCTATCCATAATATATTTTCAGTAGTGCCCTAAGGGAGATGGTGCCTAGGAGGGAGGTAGAAATTAATGTTTTTTTTTGCATGACAAACGGAAAAGTTGTCCATGACTACGTCGTAATTCACTGACTAAATTGCCAATATGGTCAGTGGATTTTAGTAGATTTAGTGATATCTTTTTGGTATGTGAAACATTTATAACTCTCTTATCATTGGTCCGAATTATTTCAAAGTTTTGTCATTCTGTCTCTTTTTTCTGCTTTCATACAAAATAATGAACTTATTTCAAAGGTTGGATTGCCCTTTAATGGAGTATTCGTATGTTGGGAAAGTCTTGGTTTACCCGACCGGCTACTTAAGAATATTTCGATTTTCTTCATTCTCTGTCTTCTGACTTCCGATACATTTCCATAAGGAAAGTCCAAAAAGCAAAGCATGTTATGAATATTTCATTCGGTATGATTCTATTTTCGACTAACCAGACAGAACCAGTCATCAACCCAGCCTATTCCAGTGTGAATACTAAGCTTCTTTCCCTCTCTCCCCCTCTCTTTCTCTCTCTCTCTCTCTATTCCTTCCTTCTTTTTTTACCTATTGATTGTATGATTTGTAAATTATTCAGGATCATCTAACACAGCTCCCTACATAGTTTCAAGGGATTTTACGTTTCTCACCTCGGTTATTTCATAGCGCCTTGCTTTTGAACGTATGATACTCTGTACGTTCAGTTTTATTTCATTGCATGAATCATCAAATGTCGTCTCTTCCTGCCTAATTCATCTTGTGTAAATGTAGTCTCGTAACTTTAGTCGCCTGCGGAAGCGTTATTAAAGAGGAGTGCGTTGGGCAAAATTTACTGACAAGTCAGCCGAAATGTCCCCAACAAGCGAATAGAAAGAGAACATGGTAATAACTGAAATGTCTTCAGATGGTACCGCTAGGTTACGAGTTTCCCAAATGTAAATCTTTAATGAAAAATGTCGTCCCCCTCCTACCCACCCCCACCTCCTTACACACACACACACACACACACGACCCTGATTGCGTGGCATCTACGTTTTTACTCTACTGGAAGATGAAAAAAATGAGAGAACTTCACGCAGATGAGTAAGTCTTCGAAAATGTCAGATGTGAGAACATGGAAGATGTGACGATGCGGCAAAAACACACATAGATTGAAACAGGGAACTGTGGTATTTACGGCTAGTGAAAAAGTAAGAATGTACAAAGAAGGTGATGAAGAATACCTGAAATAAAAAGAAGACAATCGGGGATGTTGAATGCAGAGGATGAAAACTAACCGATGGATGAAAATGAGCTAACTAGAGGAATCGTATTTGAAAAAAGGAAGGGATTAAGAACAGGTAGAAAAAGACCATGGGGGTGTTTCACAAAGACTAAGATCGACTTTAAGTTGGACTTAACTATGGCAGGCCGTTCATGCCACTGTTTTCTCTCACCATTTACTGGCATTGGTCTCTCAAATGACGTACAAATCATGGTCACAAATCTACAGAACTTACATTTTGTGAATTCATTTTCATGTAGTTTTACAATGTACCGTATTTTGTACAATTAATGATAATACGTTGTATATGACATTTGTAAGGCGCCGAATCTACTTGAAATCAAATGCTCGGGGCGCACAATGTACTCGATTTTGTTAAATGCAAGAAAAAACATAACACAATACTACAAACAAAACAAGATATCCGATTTCTTTACTGCGTACAAGTTTTTTTTTTCTCGTTAAGGTCACCGTTATCGTCATGCCCCTGTCACACTATAGTTAGAACAACACCGGACCGAAAGCAGACCGAACAAAATATATATATTGCCCAGAATGGCAAGGAGTGGATTTAAAAAAAAATTTGGAGTCGGGTTACCCGGTCACTGTGTGGCTGATACCTTATTGATATCCCAGTTACACCAACGAGACCAAAACCAGATCAACAACAGACCAAATAAAAGTTGCATTTGTGTGTATAGATTTAACAACTAAATTTGTTCATACCCTTACCAAGTTTTGTACTTTTTTAAGTATGAAAAATGTCATTCAAGCGCTCTCACTTTACTGAAAGTAAATTTTTTTAAAGAATAATCACTGCCAATGTGATAAAGGTGCTCCAAGAAAACATTTTGTTTGCCCTCTTTAGAAGAATACTTTCACCTTTTTTTTATATGTGTAAATATTAATAAATATACGTAATATATGGTTTGATGACGGTCTGATGCCGCTCTAGTCGATATGACTAGGGTATGACGAATTTTCAGTGATACCCGACCGGCTCTTCATAGCACTTCATAAGTTTCACATTATAAATCGGTATGCACTTGCATGAAATATTAAACATGAAAAACATTCGTTTCCTGCTGGATAAGAGCCAAAACAACGAAATGAACGAATTCTTCGGAGCCAAGGCAATATACCTCCGTAGGTAAACTGAATAATATAAATATATATGAATATTTCATAAAAAAGAAATGATTGTAAAATGACAAGTTGAAAAAAAAGGATGAAGAAGAAGAAAGAAGAGAAGGAGAAATAAGAGGAGGAGGATAAGAAGAACAAATTGAAGGAGAGGAAGAATAAGAAGGAGGAGGAAGAGAAGGTGAGAAAGAAGCAGAAGAAAAAGGAAGAGGAAGAGGAAGAAGAAGAAGAAGAAGAGGAAGGAGAGAAGGAGGATGAGGAATAAGAGGAATGAGGGGAGAAGAAATACAAGAATCGAAGGCGACATATTAACATTGAAATAAATAACCTGGAAGGAAATAATTATCGTATAAATACCAACACTGGAGGAAAGATATTCTGTACATGTTTACTCTGTTCCTTTATCCGACAAGGTTTGACCAAGTTTAATTCCTTCTTATTCCTATCTTTTCAGCCCAAAATCTGAGTGATCTTTTGTTTCTATTTTGCATAATTATGAACGTTTTCTTTCCAAGCTTTATACTTGTATGAAAGTGTGATTTTGATTTGTAATGATAATGTACCTTAACGACTTATTAATGTTCTTCTTTTTTATCGATGATCCTATTTTATGCAATGTTTTCATTCTACACATTGTGCAATTAGTCCCTGGACTACTAGTTTGCATTTTTTGATAAACCATATTTAATGGAATTGAACTGAATTGAATAGAATTATATACAAAACTTGGGGTCAATTTCTGATGCAGGGGCATCCACTTAGACCTACAGTCTGTACGAGACCCAAATTGTCGGTTTCACTTAATTAAAGGCCTTCGAGACTAACAATACGGTCTCGTTGGCTGCCGGTCTCCCGGGCGACCGGTACCATGGGCTGTCTATTCTTTTGGCGGCATATGTTCGCGTGGTCCCGTGAACCCGTATCGATGTTCACAATAAATTGTACGTGATTTACAGGAAGAGTTTGTCATTTCGCCGTAATTTTGAGGATTCCAAGAACACGATTTATATTTGCTAAATGATCGACCATAGATAATACCAAGCACTAGGGTATTTGGAGGGGCAAGAGACACCCTCCCCTCCCCCCTAAAATTTCGGACCACAAAAAAACAATTTTACAGTGAAGAAAGAAAGTGAGATCATTATCTCAAGGAACACCATTATATTCTGGCCAGTTTCTTTTGCAGTGAAAACACGTGGCCCAGCACAACATCATCTATAATTCAGCTTGCCCCTGCATGAAATATTTAAAATGGAGAATATATGTTACCCGCTTCTACCTCTGCTTGCCAAACTAACTGATGCTTTAAAATGCGCCATATTACCACGGAGACAACACAACAGGCACGTGAGGTATGAACAATTGGGATAGTGAGCAAGTACATCCGTCTGAGAGAGTGTGCATTTCTTGTGATATCTAGAAGACGTCCATAACCTTGTGATTTTGCTGTGGGGGCAATTTCATGCTAATCATATGGGACGTCAAAACCTAGCCGAATGGCAAAAATGCATGCTGCACAATAACGTGATTTTAAATTGTAATACCAGAAAAAAAAGTCAGTGAATGACCATACGTGTCTACACTGATTTTGTCTTTGGGCTGAAAGATTTAGAAAATGAGCACATATCATACCATAACGAAGAAGCCTGACGACGCTGTATTAATCCGTGTCGTGCGTCATAGGTTATTTTTCATTATTTCATCCCAAATTCAACAACAACATAGGAATCCTTATTCACGACCTCCGCTTATTGATATAAGACTCTGATTACGATAACAATAACATATAGTTAATTAAATGGAAAAAAACTAAAGTAAAAGGAAACTAATTATACGATTCCCCTTAATCGATATGACATTTACTATGACGTTGTTTGTTAACTCGATGAGTGGGGGATTACATTAAAAATCGAATAAGGGGTGCTCTTTTTGCATGTTTTGAAATCGGTTGAGTATCCATAATTTTGTATTCGAGCCCTTTGAATATGAAGACCCGTTGAGGGATAAAAAAGCTTCTGCTCGAAATCTCTGACATTATATATACGAATTGTCATGATCATGGTAATTTAAATCAACGGTCTATGGCGTATCCAGAGAAATGTTAACCGGGGGTGGGGGAGGGAGGGGGGGGGGTCAATACTAGGGAAGGTATGGGTAGGTATGGGTAGGGCAAAGTTGTCGTTGTTGAACGGTTTCAGAGGTTTAAACTTGACTCAAAGGGAAATCCAACCTTAACAGACAGGTACCATAAAAAAAGCAGAAATATCAGAGAAATTATGAAAGCTTGAATTGAATCGGACACAATTATAAGAAAGTTATCAATTTCTGAAAATTGTTATCACTATAAGTATGGGCACTTCAAATTTGCTGAACCGGTAATGTCACTGTGGCGAAGTGCCGGACTACTATCCCATTTGTAATAATGATATTTGTAAAGAGATTAGAGACGGTATTCCGTATTAAGCGCTAATTTGTTTTCTTCCAGATTTATATATATTGTTATCATTAGGTTAGAATATATTTGAGAGTAGTGGACCTCTCCCCAAAAGGCTCGAATGGGAAGGGATCGGACGTATACTGACACAACGCCATGTAGGATATGCCTCTGTCGCTTAAGAATAGTGATAGTGATTATGTTTATTGTTTAAGTTTATTTTCCTAATAGATAGAGAAAGCGTTTAAAAAACTATACAAAGGGCATTATTAGAACTGATTTGAAGAAGAAAAAACACGGAAATAACAAGCCATGAAAACAAGACAAATTGATGAAGGACTAAATGGTAAAAATGGAAACAAAGAAGCTTTTCAAACCTTATAGTCTCGTTTGAATTAAAATTTTACTTTCGGACTGGTAGGCTTACGTAGCGGTGCCAGGTAAAAATGTCAGAGGTAAAAAAAAGTCAGAGGTAAAAATGTCAGACGTAATAATGTCAGAGGTAAAAATGTCAGACGTAAAAATGTCAGAGGTAAAAATGTCAGAGGTCATGAATTTGGCAGAAAAAACCCTGGTTGAATCTAAGGGACTGTATTTCTCTCACGTTTCTTAATCACAATAATAAAATTACACTGTTATATGTTTAACCCAACAAATACAATAATTTCTGTCTTTCTGACATTTTTACCTCTAACATCTTTACACCAAGCCTACGTAGCATTGAAACACATTCATGATCATCACTTATCATGGATACGCAAAAATGAATTCCCAATGCTCTTCAAGATCTGTTTTTTTTCCGCTTTCTCTCTCCGTTCTAATGAAGCGAGGTTGTCAGTGACGAAAAAAATGCGGCTATATAGAATTTGCCCTTTTGGCGGGCCTCGAGCGCTGCCCCGATGGCTTAATGTGTTTTTCCGATTCATGCACTTAATATCTCCCATGATCATGTGCCGGTGCACACGTAAGCTTGTCTGAGGAAAGCGCGACATCGGAAACTAGAGTGAGTGAGTGAGAGAGAGAGAGAGAGAGAGAGAGAGAGAGTTGGAGAGAGGGAGAGAGATGCAGAGGGAAGACGATTTTTTTGTTTGTTTACTGAAGCAAAAAAAGCATATCTAAACCCGTTACGCTCTTATCTCAATCTTGATAGACTAGATGCAAGACAGTGTCATCAGTACGTATTTGCACATTACAGAAATCACATTGCAGAAAGCGAGTGTTACGAAGTGAATAAGGGAGACAGAAAGGAGGGATGTGGAAGAGAGGAAGAGAATCTGTGTGTTAGAGAGAGAGCTAACAAGAAATGGGAAGGGGAATAACGTTATACATCGGTAGATTTATTCTTAGAGAGAGAGAAAGAGTTCTCTTGGCAGGGGAGAAAATGATTAATGCGGCAGTACATAAATAGGGAGATAAAAAAGAGAGAGGAGACATAACAGAGAGAGAGAGAGAGAGAGAGAGAGAGAGAGAGAGGGAGAGAGAGAAAACGCTTCATCAAATCGCCAAGCACAGATCGGAAACGACTGTGATGGTTATTGTCGTCTCTGTATCCGTTCCCATTAGCATGCATACTGCATACAGATGGGATACAAACAAGTAGTCCTCATACGTGATCTGAATTCCCCCTCATCTCTGTCTATCTGTCTGTCTCCGTCTCTCTCTCCCCCTCTCTCTCTCTCTCTCTCTCCCTCTCTCCGGATACATGTAAATGTCAGAGGGAGAGAGAGAGACCCTCTGGTATTGAGTCATGGGCAGAAAGCAAACGAGTGGATTGGGTTGATAAAACCGTCATGCATAGTCAGAACATTCAAGTCCTGTGTTTGTGTAGGTAATATGTTATATAAAGCATTGGGCAATCAATTACATGTTGCGATATGAATAAGGATGGTGGCGTAAAGTTAGCTTTTTAAACGTTTTCATGATTGATCATATAAAGTCCCTGCATTTACTTAGCCCCTAGTTAATCGTCGGAAACATCACATAAAGATCAAAGGTAACTTCATTGGATATAGGGGGCCATCCCGAGGAAGGGGAGGGGTACTTTAAATGCAAATAATTCGTCGATTCCGCCGATCCCCACCCCCCCCCCGCCCCCAAGCTCTCAAGAGAAACCTTGAAATATCTTAGTGAGGTGATGACCTGCTATCACTTCTATCAAGTAAGTTTCAAATCACACATTAACATCAAAAAGTCGACTAAATTTTTGTATTTATCAAAGCCCTAGGAAAGGGGGGGGGGAGGGGTATGTGCCTTATGCATTGGAATGCTCCTTGTCTATGCTCTCTGAAATTACATCAATCCCTTTCCCCCTGACATCGCGAGTTGTCTATACCGTTAGCAATATTACTACTATCTTTCTCTACTTTTTTTTTCTTCTTTCAATAAAAGACGTCCAATGACCACAACACCACCGTTTTAATCGTGAGGCCCCAGATCATATTCTAGTGTCATCTATGTGTGTATGTGTGTGTGTATGTATGTGTGTATGTATGTATGTTTGTATGTAGGGTGATATACATGGGTGTAAGGGTGTATATAAGTTTTTTAATTTGTATTTATTGATCTATTTCTTTATTCATTTATTTAATTATTTCATACATTTCTACAGGATACGTTGTCAGTAATACTTTAGTACAGCAGTTCAGTAGCAGTAGTATAAGGTATTTATCCTTCTTTTCCCAGTGCCTACGGGAAAGCTTGCAAACAAATACATCTCTTTCGATTGAATTATACAGATGTTCACTTGTCTCTCTCAGTCACTCACTTTTTCTGGACCCCTCCCCCCAAACAAAAACACGAAGTCCATAACGAAATTATCGACAAGTTTACTTGCTTATAAACCTGTATAATTACAAACATCTAAATCCGTGCTAATATATGTTAGATATATAGAAATGAAAATATTTCACGTCATTAAAGTAAGAATTTTTCCACATTTATTTCTCTCTTTAGGGGAAGAAAAATCATTATTTTAAGCGAAAAAAATGTCACGCAAAACTTTTCTTCCATAATAAGCTACAGGGTGCAGTAGTAGACATGGTGGAATTCTACATGTCCTTCCACGAGAGTCTAAAAATAGCCCTAGAACAGGAAATTATTCTATGTTGTCCCACAACGATTAGCAAATCGTTCACCGTTCATTCAGTGCATCAGATTTTCAGTTCGCTTGATCGTAGTGATTTTATTTTATGTTTGCATGGACGATCAATTAGATTGGAAATGTCGAAAAATATTCGATTTATGAAATCGTGACCTTTGAATGAAGAGCATTGACATTTTATGATTGTGGCGGTGCTCAGAGATTTCAAGACGTTTGAATGTTAATGTTATACATCGATTAATTTGAAGTATGAGGACAAAGGGATGGCTACATAAGGAGATGACGTTCGCACAATGAAGTAGGAAGCGACATTTCCTCTGGGAATAATACATATTATGATTTTATTGATTTTGTAGTCATCAAAAGAATTGATATCGCCTTTAAGTCTGATAATGAGCTTCATACCAAACGTGTTAGTAAGTATTTGCGATGTGTGGTAGATTCTTTTCGATGTCCTACTTTGATATTTATAACTTAGACATAGGTTGAGAAAGAGATATATTCTATAGCTAGGTGCATCTGTAATACTTATTCTCTGAAATGATAAAAGTCAAAATGAGGAGGCGCGATGGCTCAGTGGTAGAGCAGTTGTCTCGTAACCTGGAGGTCCCGGGTTCGGAACAAGTCAATGCGCTCGTGCCCTTTGGTAAGGCATCAATCCTCATTACCAAGTCCCTGGTTGTTTACTTTTAAGCATATACATACTTAATAGCAGTCAAACGTGTTAGTAGGTATTTCCGATGTGTGGTAGATTCTTTTAGATGTCCTACTTTGAAATTTATAATTTAGACATAGGTTGAGAATGAAATATTCTAAAGTCAGGTAAAACAATCATCGATTATCATCAAAATCTGTTCTTATAAATTCGAAACAACGTATTAAGTACTCCTGAACGATTTTTTGCAAATAGATCTATACAAACATGATACACCAAAAGGGAAAACGTTCACTTTGGGAATGATGTTTCGTTTTTGAAGAAGAAAACAGGGATATTTAGACGCCGCCATCGATAAATAAAAGATCTTCACCATTGTCACGTTGAGGTCAGCTCTAAAGAATAGAGGTAGATCGAGGCAGCAATGTAGGACCGCTGGCATGTATACACAATGTGAATGATACGAAATGTCGACTTTGAGGCAGCCTCTCGATCGAGAGAGGAAATTAAAGTGATCTATGCACACTCACCATGCTCTAGACGGGTGACATCAGAGGAAAAAAGGGAAATCGTTGAACTATTACTGCCCAGCGTTGAAAACATAAAGTCCCATTCGCACTGCGAGGACATTTCAAAACAACACCAAATATGATTTTCGTCTGGAGTTTGCGCGGGGCTTTGTGCGTGTGTGCGTTAGTGTGAAGTGTGATGGGGAGTGCATGTCACAAATTTGAAAAGGCTTAGGGATGATTTTATTTTGAGAATGGAAACGTGCTTGAGAACGGAAGTAGCAATCTTTATTCAATGACGTTGGGGTTCTCAGCTCTATACCTGCTGTGGCATAGCAACCACTATTTGACTGATCGACCACTGGCATGTTTTCAGGCAGGAAAGATAATGATAAAGGGAGGAGGGGAGAGCGAGAGAGAGAGAGAGAGAGAGAGAGGGGGGCAGACAGGTAAAGAAAGAGATAAAGACAAAGAGGGCGAAAAAGGGAGGTGAAAGATGGGAGATAGAGGGAGGGGGAGGAGAAAAGAAGAGGAGGAGAGCGGGAAGGAGGATGAGATGTGGAACGACAGAGTGAGAGTGAGAGAGAGAGAGAGAGAACACGAGAAATGGGGAGGGGAAGAGAAGGAGGGGAGGAAAGAGAGGGACAGACGTAGAGGAGGGAGGGGTGAATTAGACAGGTAGAGAGGGGGAGAGGGGATGACGTCAAGATGTGAGAGGATACATTACGAAAAGTAGTACGAAAGAGAAACAGAGAGAGCAAGAGACAGAGAGAGAGAGAGAGAGAGAGATGAGGACACATGAAGAACGCGACAAGACGGGGAGAAAGAAAAGGATATCGGCAAAAAAGCAGAGAGGGAAGAGGAGAGAAAGTTGCAGAGAATAATGCCATAGAGAGAGAGAGGAAAAACCGGTCAGACGAACAGGTGCACTCACAATAACAATAGGAAGGGACGTTGTAACACGTGGAAATTATGGATGTAGGCCTACAAAATAAAAGAAGAATACAAAGAAAGGGAGACTAAAATAAAGGACCCGGACATAAGAAAAAAAGAAAGCGGGTAGTGAATAAAGAAAGGATGGGAAGCAGAAAGCATAGGAGGTTGAGAGGCGAAGAGAGAGAGAGAGAGAGATAGACAGTCAGACAGACAGAGAAAGAGAGAGAGAGAGAGAGAGAGAGAGATAGAGAGAGAATGAGAGAAAGATAAAGAGGGGTAGAACTTTTTGGTAAACATGTTTTGAAGCAAGCCGTTGTCCCTCATCTTGCCCGGGAGGAGTTCCCTTCAGACATTAATTATATCGGAGCAATACTTAGCCAGCTTAGCCAGCTAGATTATAAGATAAACAGCGACGTGGAAAGATGACGCTTGAAATTATTATGTAACAAATCGACCAAAACAAAATCATGTACTACGTGACATCACTCTAAATATAGGTCGAAGTGGTAATATTTTAGGTGAGCCAGTGAGCGAAATGAAATGCGGAGGACGATAGCTGTTTTTCCCTAAACATGAACAAATGTTTGGGCCACCGATGACTAAGGGTGACTCGGAATTATTGTCTTTCTTTTCAAGGAATATTAATGGTACCAATATATTATTTTTTTTTCCTTCCACTTTGATTTTGTTAGGAAACAATATTCCCTACGTTCACAAAAAAGAATCATAGACGAGATAATGAGAGAGAGAGAGAGAGAGAGAGAGTGAGGGGAAAGAGAGAGAGAGATATATATAGATAGAGGAAAGGGATGGGGTACATACAGCAAAGAGAGTAAAAAAAAGTTAAAAGGTAATCAAGTTTTTATTTTATTGTATTACTGTGATTTGAAAGAGAAATGTAGATTGATAGAGACAGGGGAAAGGTCTGCATACAGCAAAAGCATCGGTCACAAATGCCATTACGGACTGCTACGAACGCCGTACGAACGATTTTCAGACAATGGAAATTCGGGAAGACAATGGAAAAACAAGGAGATTCGTACGAAATTATCGTTCATACGGACCTTTGTGACCATAGCAAAAGACAGTAAATAAAAATGTAAACAACGTAATGTTCTGTCAGTAGAGGGGTAAACAACATATATTCACATCTACTATGTCACTTATCATTATAGACTCAGAGATTGGGACGGGAGGGAGAGAGGGGGAAAGAGAGACAGAGGAAACTATGTTGTAACTTAAAGTCCATACGTTCACATCTACTGCAGATAACGTATTGAAAATATGTTCTGCTTTACAAAAAAAGTGGGAGAGGGGGGATAGACCATATTGCAGTCTCAGGCGTATGTTATAGCTCATAGAGTAAAGAAATATATTATATACTGCAGTGTTACGTCAATTAAAATCCCATACGTTGAGGTGTCGTGGTCTAGTTAATACGTCACTGGACTGTGAATCACATGGTTCGCGGATCGAGTCCCGCTGCAGCACTAATATCCTTTGGCAAGATCTTAATCTACATTTGGCACTCTCCACCAAGGTGCATTAAATGGATAACCGGTAGGAAGAAATTCATTTAATGCTCGTGCGCCTTATCACATAGCCGTTCTAAAGCCGGGGTAATAATCTAAATGCGGGGGCCCTCAGGGAGAACAGTATTAATAGTGATGAGGCTACCCCGGGTAAAAAAGACATAATTATCATTATCATTATTATATCTACGGTAGATAATTTCGATTAATTTTGTGACAGATGGACAGGGGGGGGGGAGAGAGATGAGAGAAGGGGATACGAGTAGGATATGGAGAATGAGAGGTATGAGCTGGAGAAAATGGGCAATATATTTTAGAAAACTTGACAAAATAGTATTATCTTAAAACAAACAAGCAAGCAAGCAAACAATCAAGCTTTTAGCTGTATACGTCCTTAATTCATATGTCTATTCATTCACAGAGAGAGGGGTGAGTGTCGAAAG
Organism: Mesocentrotus franciscanus; assembly: GCA_037976565.1. Classification (NCBI taxonomy): domain Eukaryota; kingdom Metazoa; phylum Echinodermata; class Echinoidea; order Camarodonta; family Strongylocentrotidae; genus Mesocentrotus; species Mesocentrotus franciscanus. The sequence continues at coordinate 15,644,985 of CP137685.1, forward strand.
AAAGGGAAAACGAGAGAGAGAAAGAGAGAGAGAGAGAGAGCGAGAGCGAGAAGGGAAGATATATATAGGGAAGATCGAAAGAGAAAACGGAAAAAATATATATCCATGAATTAGCTTACATACAATTTACAGACATACAACAGACAGTGAGAGAGAGAGAGAGACAAACAACAGAGAGAAAGAAAGATACAAATCATGGAGAGAGAAAAAAGAACCGAGAGAGAGACAGACCATAAATTTGCTGCATCTCGACGACTAAAGGAAAGCTATAAAAACGGTTTTTCTCCCCAGACTCATTAGGAAGATGACACCAAGAAATATATAAATCTTGAAAGGGCGACGAAAGTGGACCCATGTTTAAGTCCCAGCAAAGAAGTGGCTCGTGCCCCAAGTTATCGGTATTTTTCATATTCATATTTTCTATTATTTTCTTTTATTTATCGTGTTCCCCTGTAGTTCTATTCGTATACCTTTATTTTCATCTTTTTCAAAATTGTCACATAAAAGTCAAACGTTGTGTCATTAGGAATATAAGTTTCTGGTGCGATCTTTTTTTAATTTTGTTGTTATGGTTGTTTTGTTTTTCTTTGTTTTTCCTTTAGTCGTTTTTCATCTTATCCCTTGTTCACCCAACAAAAGATTTTCTTTCCCATTTTGTTTTTCAAAGTCAAACACTGTACGCAATATGTTGATTCCCTTGATCGTTAAACTCGTAAAGAAAAATGTCATAGAACAAAGTGCCAAGTACTTTCTGCTTTTAGGTTCTCATCACCAGGGGTATATTGCCTTAAATCATTCTAAAATTGTTCCTTTCTCGGGTTTTTTTTAAACATCTTTTTTATTACAAAAAGGATGACATAAATCTCCTCTCAATCTCTCCATTAAACAAATTCCCTACGTAAGGCAGGGTAAAAACAATGTGCAAGTTCGCGGAATCACTGCAAATGCACTTCCAGTCATGGCGTGAGTGGTTCTAAGACTGTGCCCTGAGGGACACACATGTGAGTGCATCATTTGTCCTTTGTTCCGTCTCCTAGGAGCAGCTGAACTGGTTTGGCAGAGATTATTTCCAGCTGTATCGTTTAGTCTTTACGTTGACAACGCAATTTTGTTTTCAAAGACAGCTTAAAGTTATGTGCGTAGTGTTGGCAAGGCCATTTCGTCAGATTTCTTCATAGTGGAGAAATAGCCAGATATTCTAAGCTGTGTGTTGTGTTTTTTTCCCTCCTCCCCTCCTACAAGAGAGGAATATTAAGCAAATAATGTATATTATCTAACCTTCACATGTGTGTGTGTGTGTGTGAGAGATGCAGCATGATGCTCTTCGGCGTATACCGGTAGGGAGGGACAAGGCCGACCGCTTCAATTTGGACTATAACTCACACATTTACACTAAAATCCATGGCAATCATAGATGTAAAATCAAACTTTTTGCCACATTTAATCTCTCGATACAAATGGATGAAGATATTAAGACGTGAACAATTCCTTCTTATTTAGTTTCGTTACAAGAACTTGATCTTTAAAAGACATCCCATAAATCGGTATGTCTCTTTGAAAAGACTGAATATGTGCTTTGATGGTATCATATGCACACATATATGTCAAAAAGTGCAATACCATGACAGCGTAATGTGTAAAGTACGTGTTATAAGAGGCATACAGGGTTTTAAACATGTGGGACTTAGAGTGGACAGCGCTCCTCTGAGACAATTTTCCTTCGTCAACGACAGCATTTTTACGAGAAAATAAGATGACGTGGGTAAAAACACTGTTTCAAGGGATTTATAAGTCTTCGAATACTTTTCAAGTGTTAACATGCATTGTTCTTTTTTTCTTCAAAACTTTCTTAAAGCTTATTTACATGATTATGCAGATTTCTACCGCCACGCCAACAAATAGTCTAGGGACAGCCCCTGAATGAACGTATTCAAGTTTTTTTTTGTAAGGGGCATGACAAAGCTATTGGAAATTAAAAACAATCTTGTGATTCTTAAAATACCACCATCAGAAAATTCCAAATTATCATCGATTCTTCCAGATCATACTTTCTATCTGCTGGCTAAGGTTGAGAGCACGACCAAGTACTTCAAAAATTTGACATAGATCATAACAGCACAATCTATCTAGTTTATACATTGCTTTTTGCATTCCAAGAATAAAGTGATTCCCAAATTTGATGGTAAGACAGAGCCACATAACCACGATAAAGGTATACGAGGGAAGAGAGATATGTACATGCGATATTCACAAGCAGCGGCGGGTATCAGGGCGAGAGGGGCATTTACCCCCTCCCAGCAGAGTTGTTTTCTCTTCTTCTCAGTACCGAGATTACCGTCCTCTTTTCGCATCCTCATTCTTAGTTACATTTGTAGGGCATGTGAAATGATTGGCGTCTGCTCAAAACAAATGAACCAACAAACAAAAAAGATCATAACACTCCTTGCACGTAGTCTGCCCCCCTTGCATTTGCACCGTTCTCAAAATCCTAGAGCCGCCATTTGATATGGAATTATTGGAGTGTTTGCAAAGTGGGTGCAGAAGGTGAATATTGCCTGGCTCACAACCACCTTGTAATGGCACACATCCGGCAGCATGTTGTCTTGTTTCCACATTTCAAGAATTTCCCCGTAAATGACCTTGGTTTTCAAGGAGAAGTGCAATCTCATCATCCACTGGTTGCTCGTCGAATGTTTACAATGCTTTTAATATCGGTATAATATTGTATGGAGTAACATGCCCTGTGCTGTAGGGAGAAATTAGGGTTCAGGGAAAGGTTAAAACCGTTCCTTTTGATGAAATTGACAGAGTGTCCTTTAGAGAAAAATATCACCTGGAAACGAATGTTCTGATCAAACTCCTTCCAATGATTAAGAAAGAGCTGAAATGTTTGGACCAAACCATCAACCCACATGTTTCTGCAATCCCATGTACGCATTTTTGGTGCATAGTGCCCTTCAGCATGATTGGGTCAATTATTGAATTTCTTAAAAATGTGGATGATTACAAAACCTACAGGATACACCTATTCTTATGTGCTAAACGAACGCTTCCAGACATTTTCTATTAGCGATTACAATGCAATTGCATAACTAGAGAAAAGCCATGGCAACTTCATCTTTCACAGAAGCAAAGATTTTTTTAGCGTAGTCAGGGCGAAACGATTACATTGCGAACGTGAGGGCGAGTGGAACCAAAGTTTACCGACAGCCTGTAGCAAACAATGGTGGAAAATGCACAATAATGGGAATAACGATGAAATATCAATTTGAATATTAACTGTCTTGTTTTCTCTATTAGAGGTGTTTAGAAAAAAACATTTCAACAAGCAGAGATGGATTTCCTCCAAATCATAATACTTTGACAAATTTTTAACTCATTCATAGGCTCCAAGGGCTATACATTTGATTTGAAATGATGTTCAATAATACGCACATCAAATATTTCAGTGTAGGGGAAATAATGGTTATGGTGGAGATAATGATAGAAGTAAAAATAATAACAAAAACAATTATGATAAAAACGGTAGTTATAATATTAATAACAACAAAGGCAACAAAAATAATAACATGTATAACAATAATAACAATACTGCTGTTAATAACAATTAATAATATTAATGATTATTAAGCCTGAGTAGGCTAATCAGTATTTATACTTCTTTTCTTGGAGGCCCTGCATTTATCATTACTCAATGATTGACAGGTATCCATTCAATCCACTGAGTCGGGAGGGGCAAAAGTGGATACAAGTCGTCAAAGGAGGTGAAAGGATGTATAAACCGAACGAGGATTGAATCCTGCACCTACGATTCTAATATGAGTATCAGGAGTCTTTACCAATACATCACCTTCCCCTCACTGCCCGATACCCATTTCATTGCCGCCAATGCCTGGAAGTTTGGTCGCGGTGTTGTCCGCAGGCGAGGCTGTTTTGCGTGCACGTTTAGTTCCAATGTGCTTCATTTGTTTGATTGATCCGGGCCAGTAGGGGAACAGTTGCCCCTCCGGCGCGGGACTGCACGGGACGAGAGCGTATGGCACGACAGCAGCGGCACGTGTGCGTTCACTTGTCTGCTTGTCGAAATCGGGGGATGATGACGTCATAACATGAGCCACGAAGATGGAAGACTGCGCAAAACGCCAATTATGATCTAAAATTGAGCTTGAATTTGATTATGAATTATTTTAGGAATCTGTTCAGCAGTGCTTGTGTAAATGTTTTCGCAACCATTGCTAGGATTCATAGCAACTCAAACAATTTTGTTTTTTCAATCAAATTTATAATGAAAAAGTGGTTAAATGGAGATTCAAAAACTTGTCCTCTTTTCATGAAAGTGCATTGGACATACATGTATTCGATATAGATAGGTTTGCTAGAGAGTGTGGGAAGAAGTGGCATTTAGTAAAGAGCTTGTGGCTCGTGGCTGCCTTCTTTAACTTGCAATTAAGATAACACTCTCGTATTCACACCACATTGCAACAACACAGTTGGTAAAAGGCGCTTTAAAACGTTTTGGTTTTGGTCGGTGACGCCTTTACCTTCAAAATAACAGAACACTAAAGCTGTAAACTAATACACAATGATGTATATCTTTATGCTAAAGTTGAAAGTATAATGAGTGTGCATAATGTTGGTTGCGAGATAGTAATTTGAGGTTATGCATGATTGACAAAAAATCCTGGTCCACATTGTAATTACGATAATTACAGTAATGGCTTTAGGCCGCTTATACCTAGTCGATGCAATCCTTTAAGATAACTTTTAGCCAGCTCTGCGGAACAACGGTGTCATTCAACCTGCAAGTTGGAAATAATACCCCGTGGTATACGAATTTGTGTCAAAAATCATTGAGGGAAAGTCCCTTTCCCCTTCGTTGAGCTCTCTCGGGATCGACGTCCATATAAACAATACCCTTTATCACGCTAATATACCCTTTCTCATTGAGTTTTAGTTCGTCGGAGTTCAATGCATTAACATGTGGTTACCTTTTGATGGTTGTCCGGTTGTCTTTTATTTCTCGAGACAATGGCAATCAGACAGCAAAGTGCGAAGTAAGTTGATTTTTCAAACTCAAAGCAAACATGAAATATCATGAATAGGATTCATAATGGAATAATAACAATGCGCCTTTAAGTTTAAAAGCCTCCAAAATGTTACATAAATTCTTTTTTGGTTCCATTATGATTAACTATAACATCTTAATATAACATAACTGTAACGAGAAAAGAAAATATGACCATAAATTACCATACAATCAGAGCAAACGTTTTATTATGATGTAATAAGAAAACAATTAATATTCAAACAATGAATTCAAAGGGGATATTAATTCATAATCATTCAAATTTATGACGTAACTTTGGTTTAATAATCGTTGTAATATTTCGTGTTTGAGATGTTTATTTCGCTACCCCTATCCCTGAAACATGCGTAATAAAATTACTTGGAGTTGGGGTCTGCGACGTTTACGAATCTCTAACCTCGAGGGTACCAAGCTTGAACTCGCAGCCGCAATCGATGTGGAAGCAAAGACCCTGAAGTAGTGGTCGTCTTCGATAAACAAAACGTGATACAATGCCGATCCTTCTTTAAAAATAGAAGTGAGGGTGTTTTGATTTGATATTACAAAATCGATCGTGAAAATAACATGACAGGGGATGTTGAAAAACAACTTCCTCGCAACGATAACGTGGCTCAAAATATTTTGTGATATCAGTAAACTAGAGAGAATATTGTAAATATTATTTCAAAAGAATCCGAAATGGTGTATATAAACCTTAAACGTTGAACTAAATGATGAAATATACCGTTTTACATTTTCACGTACTATCTTGTGATTTTAAGTGTCGAGCTTTTTAAGGTTCGCCTGCTCATTGTCCGTTTAATCATTATTATCATTATATTCATTATTCATTATGAGCTAAATCCAGGATTTTGTTTCAGAATCTGAGGCAATGTTACCGTCTTACCGAGTCACTTTAATCTTAGTCAATAAATAAAACGCCTAAAAAAAGGGTTGTCTATAGAAGTAGCAGATTTGACGTGGACTGACAACCAACTCATACAAGAAATATTAAATCATAAAAAACTCATTTTGAATGACCTTTGGTTTTTTATGTTTGTTTTCCATAATCCCTGTCTAATCATTATACTGCTGCAGGGGATTCAAGGTGAACTAGTAATTGGAAGTTGCCTTTGCTCCTAGGCTAAACAGGTTCATGCAGTATTCCCCACGAGTATCAATCGTGTACCTTCTACACTCGCTTTGATGTAATGTGTTTCCTCCTTCTAAGACTATTCAACAGATAACCATCATGTAATTGTCTGTCTTTTTTGTTCAGTATTATATTTCCATTTCATGCCGAATGTCCATAAATAGTTCTGAACGTATTTTTCACTCTCACTGACAGACCGATTTGCGTGGGTTGGGAGGGACATGTTTGGACATCTTAACGCGTGGGCTTGCATATATTTAGATTATTATTTTGTTTTCTTTCCAGGCAATCTGATGTAATTCTTAACAAGCAATAATACATTAATCTACTCTTCAGTATTTAACTAATGAACCTGTTGGCTAAAAGTTTTCAGATTAAATCATTCTCCGCATTTTTGCTTTCCTCCTACAACCTTGCCCTCAGTCGTTTTTAGATTTTCAGCTTTACACTACCAATGATTACTAAAAGTTCCTGTCTAGTTTCGTTACTAAAGACTTATCACAGAATATTATAAACATGCATTGATGATAGTAGTTATAATAATATTAATAATAATACATGGTAATTATAATACGCTGTTGACAAATGTTTCAAAGTGATGTACAACAAAAAGAGAAAGAAAACAACTATAAACTTTTACAGACATTGCATCAACATGATCATAATTTCACTATTACTTCTAGATTCTATATTTCTTGTTTCCATATATTTGTACTAAACTTGATTTTAACTTATCATCTGTTTTTTTCAAAATTGCCGCATCCTCCTCCCCCCCACATAAATTGCACATTTCAACTTGTCCGAGTATCAAGGCTGTAAACATTTAACCTTTTGAGTGAATTATTACTGTTACGATCAGTATTAAGTAGTAAACATTTTGCTCCATTCACTTTCGGTATTTTGGGAACTTTACAGAACTTCACCTATATTTCTGTTCCCTCTATTATAAACAAAACACTTTATATCATTTTCACATTCCTCATGGCTTAATGAGTAGGGCCTATATCTTTTTTCGCCCACCTCGCTTCTTTAGTCTAAGAAATTTGTCATGTTTTATTTTTATCTTTAAATGCATCGTTTAACAATGTTAAAATCTCAGATGCATGGCCCTACGTGTTATCAGTGTCTGTGATATGGTGTAATATTGAAGCCCTAAAAAAAAATCGCGCTTCAAAATGATCAAGAAGTGCCTCAAATAAGTAAAAATCTTTGAGTGACCGGTTTTACCATACTCGTTTTCCCCAATTGACTGTAGTTCTATGAAAACCGTTAGGAAAACGCAAAATTTGGTTTCGATTTCAATCATAAATATCTTGATAATCAGACAGGCGATCGGCTTATAAAAGTCATGGGGTTCCTGACTGACCTAAAGGTTTGTAATTATCATTGCAGCATGCGCTAAATCCAGGATTTTATTTCAGAATCTGAGACAAAGTTACCGGATCCCTTTAAAGATGAAAAATTCTCATGCGGGCAACTTTTCTATATTTCAAAAGTTCTCTCACACAACATGCATGCCATCGTTTCTGTATGTAGTGTTTCCTATGGACAACCGCACGCACACACACACACACACACACACGCACGCACACACACACACGCACGCGTAAATACACACACTCGCGAGCACTACTAAATATTACTGCTGCAGTCGGATTCTATTTATAGTGGTCTACATAGATAAAATGATGGGTTTTGGAGATAACGCCAAGTTTGCGTGGGGGTAAAAGTAACGGTTTTGACAAGATGAGGGTTTTCGCTCAGCGAGGCATTTAGCCTCTTACCTGAATATGTCGTCATCATGATGTCCATAGAGTAATAGGTACACTCAAATATAGTCTTTCCCAAATACATTGTTCTTTATTTTTCAGACTTTCAAAGCTATTGATGAACACAACTCTGTATTTACTGTATAAAATGTTTGTGCCGGTTTCACAGTGGCATGACAGTATGCTTCAGACTTATTAAGTTAGCGTGATACGGTTGACTAAAACTGATGCCAAAGTGGCTTGAGCTATGGCTAAACCTGTAGGCTACCTGGTTTCATAAAGCATATCAGCAAGATCTTTAAGGGACGGAACAATTTGAATTGTTTCTTGAATTTGCATAATTACAAGCTGATCCGGACTTATATTTTTCATTCGATAAACTTCGGGATTTAGTGTTTACGTTACTGCATTCCGTTAGAGGTACTATGTCCCATTTGCAGGCCCCAAAAATGAAAAGTTCGAATTCCACCGGAATTTGAAAGATAATACTAATTTAGAACTTTCCTCAAAACGAAACGGCTTGTAGATGTCTTGTTGTGGGGGAAATAACGACCGTTAGTTGTCGAATCGACTTTATGGATTGCAATCCTTTTAGTAAATAGTCTGATTTTCAGACCCTTGTACCGAATTGTCGTACGTTTTGTGCTGCGCAAAGATTTAATCAGTTTAATTTTGGCCATTACAAGAAGTGGGTTATTAATGTAAACATTATGCTAATGTACCTTTACAGCTCATTTTATGTATGTTACTACCAAAGAAAAAAAAAAAGAAGTCAGTCAGTCACTCAATAGTGTCTGACAGTGAAGTCTAGAAAGTAAACGGGTTTCCTTGCATAATTTGAATATTAGGACACTGCTAACGTTTAAATTTCAAAGATAGGACATACATAACATATTCATAATTCCTGCAAATTTCTTCAGAATTTGATGTTGGCTGAAACGGGACATAGTACCTTTAATTACTATTTTTTTAAAGTGTAAATTGTTGTATTTTACGTAAGTCGAAATTAGGAGTAAAAGAAAGATTCAATACAAATGGGTTTTTAGGCTATTATGAATAGATGTCTTTTTACTTAAAAAAATTATACCTTTGCCCACTGTGTAGTCATTAAAGGGCAACCCGATTCTTGTTATGAGTTAATTTATATGAAAGCAGAAAAATAAAAGAAACAGAATGGCGAAAGTTTGAAATAAATCGGACCAATAATGAGAAAGTCATGAACGTTTTAAACATGACGTAACTCAAATTGGCATTTCTTTCAACGGATTATGACTCTCCCGTTTGTCTAGTACAAAAAGATCATTAATTCCCTTGGAGCACTACTCAGCATGTATTATGAATAGCATATTATCATAGCTCCTCATAGAGAAAAGACCCTCCTGAGTCAAACATTCTTTAGAAATTGAAATTTCAATCATTTTGTGTGTTCGAATAAATGGGAAAGTTGTACGCCACTACATGACAGAGACATTTACCGATTCATCCAATTTGAAGAGCACATACCAATAGTGATTATAACTTTCAAAATTCATAACTTTCAATTTTTGTGTCCTACTTCATTCAAACTTTTACACAACAGTCTACTTCTCTTATTTTTCTGCTTTCTCTTAGAGTAGTTTGCTATCAAGGTTTGATTTCCATTTTAAATTCAGTCACTGGCACCGATTTTACAATCGTATACAAAAACATGTCGTGAGATTATAATCGCGCACATATCACCCTAAATTTATTGATTCTCGCTTTCTTGCCACATCTTAAAGCGCGCGGAATAACCGAATTGGCGCCATTTTCGAGGCTAACATCGTCCTTCAGGGAGTATTTTCCTGCATTCCACGCATTCGGTACGAACAGCCCTGGATGTACATATCACCCGGGGGATTAATTCATTATGGTTCAATTGAAATTCGAGCACAACATTGGACCCTGTCTTTACGTCATCTATAGTAGTCGTGTGCGTGATGTTTTACTCAAGATTTGACTCGAGGGGAAGATCGGAGGGTGGAGAAGGGGGTAGGGAAGAAAGACAAGATCAAACGATCGAGCGATGTAGGTATTCCATCATTCAACAACATTCATCAAACAGCGCAGCAGCTATCTATTTTCGTTGCGGTGCATTTCAAGTCCACTCTGACATATTTTGCAATGCCTGATCAGATCGGTAAATTTGCAACGGTTTTTTTTTTTCAGATGAAATATAACTATATTCTGGAGGGAAGGTTGTTATCTCTTTTCACCCATGTATGCGATTTGTTTTTCCCTAAGGACATTTCCATGCATTATACAACACTTTTCCTATTCATCGGACCATTTCTAAAGGCTGTTTACGGCTGTTCCCAGCATACACAATGTGGAAAAACTAAACAAGTAACATTCAAATACAAAACAAAGAGAACACAAGTAAGATGTGTGCCGTGCTCTAAATAGGACTGAAGCACTCCTTGACAAAAGAAAAACAGAAGAAGAAGAGGAAGAAAAAGTAGAACAATAAGAAAAAGAAGCAAGAAAAAAAAAAAAAACCAAAACCAAAACCAAAACCAAAACAATTGCCTTTAAATATATACTTATCTTCTTTTATTTTCTTTATCTTCCTCAAACTTACGATTGATTGTTGAGATATAGGACTATCATTTTTGTCTTCTTTATCTTTCAAGTTACCATATACTTTATGTGTATTCAATTTTACTCTGCTTTTGCACAATTATGTCAAGTCAATGTCTTATTGTCACAGTTTTATTCTGCTAATAATACAACAAAATATTGGATATGTCTATAGCGCACATATCGGCCACACACCGTGCTCGAGGGTCTACAATATTACCTCAGCTCTGTTAGACTACTGTTTTGGGTGTACACATCGTTCAAGGAATTCCTTCCAATCGGTACCTATTTAAAACCTGAGTGGAGAGTGGAGAGAAAATGTAGATGAATGTTTTGCCAAAGCCGCGGCGGGACTCGAACGCGAACCATGTGATCCACAAACAGATGCCGTATCCACTAGGCCACGACATCTCTACACCTCTGCAGCTATGACTACAAATAAATAGGTTTATAATAAAGATGTATCTAATACATGTGTGTTTAACCTGCTCCAAATAGCTAGGTTAATCATGCTGGGCGTAGCTCAGCACTTGGCATGATATGGATACTAAATAAATTGTATTTACGAAGAAGAAGACAACGCGGAAAAAATTGTGTACAGTTTTTTGCGTCAGCCCCACAGGAAATATCCACATTGCAACATGTAATATGGCAACAATGACACATATATTGATATTGACTCAACGCCAACATGTTCTAATAAATCGGAAATAAAATTAAGCTTTAGTCTTTCAAAACACCAACATCTTTCAATCAATCCTTACATTTGTTGTAGAGCACAAAGAGAGTTAAACAAACATCAATTTTGATGAAAGTTAGCACAAACAAAATCTGATTTTTAAATGCCATGTTTTGTTTGTCCTATTGCAGATTAGAAGTCTGGTAGCGAAAAGAAGAAAACAAATATGTTAAAACTCGCTCAAAGGTTAAAAAAGCAATCAGAGCCGAATGATTGATATACAAGAACAATAACAGAAATGTAGGGCACAAAGTAAGTTTAGAACTTAACAAACAAAATCTGATTTGTAAATTTGAAAACTATTTTTGTTACAAGCCGCCCAAAGGTATAAAACTTAATCATTGAAGTCCAATGATTGAAACCCAAATAAGATAAAGAGAAAAAGAATAAAAGTAACAAATAAAACATAAATGATGAGATTTCTGTGTTAATATCCGTGACGTATCTGGACGTGGGATTGGAGGGGGGGGGCTTTGTGGGCAAAGCATCCGAGGCAATCGTAATTTAATAGCAAGACATTCACTTTTCTGGGCCCTAGAACGGGGGGGGGGCGATTTGCCTTATTTTTCCATTTATTCCTACATCATTTCAAACGTTAATTTGAAACACGATAACAATTTACAGTTATCTGCGAGCAAACGAAGCGAGTAGGAAAAAAAAATCGTCATGTTTCCGATTTGAAAAGACACCTTTGTGGACAGATACATTATTTATATTGCATGCACAATCAATTCAATAATTTATTTGAAAATTTCACTCCCATTTCCAATTTCTTTTCTAAAATTTATTCCAAAAATTATTTGGGATCTGTGTTGATTTAACAGCAATTCGTTAAATATATTCACCATGATTTAATATCCTAATTACAGTGTGAACTAAGTATTTGATTACTATTCTTTTCATAGATGGAAATGGGGGGCTTGCATCTCCTCCCTCCACCAAGCAATGCATTTGTTCACTTCCAAATTGTCGATTCATTACTGTCAAATTGAAAATCTCCGCCTTGCGGCACGGAGACGATCCCACGCGGAGATTTTTGTCATGTTGAGCAAAACAAGGTATTGATTTCATCTCCAGTAAAAGTCAGAGGTAACAGATTACTGGCAATATCCTTGCCCTAAAGCATCAATTTACTTGTTTTTTTTATTCTTTATTGTTTTGTTTTGGAGGTTGTTATGATGCAATAACTGTTGTTGGCATAACAATTTAGCAACCGATAGAAACCAGTTTTGGCTTTGCAAATCAATCTAAATATGGTGAAAGCAAACAACACAAGGGTATTCATTGTTCATACATGTAGGGCATTCATATCATGAAATGTTACTTCTTTATTCATGTATTTATCTATCTTTCTATCTACTTATATGTATATGTATTGTATATTTATTTATTTATGAATTCATTTATTTATTTATTTATGTATTTGTTTATGAGTTGATTGAAGTATTCATATATTAGTTGATTTATAATTTCATTAAATTAATTATTTAATTAGTCATCTATTCATACATTAATTTATTTGTTTATCTAATTGTATGTATTTATTTATTTACTTTCATTGTTATTTCCTTCTTCTTCTTTTTTTTTTTTTGGGGGGGGGCAGGTAAAGTCTAATTATTTTGTGCAAAATCTGATCAATCATGTATTTGGAGTCACATTTTGGTGATATTGTGAACATCCCTACAACAGTATCTATAATATAGAGTCTTGTTATCATTATGAACATACAAACTCAATTATCTATTTTGAGTCTTCGCAAATAGATGTGTTGGTTTGCACAGTCTCTGTGCAACGATTCAACCCTGTTAAAAAACACGTTTTGTTTGTTTATTTGTTTTATTTTTGTTTGCTTTTTGTTTTGTCTAAATGGTTGAAAGTATAAGGATGTTTACCATCTTTAATTCTCACCTTCCCACACCATGTCATGGGGGATGTGGGTGTTCGGATGATGCGGTGATTTTGAAATACAGATGGTAACCTAAAATCAAGTATAGTAAAAACATATGGAAACGAGCAATATGGAATCTAGAAGTAATAATAGAAATATCATCATGTTGATGCATCGTCTGTCAAAGTTTCTGATTGTTTTCTTTTTCTTTTTGTTCTACAGCACTTTGAAACATTTGTTAACAGCATTTTATAATTACTATGTCCCCATGTTAGTGCTTGCAATACTGCTCTACACCTATTTGTCTCTATTAAATTAAATATACAAACACCTGCTTATTTTCCGTTTTGATTTATCCGGCTTTGCAGTATCTATTTATTTGAGATGATTTATTTACCAGCTTAATTCTCGTTTTGTTTAGCTATTTAATTCTAAAGAACCTAAATTTGGATTTAATACATGGCGGTTAATCTGAAAAATGACTGACTAGTTATTTGTTATTTATTATACACGGGATCATCTTTTTAAGTACATTCATTATATCATCAAATGTCAAATACTAAATATGGAATACAACCAAAGCTTCGCAACACCCACGAGGATATCGTATTGCGCGGCTAAAGAATAAATCATTACATATTGACAGCGTTTTCTGAAACCACTAAGAGCATACACCTGTAATATTTTGCTACCTCTAAATTGTTCATTATAAAAGGACCTTTATAAAGACTGATTGTACCCTCAGTGAATTTTTGAATATTTCAATTGTGCAATTTATGCATTTGCACGTGGCAAGATTTACTTAAAAACATGTCTTTCGAGCTTTTGAGCTCCAATTCAATTCAATTTTTTATGATTTTTTTCTTCCAGTGTACGATTAGCATGGATATTTGTTTCCCTAAATTAAAAGGCTTAGGCATAATTCTATATTTTACACTTTCTACTTTTGGAAGTGACAAGGTTAAGCTATGTACAATATTTTTGAGATTTTGAGCTACAAAGATGTTACATTGCGCGTCTAGAAAGAAACAAAAAATCATTGTTTTTAAAATGAATCTATAAAACCGCCATACACATGCAATACTCTTTTATCTTTTTTCTTATAGTGGTCGTTTAAACATTTTTCACCATAAACTTTATGGTCTTTTTTGGACTTTTTTCACATCATGCACTACATAGATTAATATAACAAAACATTTTTCTAGCTTTTGAACGAGTCAAGAATCATTGTGTTTTTTGACGTGCATTTATGAAATAACTACACCTGTAATATTTTACCCCATATACCTGTCTCAGAAGAGGCGCTTAAAACGATCACACGTTATTTCCTCGAGACAGATTTTAGATTCTGCACTTCATGCCCTATATGGTTTACCTACACTAATATTTGTCAAATTGTTTAGGTAGTCTTAAAAAAAGAAGGATTGTATTTGACCGAAATCTACAAATAAACCACTTAACTTGCAACAATCTTACACCTCATAATATATCTCTTAGAGACCATTATCAAAGCATGCTTTTTCTTCGAGGCATTTTAAAAGTTTAAATCTTACACGTTATGCATTTGTAGGTTAATCTACATATTTTTAGTCCAGGTGTTCTAGAAAATACAGGATTGTATTTTGCAGGAATCTACATGGTCTGTGACCCCGCTTCACCTCATATAAATTGTCTCATTAAATATCTATCATAAATACATGTAGTTCTTTCATGCCTTTTCTAACATTGAAGGTTTAGCCTTTGTGCGTTTAGATGATACAAGGTTGACTTACAGAAATAGCTTTTGATATCTTGGCTTTTGGGAGAAGAAAGAAACTGAAAATACATGGTCTGTGATCCCGCTTCACCTCATATAAATTGTCTCATTAAATATCCATCATAAATACATGCAGATCTTTCAAGCCTTTTCTAACTTTGAATATTTAGCCTTTGTGCATTTAGATGAAACATGGTTGACTTACAGAAATACCTTTGGATATCTTGGATTTTGGGAGAAGAAATAAACTGAAATTACATGGTCTGTGACCCCGCTTCACCTTATTAAATTGTCTCATTAAATACCCATCATAAATACATGTAGTTCTTTCATGCCTTTTCTAACTTTGAAGGTTTAGCCTTTGTGTATTTAGATGATACATGGTTGACTTACAGAAATAGCTTTCGATATCTTGGCTTTTGGGAGAAGAAAGAACTGTTAGGAAGACTAAATATGAAACACCTGCATAATCCAAAATCTGCATCGTTTCCCGCGGATCCTTTATTACTATATCATCAGGTGTACCCTGGCCTTGTCATAGAATCAGTTGTCACCACGATGCCACAATTCTTTTGAAAATGTTAAGCCATGATCATATCTCTGGATCTAAGACAGCTTTCTTCTACAAATGATGCCTACTTTTAACATGTTGAAGGAGGTAATAAATACTCCTTGGCCTTCATCTTATCTTCTTGTTTGTTTCGGTTTCAACTGATATGTATTCATCATTTTTTCTTCTCGAAATGATTACATCTTCGCAACTATAGCTGGATTGCCTCACAAATGACAAATAAGACTCATATAATAAACGAAATAAACTATAACGATGTACAAAAAACACTTATGAAAAACAAACAAAACTCGATTAAGTGCTTGTCTGTGAAGGTACTACTTAATCTTTGTGAATAAATCAAGATCAATCAAAGGGTTTATGAGAACCAGGTTTATTTGGTTCGCGACAATGGTGGTGTGGAATTTATTATGTATATACCTCTTTGGATTCGATGACATCTATCATGTCTATGAACTTAAAGTCATTCATACTCCGGTAAGAGCATAAATATGTCTTTTCTATAACCCTGTTCTTATTCTTTCTACTTTTCAGACTTGTAACAGTTATTTCATTTTTATAATCCATGACAAATAAAAACACTATTTATCATCTTTCACGACCAAAATGAATGTTAGATAGTATATATATATTTTTTATTGAATCTAGATCATGGTCTCATTGTTATTGCAATTATATGTTGGAAATACGCCGACGCAATTTACCGTTAAAGATGGTCAACTTTATGTCACAATAAAGTTATATTTATAAACAGTTTATATAAACATATATTCACTCACACAAAAAAGATGCTTTAAAGTTTGTTGGTATTATGGCGATGCTAAAAATAGGAATCAGGTTTTGATCTCGCATTTGTGCCATATGAAAGGACATACATAAGTAACCAAAGAAAAACTAAATTGTTCTGCCTTAACCCCAGGGAACGGAGATCTTTTTTTTCTACCCAATATAACTCTCTGAAATCATTTTAGAAGACGTCTCCTTTTGAAGGTGAAACAATCAATTTGGGAACTTGATATTCTAAAATGATTATAAAATGCTATTTTTAGGGAGGAGAGGGAAAACGTTTCTTTGATTAAATCGCGAAACGGTATTTGCGTAAGTGTGTTATATCATTTCATAACCATCCACGTACACAGTTTAAGTTTGACTAGCTTTCATAATCCATTGTGAACAAAACTCTTTCTCCATTTGCTTCCCCCTGTCCCATGGCCCCAAACGGCGCTCCCTGGTCATCTAAATGTCGCTTATGTCGTCACCACGACTTATTTTTAGTCGAGATGCGCAGATCGGCGAGTTTCATCTTAAAAAAAAAACAGATAGCATGCCATTTGCGAGCGGGTGACCACTTGCTCTGCGCCACGCTCAAATTCTGCCATTTTAACAGCATCTCTCATTGTCTATAACACCGCAGGATATACACATACACACAAACACACAGACACACATGCAGACAATAACAGGTTGTCTACCTGCGCGTTCATTTGTTAGCGTGTCTCACCAAGAAGATTAGAGGCGAGTATTTTCTTAAAATGACAAATGGTGCAAACAGACGATGCAGAGGAGTAAATTGCCTTCATCACATCTTCTCTTTCATACGGGGTCAACTTCGAGATAAGAAAGAAAATCAAAACCTTCAAGATTAGCGAGGATGTGGATGAGTTCTGCATCTTCTTGGTCGCACGTTCACCGAACACAGCGTGCAACATGCATCTTGCAGAGATAGGCAGAGTAATAGGCAGAAATCTTACTCTGTCTCTGATTAGCACTCTCTGCCACTAAAAGGACTATATTAACAAAATATTAAAAGTTAAATATGCAGTGAATCTAATTCCATCCCTTTTGAAAAAGGAAAACGAACATTATATAATATTACTGAAATGAAAGAAATGTATTTGAAGACTTGTATGTGTGTGCTTTGCATTGTTATATTTGCTATTCTAGTTTATGCAAAATTCCTCCTAATCGAATAAAAAATGTAGGCTATGTAAGATTGTTTGTTTTAATAAAGATTTTTGATAAATTTGCATGTTCCTGTTTGTTTTCAACGTGTTTAATGAAGGCATAAATAACTAGTTTACGTTTAAGTATACGTTTAACAGTAACATTCTTGGGCGGGATTAACGGCCCCCGGACTGGAAGAGGCTTTATTACAGCCATGGTCACAGCTGGCTGTGCACCCTTCTGAGTCTCATCTACGTCGGATTTCATAGAAAATCTTTGCTAGGGACGCAGGGGTGTGCACGTTTTTTAAATTAAAAATTTTTTTTTTAAAGCACGCAGAACACGCACATGCCTGCAGGAGGTTTTTTCAAGATGTACAATTATCTCTCCTTTTTTCTTATGAATGAACGTGACACGAGCAGTCGTTGTACATGTTTGTAAGGACTTCCTGTGAGCATCTACGGAGCCGCATGGTGCAGTACACACTACACAGTCATACGGAGCTGTAAGAGACCGAACGGCAATTGCAAGACACCTGCACGGGCATGCGTGCGAATTCTAGAATTTGGTCTACCGTAGCTTTGGACACGCACGTGCAAAAAGGTGCGTTGTGACCATAGCATTGGCATTTACCTGACTGTTATAAACATGGCGGTCATCCCAATATCGAGGCATACAGCAGTTGATCTTGTCCTGTCGTATCCGTTATTGTTTTATAGTCTAAAAAATAAAAATACTGTTTGGGGCATCTTTGGTATTACAAAAGAAAAAGTATAACTGTTTTTTGCTCTTCTTCTTCTTCTTCTCCTTATAAGAGGCACCCTATTTGTTGCTAATATAGCTTTGAAAATGTTTATTTATTCATCTTTATTGTAAAACATTCAATACTCTAATGAAGAATCAACATAAACAACCCTGGACCGAGGTTTACAAATGAAATAACTCGAGCAATCAAGCGCAAGGGCGACTAAATATTTAGATAATCACAGCAAGAAAGCTTCCAATCCTCTATGTGTACATTATGTATATATATATATATATGAGAGAGAGAGAGAGAGAGAGGAGGGAGAGAGAGAGAGAGATAAAGAGGGGAGAGAGAGGGGAGGTGGAGGGAGGGGAGGGAGGGAGGGAGGAAGAGGAAGAGAGAGAAAGAGAGAGAGAGAGAGAGAGAGAGCGAGAGAGGGTCATGTGATGGTCGTATGATGGTCTAAATATATTATTTTATTCGTTAGCTTTTGCTAGTCATTTTCCTTTATCTATATATCAATAGGGCGTCTTGGGAAAACCCAAATAGCAATTACCCTGCTGTTACTATTCATATGTTTGTTTAGGTATTAATTTTTCTATTTATTCATTCAGGTATATACGTATATATTTAATAACTTGATTGCTTACAACACATGCACATTCACGACAAACGTTTAGATTATTTGTGAAACAAAATGTATTTTATGCACTTCGTATACGCTTAATGTATGTTGAAATATGGAGATTGAAAGATTGTGGACCGATTAAGTTTAGGATTTGCCTGCCTCACGTTTGCAAGATAATGAGTTTGTAATTTAAATGTGAACTTTGCTGTAAATCGAGTTCATCCACTCCCATACATGCCATCTGTTTGAGTTATTTAATTGCTTCTGTTTTTATATTGAGTAGTAATAATTGCATTGACATGCATTTTACTTAAAAGGGAATGTGCTTCATATCATAGTAACATAGATTTGATTTCTTCCTATTTTTTTCACAGTAATACAAAACAAACAGGTGTGCAGAGTACCTTGGATATATTGTAACATCCTAGTAATACAAGAAAGAAATCTTAAATCCCTTGAAACACGAGCTTGTGGCGGGTTAACCATTTTCCCTTTCGTTCCCTTCAATCTTCTCAACAGTTTATTTCTCGTTTTTCTATTTTTTCTTTTCTTTTTTTCTTCTTCATATAATGGGGCACCTACCCCGAAACCTCACCCCTCCTATAGCTGTACTCAGTAGTTCTGCAGAAACGTTTGGAATTAATCCGAAGAGGGGTACAACGTTGTTATTATGCATGTACGAGGTACATGCCCTTTCAGAAATTACCCATAAGCGAGATTAAGGAGCTCCGCTCAATCGACCGCCCTTTACCATCTTAACTACTACTTTGTCTCTGAGGATTAAAATGATAGGTCATAAAATGGGACTCGATTATAGATATAGTTTTATCTGAAGGGTAAGACATTAGAAAAGGGAGCAATTTGTCATTTAAAAGTTTATTTCGAATGCAAAGGGAATAACTTCTTATTTTGATACCCCAAAGAATGCTGGGTGAGCAAGGATTATCTAAAAGAGAAGTGAAATAGTTTGTGAGACTCTTCATTTTCGTATTCCTATATAGAATATAAAGGTAACAATATTACATGAATATCGGATTTGAAATGCCTCCACATTGTAAACTAGATGACATTTAAAAGTTCGGACCATTTCGAAGGCAGCTGTGTGTAGTCTAAAACACCTATATTTCTGCCCATTTTTGTGTGTGTGCATGTTTTTGATTAACACCAGAATCGAGTTAAGTTTTTTTCTTCATATTCATTATTCCAAACCTCATGATACACAAATTGTTCGTAGTTACTACATCTCTCCCCCAACAACATCTAGACATTTCGTTTTTCATAATGAAATAAGATGAACATTACTAATTTTTTCATTTTGCACATTAGTCTTATTGTGCGTCGCAGTTGACATAAGTGTTAAGCGCGGACGGAAAGATAAAGCACTACGATTTGTCTCGAAATTCGGTAACTTTTGAGTAAATAATACACCCTCAACGCTAAATCGGAGACAGTCCACCCTCTCAGACATTTCATTCTCACCCTCTCAGACAACGGGTGTACTTTCGGGGGTCACGCGATTTGTGTGGGATGCGTGTAAGGGAGGAGGACATAGATGATTGAAGAATAACAAATATTAAAACAAATGGAAAGAATCTGGACTACGAGTGACTCCGCAGGGGTAGCAAGGGGAGAATTGAAAACGTAGTCAGTTGTGTTTTTGCGATCAAAGCTCTAATACTCTGTTACCCCGTCTATGACAAAAGGTTGAAGCCCCATCCTTACCGCTCACCTGCTCATGAACACTACCTCCTCTGCACCCCTGCTTAAACATGCTTTTCCTGCAAGAAGTATATTATACATTTTTGTTTATTAAACAAAAATGTTCCGGTAATATTTGTATTAATGGTACTTGAAAGGGCAGACGGAGGAAATGGGTGCTCTATTTCCTTTGTCCTCTTCTCTTTGTAAAATCGCATTCGCTTGTGTATTATTACTCTCTGAGATAAGGGTTCAGGGCTAGCTATATCCACGTGACTGAAAATCTCGTGTAACATCGCTCCACCTACGACAAAGAAACTCATCTCCGATTTCCATAAAGACTAGATGCCGTACTAAACGGGTATTAAGTGAAGTGATTGGGGACTCAACGGCTTTATTCAGTCAGTGCTATAGCTCATCGAATTGATTAATTGTTGATGTATTTTAAAAAGATCACGTGCAATACGAGAAGAAGGCGACTAAGGTACTATCTTGATCGTGTGATCCTAAAATATTGAGAGCATCTATCTGTATTATGTTATAACACTTAAATTTGTTGACAGAAAATGGCCTAGTTAGGATTGACGTCTTGGATCCTGAATGATTTGTTCTAAATGCAACCGTTGTTCAACGTTCATTTGATTGAAGAGCGATAACACTTTCTGTTTCATCTGATTTTAATATACTGTAACGCCACAATGGTAACATTCTTACCGAGTGGTAGAAAAGCGCATAATAACTATTCTAGAGTGTTAAAAAGGGAAGGCCTGAAAAATTCCCAAGAACAAATTATCATTGGATCTTCAGCGAGCTTTAGCGCCTTTTTAAAAGCCAAAGCTCTATGCTAAACATTGCATAATCTACACACACTACACACAGATTGGCAGAAGTGACGTTGCACAGTTATTATACTGACTTTTGTAGAATATGCGCTCTCCTGAAACTGATGTAATGGGTTTGCGAGTCCTAAATATCATGATATTTAAAGGAGCCTTCAACCTGGTAGACGTTTTACTTGTTGCATATCATTTCGTTTCGTGATTAATTCGATATACCTAGGCTAATGAAGCCAAAGAAAGAAATTAGGGCTTCCCCCCTAATGCAATTTTAGCTATTTACGTATTGCATTGGCATTTTCCCCGATGCCACTTACGAGGCGCGTCAAACAGTGCGTCACTCGCTGACTCAGTCTTACGGCAGCATTGGCACGTCTCATGCGCAGTGGACATGACGTGCTTGCTTACAAGAGTAGGCCTAGCACAGAGGGTGCGTCCTGCTTCGCCCCAAAGGTGGAACCGTCCATTCTCTAGTCTTGGACCACAGTCGTCACGAGAATCAGGACCAACGTCGATGTATTATATTCAGTCTCTATTCACAAAGCCCGTTGCGAACGGGAATTTCATTTTGACTGCGTTATTGGCATGCGCTATTCAAACCTGCAAAGGCAATTAGTACTCTCACACGCCAAGAGGTTACCGCAGTGGGTACGCTGTCTATTTTGCGATCCATTTTGGACAATATCATCTTCACAATATGCGTCAAAGGCCGCACCGGTCGCTGACGAAATCCTACGTCAGTCAATTGACGACGGGTGCATTATATACTTATCATGCCCGTTGTATTTCCATGACGCAAGAATGCGTCAGTCCCTTGCATGGCCCTTGGAGCGCCAATTGACACATATATCGCACATCGGGCTACCTACTCCGTCATTGTTGCAATAAACCTCTAAATTATCAATACTCAAATTTCTATTTTACTTAAAATAAATGGCTATTTTATATTAACAATGAAATTGTAAATCGCATTTTAATATACACAATACTTGTTCAGTTTTTAATATATTTTAATGTATTATCAATGCACTTTTATGCCATGCACCTTTTACTCTGCATATTGAACAACTTTAGCTATTAGCTGCATGTTCGATGATTTTTTCATTCGTCTCATGTAATACATGAGACGAATGTAGAATTAACAGTGCACACATCGAGCCGAATTGCTGACATGTGGGCCACGATAGCCTTGTTTGGCGCACTGCCAGGTAATCATGGTGGTAACATAATCAAAATTAAGCCCCGTGTTCAACGAGCAAATCAGTGAGAAAAAACCGTATCAGACACACTCTGCTTCAATCACGTGTTATTATGATTGTCTTTTCATGGCTGTATTGAGAACTGGGCAACATACGCCCATCAAACGACCACGAGTATCAAATAGATGGTTACATTTAAGATATTGTGGCTTCATTCAAGAAGTTAAAGGTAAGGACCAGTTTTGGAAACGCCCCTCTCAAAAAAAAAATGAAATGAAAGCTCTCATTACCAATCATGTGAAAGAATATGTTTTGACTAATACGTGAAGACACAAATTTTGCTGGGAAACCGCCTAGTAATTGATATATTTGGTAAATTATTATCTATTGGGACCAAATAGATATCGCGCACGTGGTCGCGTAGTCCCATATACATCTTGCTGTGTACAGTGCTTGTAACTTTACTAAGACTGGGCCAACTTTCTTATCATTTTGATGATTCCAGAACCTTGCAGTACACACCAATACTTATATGCTAGATGATCAACCTTTTCTGATCGATTCCACAACGTTTCTTTCACAATGCAATCGCATGACCAGAACTGGTCTTTATCTTTAAATACTTTACAACTATCAATTTATATTCATCGTATTATATATAACACGTGTTCAGTGACAACGTGTTTATATTTTGGGGCTAGTTGAATTTAGAGCAAGTTTAGCGTACCGTGTCCTCATCAGGCGTTGTTTTATATTCCCTGATTGGTTTATGTTACTAGATATCCGTTGTGACCACTGGGGTGTATTAACGCGATCCTTCTAGAACGTCCAAATCCCCACTGCGAAAAACGGATTACATTGAAAATAACCTACTGCTTAAAAGGACGATCTATTACTTCGCGTTGACCTAAGATTTAAAAAAATACATACATGAAACTTACTCTGATTTGTCGTATAATGGATTACACCATATTCCCACATGTTAATGTCATGTGATTTCATTACCGTCTTCATGAATCACACCGTTGCACTATGCCACTTAATTATTCTTTAATTGACCTTTTACTTACCTAATATTCTAGATAAAATTATATTTTCCACCATTTAATCTTCAACCATTTGTGCAATATGTTTTATGTAATGGTCATTCAATATCATCCTCAACAAAATTTGGAAACTCAAATATGGTCGATTATATCTCTCTTGTCATGGCATAATCGTCGCTATGTTTAGTATAATAAGAAATTGGATTTATTCCTTACCCCGGTTGTTATGATTTTTCAGTCATGGAATGTGCACTAGATTAAAATAAGGGGCATGGTTAAAAGTGAAAAGTTGGAAAAAGCACTGCCCTTGTTCGACTATGCATTCAAATTGCCCTATTGCCCTATAACCAAAGCGGTTCTTTCATGCAACTAGTTTTTTTTGCTCTATTCACAACACCCCCAGAAAATGGTAGACTGGAGGATGAACAACACGAGACTGAAAATCCACAATTATCCACCGGGTTCTGCACACGTGAGAAGGATTTCTCTCTTTCTCTCACTTTTTCTCTTTTAGAGAGGTATATACTTTCCCACAGGGAGGTGTAACAATCTTCTAACACCTCAATTGGTCAGTAAAGACTTCATGTATTGCCACGTGAAACAATTAGATCATTTTTGCCGCAGTAACAGAACCTGAAAGTATTTTCCCATCTAACATCAAATGGGTAAAAACGTGCTGATTAACGCCATTTTACAGACTTTAATCTCGACTCTACGGCTACGTTTTTTCAAACGTGTATCAGAAGGACGATTTTACAAAACTGATTATTGTTTGGTTTGACTTTATTGCACATCACGGAACAAATAGTATTCCACGGGTTCAAAACTTTACTCCTTCCGAACTCGTGTACAATTTTAGGAAGGAAGCCCAGCCTTTGTTTGTCCGCGAATACATTCTCGTATACAACATCAATTTTTGTCATTTTGTGCGGTATTAGCCGCACAAAATGCAGGAAGGAAGTTAGTAGTATGTATGTACGTATAGTCCCAAAACATGATTTATGGTATTATCGATTAATCGATTAATATGAAATCAATAATCAATAAATATGAGATATGGATCGATAATTATGGATCAATAAAATCGATAATTGATAAATATGAAATATGGATTAATTAAATATGTATTAATTAAATATGGATGATGAAATATAAAATATGGATCGCTGAACAAATAGAAAATAGAAACAAAAAATGAATAACGAGGAGGTTGTAAGTTTGTATGACGTCACGCAGTGACGTAGTGTACGACGAGGGGGGGTTGTCTCGTGTTTTACAATGGAGTGGAACCTGGGAAGGTATGACGCAAGGGTTGAAGGACGTGTAGAGACACATACGGTATGACGTAAGGTTTGAAGGGCAGGTAGAGACGTGACTGTGGATAAACATGATGTCATAGTCTGAATAAAAGAGAACGCATCATCTATTAAATATAGAATAACCACGTCATGGTACCGTAATAGGCACGCTAAAAAAATGTATAAAATACCGTGGACGTGTCCAAAAGAAATAGTAATCGGACACGTTCCAAACGAAATAGTATTATACAGTTCATCTTACAACACCGTCAGCAACATGTACAGTTACTACAGCCACAGTACAAAGACCAATACCGAAGATATGGAAGGTGTTCCTGATCGTGAGAATGAACACACGGAATTTTCATCGTCCGAACCCTTATTCATAGACGACGGCAAATCAAATCTACAGCCAGGAAAATCAGCCAACCAAGGCAGACACGTGGGAGAGAAAATCATGAAGGGGCGTCAGGCGGACAGCCACGAGAAGGGCGTAGACAGTGCTTGTACAGGCGTGACATCCAACGACGTGAAAGCCACAACCGTTGCCAAGTTTCCGATCTGTATGAAGGATGACCGAGCCAAGTACGTCTCCGTGCGAAAATTCAGAGGTCAAGTCTACGTCGACGTCCGAGATTACTACGAGTCAAATGGACAGTACTTTCCGACAAAAAGGGTATCACGTTATCGGCGAAGGAATTCAAAGCAATCCTGATGATTTCTAAAA
Source organism: Mesocentrotus franciscanus (assembly GCA_037976565.1). Classification (NCBI taxonomy): domain Eukaryota; kingdom Metazoa; phylum Echinodermata; class Echinoidea; order Camarodonta; family Strongylocentrotidae; genus Mesocentrotus; species Mesocentrotus franciscanus. The sequence continues at coordinate 15,670,645 of CP137685.1, forward strand.
ACATCAACCGAGCCATCTACAGCGGAGAAAACCCTTAGTAGCATCGAGACAAAAACCTTGGATATGTAACGGCATGAATATGATTTGAAAAATGATAATAAAGTTGTCACCCTTTACAGTAAAATCCAGCGTGTTTATTCTACTTTGTTGCGTTTGTCGTCTTGACGTCAAGGGTAGTGAACCTGTAAGAGACAAAAGGCGAGAGAGAGCGAGAGAGAGAGAGAGATTGACGTTTGATTGTTTGTGACGTGCGTAAGATTAAAAGTGTGTAAACCATTGAGGGAATAGATGAAGAAATAGAGAGAGAGAGAGAGATGCATGAGATTAAAACTTTTGCTAAGAGGGGTTACGCTAGTACCTTCCAGAAGAGGAGGATTATAAGACAAAGACTTTTGTTCAGGTATTAACGGATAAGGTTGAAAAAGTGAAGTGCAATTACGGCGACTTGTTCAGGTATTAACGGATAGGGTTGAAAAAAGTGAAATGCAATGACGGCGATCCGTGACAGGTGTCAGGTTCACGCCCAACTTCTAGGGGTCGTCTTTGTTTTGTCCACCCGCTTTGTACATGTATTAGTAAGATAAACCCTTACTCATACGCGTTGTTATAATTAAAACTTTTTCTAAGAGGGGGTTACGCTAGTACCTTCCAGAAGAGGAGGATTATAGGACAAAGACTTTTGTTCAGGTATTAACGGATAAGGTTGAAAAAAGTGAAATGCAATTACGGCGATTGTGTCAGGTTCACGTACAACTTCTAGGGGTTGTATCCTTTTAACGTCCAAGTACAATTATCCTTAATTAGCACGTTTGAAGTTGAGCCATTATTCCTTAATACAGGGCGAGGGGGCATGTAGAGACTAGTTCTATTGTTGTCTTTTCATGATAAATAAACGGTCCGTGGTTGTGAGCTCATTCACGAGAGAGTTGCTAGACCCTGTGGTATAGCTCTGTCTCTGACCTCTGTTTTTCTAAAATACTCTACTTTTAAACCTGTTGCCTTAAATAATTTTGCTTTTAACATTTTTATTTATTTTTTGCGTATACCGTACACTCTGTTTTAAGAAGAAAAGAAAAACAACACACAACCATGGAATCGCACTGCGTAACATGTTTAGCCGACTGCACAGGGTGTTGTACATGGTGTGGCCAGCAACAACCATCCACATCAAAATCAGCAAAAGACAAGGTAAGTGAACGAACTATTTCTAACCATTCAAGAGATGCGGGTAATGCCTTAGGACAGCGCATTGTAACAAACGGGCGTGAAGTTCGCTCACCGTCACATAGTCACACCCTGCCCGGACCTAGTAGCTCTCGCTATAATGGTCCAGGTGGGGAGGGTAACAGGGATTCACACGTTCCACCTCCCCATGTCAATATCGTCCTATCCTCGGACGAGGAAGATTTCGATGTAGTCGTTAATAGAACGAAACAGCAAGGTGGGCAGAAACGTAAACAAAATGTACATTCCGTAGTGACTCCCAAAAAAAAGAAACTCGCAGACGCTACCTCCCTTCACGACTTACTACACCTCCTCCTCTTGATACCGTTAAAACGGGTAAGAAAAAAACTAAAACAAAAAATAGGGGTCCACCTTGCTCTACATCGGAGGATCAAGTTCCCATTCCAAATGTTGATGACGATGAACCATTTCATGACTTGCCCTCGCAGCTACCCTCTACCCCAAACTGGGAGTTCATTGGTCAAAGGATTTCTAAACGGTTTGGGAGTAGAGAGGTATGGTACGACCACCAAAGTCAGCTACATAACGCCAACACGATATCCGAAGTTCTCGATTACCTCCGAACATCTTTGGAAGAAATCAAGGATATCGTGTTGCGCGGCACTTCTCCCGTGACTATGTGAGACTCATTCTTGTTTCTGCGCAGTTAAATGTACCCGTCTCCTTTCCCTGGGCGACGGTGGAACATTTCGACATAAGCGCAATTTTGGATAGGATTGAAGAGGTTTTAAACAGCAATCAAAATTTTTTCTAGATCTTGGATTCACGATACGGTTACATCATATCGTGAATCCTGCGGGTGGACGCGCGCGTAAGTTTGATGGACTCCCGAACAATTGGCTGCGCTTAAAAGCGATCAATCATCACAATACCACCCTCCGATGATAATCTTTGTTTCGTAAAAGCACTCGTGATTGCCATGTTGCACTCTAAAAATGACAAAAGATATAGAACATGGACCAAAAATAAACAAGACCGCGCGCCAACCAAACAGTTTATGAGAATGGCTCGCGAACTTCACGCTCGAGCGAATGTTGAAGAAGGTGTAGTTGACTCGCGCCAGTACGCTGCTTTTCAAGCTGTGATAGCTCCAGAGTATAGGCTTATGGTATACAGAGGTAGACGTAAGGAGGCATTGATATATGCAGGACCTCCGGAAGGTAAAGCCATCTACCTGTACCTGTCTGGGTCCCATTATAACGTCATCACCAATCCCTCCGCTTTTCTGTGCTTCTCAGTTGTGTGAGGACTGTCACGAAACGTACAACGATCCCCTCACGCATAAGTGTTGTTGTAAATGCCCAGATTGTTATGCAACAGATTGTGATAGCGGTACGTTTCGTGAGAGTAAGCCCTCTACCATCGTGTGTAAAAGTGTCGAATGACTTTTCTTACGAAACGCTGTTTTCAACTACACAGTGTAACCCTGCATAAAAAACTCACAGCCTGCCAAAGAAAATACAAATGTGACAAATGCGAAAAGTGCTCGACATCGATGTAATAGGGTGTGATCCCGCTAATCATAAATGTTCGAATATATTTTGTAGAACCTGTAAAGAGGTTGTCGACAGCAGGGATCATGCGTGCTACATGAAGGTAACATCCAATAGCCCTTACTACGAGGTTAAGAGTGCCGATGAAACCTCAAAACCGTTAAACCGTCCACAAATCTCCCACAAACCAACCACCACGCTCAAGAAACTCCTCGGGAAAATGAAGGAGTACCAAAACAAAAAAAGAAATGTACGCAAACCGCGAAAGAAAAGAAAACAAAACCTGAAAATTGTACAAAGTACATCTTCTTTGATTTTGAATGTACTCAGGACACGGGTGTTCACGAACCCAATTTTGTGCATGCATCGTGGGAATGTGAATCGTGCATGGATAAGGACGATTCAGTGTGTAAGCGCTGCGGTCCTCCAGATGCGAGACATATCACGTTTGAGGGGGAGAATACCCTCTCAAACTTTGCCGCGTGGCTTTTTAGCGAAAAGCATAACAATTCAATCGCGTTGGCACATAACAGTAAGGCTTATGATTCCTATTTTCTGCTCAACCACCTGGTTGCGGAAGGAATCGTACCTCAAGTTGTTTTAAACGGAGGTAAAATCATAAGCCTTAGAACTGCAGACCCTTGTGTAGTTGTCAAAGATTCTCTGAACTTTTTTCAGATGGCACTCGCCAAACTCCCTAAAACTTTCGGGTTGACAGAATTGAAGAAAGGATATTTCCCACATCTGTTCAACACGAGAGCGAATGCAAATTATATCGGACCCCTACCTGACAAAAGATGGTACGGGTACGAAAGTATGATGAAAAGCGCTCAAATTGAATTTCTGTCGTGGCATGGTAAACTTTGTAGCGAAAACTATGTTTTCGATATGAAAAAGAGTTGAAGGAATACTGCATCAGCGATGTTGAAATATTACATCAAAGTTGTAAAGTATTCCGGAAACACTTTAAGACCATCACCGCGACACCCACGAACAAAGGAGGTATAGATCCTTTCCTTAAATCCCTTACACTACCTAGCGCGTGCAATCTTTTGTTCAGGACTAACTATCTGAAGCCGGATACAATAGCCTTAATACCCCAAGACGGTTACACAGGGTCTAAACAGCAATCGGCCAAAGCTGGCGCGTGGCTGCATTATAAATCCCTCAAAAAGGGTATAGCTATTCAGCACGCCTTCAACGGTGGAGAGCGCATGGTACACGGTAGATTTGTGGACGGTTATGCCACCGTAGGTGAGAAGAAACATGTATGGGAGTTTCTAGGATGTTACTTTCATGGTTGTCAGACATGCTGGGCGCCGGATCTCGTCAATCAAAAATTAAACAAAAGATGGGTGTGTTGTACAACACTACGATGCACCGAATCCGCCTCCTAAAACAGGCGGGTTACAAGGTCCACGTCATTTGGGAACACGACTGGGACCGTAAAAAAAAGAGTGACAAAGTGAGGGATTTGCTACCGAATGTCGAGCATTTTAGCGCTGGGTTACGTCATCCTTTGAACCTAGAGATTCCTTTTTGGGGAGGACGGATGGTTGCCGTCTGTTTTACGAAGCTGGGCCCCGTGAAAAGATACGTTACTATGACTTCACAAGTTTGTATCCTTTCATAAACAAATTTTCAAAATATCCCGTTGGACATCCTCGTATCATGTTGTCCGATTTCCCACCTCTCGAGGACATATTTGGCTTGATCAAATGCAAAATTACCCCTCCCAAGAATTTATTCCACCCTGTATTGCCATTCAGGTCAGAGGGGAAATTGACCTTTCCCCTCTGCCGTACCTGTGCCGAGACAATGAACAGTGGAACGTGTAAGCACGAGGATGTTGAACGGGAGTTAGACGGTGTTTGGGTTAGTGAAGAAATCAAAAAGGCTGTTGAGAAGGGTTACACTAACGTTAGAATGCAGGAAGTTTGGCACTTTGAGAGCTCCACCGTGTACGACAAGTCTACTAGAGAGGGGGTTTATTTTCTCCCTACATCGACTCCTTCATTAAAGTTAAACAGGAGTCATCGGGTTACCCCGCGCATGCGCAGTCAGATGCAGCAAAACAAAAGTACATCGACGATTATTTCGAACACGAGGGTATCCATCTCGACCCCTTTCTAATTTGCAAAAATCCTGGTTTGCGCGCTATTGCTAAAGCAATCGTCAATGTACTGTGGGGAAAATTTGCGGAGCGCCCAAATTTGCGAAAAACGGTGTATGTTCAAACCACCGATGAAATTCTCACCTATCTAAGGGACCAATCGGTAATAGTAGAAGACTTGATCGTACACAACGAGTATATGGTAGAGCTACACTACACACAAGCGGAGGGATTTGTTGACCATAATGTCAACACCAACATTATATTGGCCAGCTTTACAACGGCGCTAGCGCGCTTGAAATTGTATAGCGTGTTGGAAAAGCTGGACGATAGGGTCTTATACATGGACACAGACAGTGTGGTGTTCAAGACGGACCCTGAACACACCCATCTAGACCCCGTCACCGGGGATTTTCTTGGTGATCTAACCGATGAGATCGACGACACTGGCGAGGATTTTATACAATCTTGGTTATGCGGTGGTCCAAAGAATTACAGCTACAGGACTTCCAAAGGGATAACTGTATGCAAAGTAAGAGGTTTCACTCTGAATGCAATGAACTCTTTGGTCATTAACCATGACACATTGAACGAACTCCTTCAGAGTGAACAAGGGACCACACGTACAATTCACGAATCCAAAATAATCAGGGATGTGAAAGCCAAGACAATCCATACGGTGAAGAGGTCTAAGAATTACCGGGTTGTGTTCACGAAGAGGGTCCGTCTTGAAGATGGCAAAACTTTACCGTACGGCCATGTTGATATACCTCCTCTACCTACCGTATAAATAGAGTCGACATGCCCTTTTCTACCTCATTCAAGCGCTGGTTTTCATTTAAGAATATCCATTTCTAAGCGTCGCGTATTTGACATAGTATACCTCTCTCTCTCTCTCTCTCTCTCATGTTACGCCTTTTCTTGTCTTTGTTAAAAGACGTTTATTTTCTAATTACATTTTTTTTCTTGCCTATATAGTACCCAAGATGGGTGCAACATACGTTAATGATTTGCATGCCCTGTTTAGAAGAACACGTCGAAGTCAAAGCTCCCTTTGGAGCGTGTTTGTTTTTATACTTTTGATCGCAACGTTATTTTTCAGTTTTTATCTGGAAGCAACTATTTTAGAAAGTGTCGAGGGCCAGGATACAGTTTCAAATAATACCTTTTTAAACGGTTCTAAACTGTATGAAAACGTCAGTGTACTTGTAGACTGGTGACATAAAAGAACCCCGTACGTTATCCCTCTCCCGACCTCTACGTTGTAGCGTTAAAGTAGTAACTAATAAGTTGTATTGTATATTCATGCGCATAGACCCACATCTCTTGTTTGCGATAAGAAATATTCACGTTCACTTATCTTATTCTGCATTTTTTTTTTTGTTTTTTTTTGTTCATGATTTTATATCTGTGTGTTTTTTTGTTTTTTTTCTTCTTCTTTTTTTCTTCATTTTTAAAATCTTCATTGTATATTTGCTTCCTTCTAACATGGACGTTCGTTTAAAACATAGCTTTTCATGCATGGTCGTTGGACCTAGTTTTGTTGGGAAAACTGAATTTGTAAAACGTCTTTTAAAAATGCATCCACCATGATAGATAAACCACCGCACAAAGTGGTTTGGTTTTATAGTGAATTTCAACCCTCCTACCTGGAAATGAGGCAATCCATTCCAAATATTCAATTTCATGAAAATCTCCCCGCTGATTTTAATAGTCTGATCGATAGCGAACGTCCTACGTTATTTGTTATAGATGATTTGATGGATGTGGCTGGCGACGATAAAAGGGTGGCGGCTTTATTTACGAAGGGGTGTCATCATAGGAATGTAAGCGTAATTTATATCACGCAAAATCTGTTTCACCGTGGGAAGGAATCAAGGACCATTTCATTAAATACGCAATATTATTGTTTATTCAAGAATTGTAGAGATAAATTACAGGTTACATGTCTTGGGAGGCAGATGTATCCGGGGCGGCAAAATTCTTCAGGGAAGCCTACGAGGACGCTACCAAAGAGAAATGGGGTTACCTGTTTGTGGATCTGAGAGCAGACACTCCGGAGGAGGTACGATTGAGAACTCATATATTTCCGGGAGAAACCCAAGTTGCCTACGTACCTCGGGTATAAAATCACACCTTACGCTTCAAACAGCTTTATTTATTCAACATGTCTCGACGGATCAAGACCCATGCGGCGCTGTTAAAGACCCTGGCACATTGTACAGCTAACCAGCGTACACAACTCATCAAAAGCGCGGACAAGGGGTTTATAGATGCCATTTGTGAATGTGTGCTCAACGTGATACGTGGTAATGTTAAAATATCAGGAACCCAGAAACGAACATTGGGTAAACATAAACTCAAGTTAAGAAAACTGTCAAACCGTCAAACACCATTGAAGGAAAGAAAGAAAATTTTGAATCAACGCGGAGGTTTTCTTGGATTGCTTGCAAGGATAATAGCACCTGTACTCGGAGGTATCACATCGTTGATGTCCGGCGGTAAATGAACTATAATCATTTTGATATGGAGCACGCGCAGAAAATGGTACTTGTTCCACAGACGATGCTCAACACGCTACAGAACAATACAACTACAACATCGTCGGAACAGCAGGTCAATAATCTGGACAGTCAGATTCGTGCTATTTTAGAACGCGGTGACATGGACGAACATACAAAAGCCCAGTTATATTCGCAACACTTACATCATTATCTCGAAGCCAACGATGCGTTGAAGAAACCGTTAGCCCTAGAGCTTATTGACAATACAATTTCAACCTCCGATAGTTCCTCTTCACCGAAAGGTTTGGACGCTGTTTCGCACGACACGCCTCACGAGACAAAAATAGACCGCGATATATTGGACCATGTACCAAAAACATTTGCAAAGAGAACCAGTCAATTGCTGCAAAAGTTGAAGAACGATAAAAACATCGATTGGACCGAAAACGGTCAGCTTATCATAGATAACAAAACTATTGCTGGGAGTAACATTTGCGACGTCATGTATGACATTTTCAGGGAACGCCGTGGTTATACCCTACGGGCAGTGACCAGTTTATCAGTGTATTGGCGAATATGAACATTCCAGAGACTTTTGTTAGCAACCCACGACGACGTAGCGATCTACAACGGTGGAAACGAAGCGGCAACCCCGGATCCAGGTCTACCCCGACAGCGCCATGGGAATCCCCCCTCTCCGATGTACAGCCCTCGACACCTCCCAAAACAAAACCTAAACGTGTAAACGTAAACAGAAATGGTCCTAAAACCTCCCACTGGTATTCCTATTAATCTTTGTCTTTGTCTTATTTATTTTCTCTCCTTTTTTTTATTCTGTTTTCTTTTTTTCTTCTTTTTTTTCTTCTTTTCTTTTTTCTTGTCTTTTAGTAACGTTTATAATAATTGTATTTTTTTTTCATTGTGAATTGTATAAAGTTTTGGCTGTTTAAAATAATATTGTTTATCCGACTAGAAACGTATACTAAAAAGTATGTTCTATGTGCGTGAAACTGACGAATCGGTAAAACGGCGAATCTGTAGAAAGACGTTTATCTTATTGTTTCTACTATAATTAGTTTTTTATTTATTTATTTTATTTTTTATTCATTATAAATAATAATGTTTATACGACTAGAAACGTATACTAAAAAGTATGTTCTATGTACGTGAAACTGACGAATCGGTGGAATGACGAATCGGTAAAACGGCGAATCTGTAGAATGACGTTTATCTTATTGTTTCTACTATAATTAGTTTTTTATTTTTTTTATTTTTTTTTAATTATAAATAATATTGTTTATCCGACTAGAAACGTATACTAAAAGTATGTTCTATGTGCGTGAAACTGACGAATCGGTAAAACGGCGAATCTGTAAAAAGACGTTTATCTTATTGTTTCTACTATAATTAGTTTTTTATTTATTTATTTTATTTTTTATTCATTATAAATAATAATGTTTATACGACTAGAAACGTATACTAAAAAGTATGTTCTATGTACGTGAAACTGACGAATCGGTGGAATGACGAATCGGTAAAACGGCGAATCTGTAGAATGACGTTTATCTTATTGTTTCTACTATAATTAGTTTTTTATTTTTTTTATTTTTTTTAATTCATTATAAATAATAATGTTTATACGACTAGAAACGTATACTAAAAAGTATGTTCTATGTACGTGAAACTGACGAATCGGTGGAATGACGAATCGGTAAAACGGCGAATCTGTAGAATGACGTTTATCTTATTGTTTCTACTATAATTAGTTTTTTATTTTTTTTTTTTAATTCATTATAAATAATAATGTTTATACGACTAGAAACGTATACTAAAAAGTATGTTCTATGTGCGTGAAACTGACGAATCGGTGGAATGACGAATCGGTAAAACGGCGAATCTGTAGAATGACGTTTATCTTATTGTTTCTACTATAATTAGTTTTTTTATTTTTTTTATTTTTTGTTTTGTTCATTATTTAAATCTTGTTTATTATTTTTCTTGCTTGCTGTGTACCGTGTATATATTCGATGGTTATACCATTTTTCATACTTAAGATAGGGACAGGATGCAAACACAACCGTCATAACACTCTACAATTTGTAACTTGGTGTATATACATGTACATGTATTACATGTTTTGTAGTGCTATTCAGCTTGAAAATATAAAACGTGACAACGCAAGAACGACACATTGAAAACAAAATGATTTCTTTACGAAATTTTATTCAATAAACAACACACTTTTTAAAATATTTTTAATACATTTTACAACTGGTTCTCTCGTGTATTCATTCTTCATGTATTCTTTTATATTTTAAGAGAAGACGTAACGTGTACTATCAGAAAGAGGGGCAGAGGAAGAGAGAATGGGTGTGAAAGATGAGAGACATAGAGAGATCGTGTGAGTGACAGTGGTAGATGCAGAGAGGGAGAGAGACAGAGAAGGAGATTTAAAAAAAATGCATGACAGAACAGAGAAATGTAGAGACCGTGTTCGTGACGGAGGGTGAGAAGAGAGAATGAGAGATACATAGAGGTATAGTCTACTTAGTATAAACTTAAAACAAAATGCATATTTACAAAGTAAAACAAATCAACGTGTAAAGGCAAAAAAAAATGCATGACAGAACAGAGAAATGTAGAGACCGTGTTCGTGACGGAGGGTGAGAAGAGAGAATGAGAGATACATATAGGATTCTGGTATATTCCGTACTATAAACCACTTATAAATATATAAATATATAATGATATATATTAAGGTATAGTCTACTTAGTATAAACTTAAAACAAAATGCATATTTACAAAGTAAAACAAATCAACGTGTAGGATAGGCGAGCGGATTATTTACAATTCATCGATACTTCGTGCAATTTGCCGAAGAGTGAAATTAATATCAAGAACGGGCAACGCTGTATTATGTTTACTGTTAAACCAATCATTTATTTTCACATCGTTCCTACTGTAATCTTTCCCAAACCCCTTTAAAATACCCCGCGTCGTATACCCTTTACAACGACCAATGAGATAAAATATACAATATTGTCCACACACGGAAGAAAGGGTTCCTTGAAGTCTCTTTTCATTATAGTCCATTGTTATAGATTTTCCCATCATAAAACTATAAAGCTTCCTGTCATAATACAAAGGGGCGTTTCCGTACGAGTCAAAAAAAGTCCCCTTCCCGTCGTTGAAATATAACGCTACCCAGTGGGTACCGGGGCTGGTGCTTGGGTCTGTATTCACGACGTAACATCCAATATTGTCATTACCCCTACGTGGAAGTTGGTCCAAGGCGAAAACACCTCTAAACTGGTCTTTCGTGGATGGGTGGTTCACGAGCACGTGTTGAATTTGTGAAGTATCCATCCTACTGTTTCTCAACCCTGATAATCATAAATGAGATTGCGGCTTCTATCGATCTGGATCAGTCCTTGGGATTCTGAAAATACGAGGCAATTGACCGTGTTGGGGAGGGGTCTGTCAAATTGTAGTTCAAGACGTAAATTACCACTTTTAATCAGATTTAAATGACATCCGTCTGACACATCCGGGGTAAGGTCAAAAGCGAATAAAGTGAACCCTTTAGGATATTCCTCTCTATTTATATCCAGGCCTTTGTCCGCGAAAAGACGATTTGTACCCATGAATAAAGAATTGTAAGCGTGTATATAATGCTGACCCGCTCCCTCTCCAAAGCAAGGTCGTAAAGGGCGCATGGGCACCGTTTCTCCGTCGATCGTCACCGATATATAGTTGATATTCAGATGTTTAAAGTTGTAGGGGTTTTTGGCATAACTACCGTTGTAGGCGTCGTTGTCAGTTAACCCTATGATGATACGGTTCGGTAGTTGGCCTAAAAATAGGTTGTCTCGGTTGATGGACATGTTTCCAGTAGGGATTGAGAAAGAGCGTACATCCACTTTGTTGAGTGGATATTTGGCAGTTGTTTTCTCCAACGCCTTGGCATGGCCAATCATGATGGAAGGGCTCGTCTTGACTCTGCGAACAAAGAGGGCAGCAGATTCAATCTTTACTTTGTAGTCCGCGTTTGCTTTTGAAGAAAGAAGACAAAATGCGTCTTTACTACGATTCAGCTTGATTTTCAAATCCACCCCCGGTAATAATAATCTTTCTTGAAAGAACACGTCCGCGTAGATGGGTCCCAGCATAGAAAGAAGTCTGCTCTCAGCGATGAATCCGTGTCTTTTTACGAGTCCTTGATTCCCGTGCTCTCCTTGCAATAAAGGATTTACCACCTCCATTTTCCCCGCTTCATCCTTGTAATACAGCTGTTGCGTAAGCTGCGAGTCTTTGGTCTCCTTGCTGTAGTGTAATAACGTCTCCATTAATGCCCTATAAGGGTATGTATTGGAGGGTTGTGATACCAGTTTTTCATTCAACATGACATCCACCTGACTAAAAAGTGAAGGGAGGAAGAGATTCACGGGTGCGACGGGGTCATCGGCGTTGAGAGGCGTATTGTCTGCATTCAATACTCTGACAGAAACTTGTAGCATGGTTTGTGAAAGATCGACATACTCTTCGGCCGTTCCAGCGACGTTAAATTCAATTGGTCCTGCATCGGTTATATTACTGACGGGGTGATATTCTACAAAGGGTCCTTTGGTAATACTAAGTTGAGTGTGTGGTACCGTGAACAAATCAAGTTCAGATTTACAACAAGCGTCGCTTTTTTCATGTAAAAGAGACATGTTTATACAGTTTAACTCAAATCGTTATTAATCGAAAATATCTTCCACGCGAGGTCTTTTCGTACGCCGGCCTTTAGCTTTAATGACACGTTTTCTACCCCGCGACCGCTTTTTAACATCTCTCACGAGTAGAAAGCGAGCACCTCCGCTTTGTTTCGCTTTTGACGTCATTTTCTTCCGCACACCTCCAATAGCTTTACCCGCCAAACGTTTTCCAGCTCTCTTGACATTTCTCTTAGCCGCAGATTTCAACGATTGACCGCTGAGGGTGTCTTGCATAATATTGACACCCGTCGACATGGCTTCCTTTCCCAAGGCGACGGCCCTTTCTTGAGTAAAGGTGTAGCTGCACGAAATAATCCCTTGACCAGGCCCTAGACCGTGTCCACGTTGCATAGCGGCTCCTCTGAATACGGGTAGACCACGCCCCGTCTGGTTATGGAACACGTGACTACGGAGTACACGGTTCGTTGCGTAAGGGTACATACTTTTATTTAGGATAATCGCGAAGAGCGTTCTCGAAAATGTAACGTAACTATCACTTTCCCACGTTCAAATGGTACTACCTCGCCCGTTTCATTCGTTATTATAATGTCGATTGTTTCAAAGTTGAACAATTTAAGGGGGACATAATGGGGTGCTATATAAGTATTGACTATGTTTTCTTGCCGGGCCCTTGGCATGACGGCGATCGTCCTCAACAAAGGAACGGCAGCATCTCCCACGTGTTGAAACTGTAAAATGTCTGAATACACGTAGAAGGAATGAAAGTACATGTGTACATCTACCGGAGATGGACTTTCTGTCGATTGCGTAAGATTACACTCTTCAAAAAAGCCTAACATCCTCGCTAAACTACAAGGTATGACTATTCCTATGTCGGGGTCCAGTTGTATAGCGCATTTTCTGGAGGCGTCGATGTAAGTAAAGTTCACTTTCTGACGCGTTTCGGAGTCCAAAGCAGCGTTGATAGCATGGATCAAATCAGATCCATTCATATAATATCCCTCTTGTACTATTATCTGACGTAAGAGAGGAACACCATCCGTAACCGTATCACGGTCATAGACATGTAATGTGTTGTTTCCTTTTCTTACATTGTACCACGTACACTGAAATTGTATTTCTGATAATCCTACTTCGTAATCGTCGTTTAATGACAATGGCGCGTGTAATTTTGTAGTGTATTTACACGTCTTGTTACCGGGATAGTACAACGTACTACTGTTGGAAGGCAAACTGACATAAAAGTGAGAGGCCATGGTGAAACACCTTTTAACATGCCGGACCTGACGTACAGTGAGCTACACTTTACCGTGAATGCTGGTTTTAACGTTTATCCACCCTCTCGACCCAACTGTCAAATTCTTTTCCATACCCTTTCCAACGGACAAAATACTGTTTCCTTTTATTCCGTACACGCGTTCGTATTACTTTCTCCACGAGATACCTGTCTTCCTTTGCTTTCTTCACCGTTTGAAGTTCAGTTTCGTAGAACGTACCGCGTAATTGTTCCCCGTTATAATCTTTTATTTTATAGACCGGTGGTTTTTAACACGCGCCGCGATAGTGAATATTTCTACGGACCAGTTGGCTTCATACCCCTTTTCAAACCTCATCTTCACTTTGCTCACACGCACTTGATCCCCCACTTGAAACTTGAAAGAAATCGGCTTAACGGTTTTCTTTGTAATACCCTCTTTTCTTTCTCCATACAATGCATTCAAAGCACGATGCTGATTCTCAATGGTGACTTCAGAGGGTTTCATACCTATGCTGGAATGTATTGTAGCGTTGTATCCCTTCAACAGGTCTTTCAAAATAGCGATGTATTTGTATGTATTATGATATGTAAAGTATTTTGCCATACGTGCACGCAAGGTGCGATGAAATCTCTATACAAAAACCTTTCATCTCGTTCTCCGTTGTGAAAAAGTGTATGTCGTGTGTTTTGAGGCATTTTTGAAAATCCTTGTTGATAAACTCACTCCCTTTGTCCGTATGCAAAGATAATGGGACCCTTCCCTTTTGTAATATGCTCTCAAAGGCTTTGACCACGTCCTTTGATAGTTTACTCTTGAGGGGGACCGCCCACGCGTATTTCGATAACACGTCGATACAGGTCAAGAGATAGCGGTACCCTCCATTGAATTGTTTCAAGTTCTGTACATCCACTAAATCTGCTTGCCAATTCTCATCTATCCCACGCACCCTCACTTTATTACGTTTGAAAGATTTCCTGACTGGTTTATGCAATGTATAAGCGTCTTGTTTCATCAGCCAGTTTTTAACCCGCTGACTACTCGTATTTTCAAATCCTTCTTCTCTCACGGCTCTCACCAAGTTCCGAACACCTCCAAATCCTGCATAATGTCCAGGATTATAATAAATCGCTTTTAACGTTTGTTCAAGCATTTTCAACTCTTTCATCCTCACGTCTCTACCTACGGTAACAACACTGAAACTCTCACCCTCTCTCACGTTCCTTAAATAATGCGTACGCAAAGTATAATCCACAACACATTGCGTTTTCTTTATTTTTTATTTTTTATTATTTATTCATCGCTACAGCACAGCACCACTTCAAACATGATTGGGTATAGAGTGAATAACACGTTATGGATCACAAATTTACGGACTGATTCTATTTACATCTTTGGAACACATATACAACATGACATACAATGCTCTAGGGTTTATCAACAATTGCATCAGTCCGACGGTCGTCTTACGTGGTATCCAAGGTATTTCGTAGGTAGAGAGTTTGGTTATAAAATAAAAAGCAGTTCCTTCTTACGGAGGGATGAAAGTGACGCCATCTCATACACTCGCGTGAAATAACAAAGAGTGACCAAAGCCCTGTGCACTATGTTGGGATGGTTTTTTGTTCGATGCTATTTTCAAGTAGTACTTCAACGAACGAATGTAGGTTGTCTTCCTCGTTTAAACGGGTGACCGTAAGTTCTTCAAAGTCTTTCAATTTCAACACCTCCTGACACAGCCGTAGAATTCGCGTCAACTCCGTACCGGTACTCCCTGGACATAATTTTCGCACGGTTGTCACGATCAAGGCTTCTACTAAGGACAAGTCAGCGGTGGAAGTCCCGAATCGACGTCCATTGCCCTGTAAACGACCGCCACGGCTGCTTCTATCCCTCCACGTGTTTCCCGATGGCTTGACGTCTCGCCTCCAACTCCTCCAGTGTCTCTCCTTTCAAGATGAATTTCAGGTATTCCAGGTAGAACCTGCAATCGACGAGCAGTGGTTTCATCCATAACACCCTGGCTACGTGAGGGTAGAAACGTTCCACCTTTTGTGGGTCGAGGTAGTTGACAGTCTGGTGTACTATCAGTTGTGGATCTTCCTTGAAATCGGGTAACTGGTTTGACGGATCGTCTGGCTGTTTTTTACCTTAACGTTTCAACTATCGTCAGGTACTCCGTTAACATCAACAGGTCTACTTTTTCGACCGTTGTCTGCATGTCACGGCACCATTCGTTGTCAGTGTCCATTCCGTTGATCATGATAGTGACGGTGATGTACGATTGAATATACTATTTCTTTTGGACACGTCCGCGGTATTTTTTATATTTTTTTAGCGTGCCTATTACGGTACCGTGACGTGGTTATTCTATATTTAATAGATGATGCGTTCTCTTTATTCAGACTATGACATCATGTTTATCCACAGTCACGTCTCTACCTGCCCTTCAAACCTTACGTCATACCGTATGTGTCTCTACACGTCCTTCAACCCTTGCGTCATACCTTCCCAGGTTCCACTCCATTGTAAAACACGAGACAACCCCCCCTCGTCGTACACTCACGTCACTGCGTGACGTCATACAAACTTACAACCTCCTCGTTATTCATTTTTGTTTCTATTTTCTATTTGTTCAGCGATCCATATTTTATATTTCATCATCCATATTTAATTAATACATATTTAATTAATCCATATTTCATATTTATCAATTATCGATTTTATTGATCCATAATTATCGATCCATATCTCATATTTATTGATTATTGATTTCATATTAATCGATTAATCGATAATACCATAAATCATGTTTTGGGACTAGCATGTACATACATACTACTGAAGTT